>CM052445.1:10472618-10501586 GCA_028533085.1 Varecia variegata
AAAAAAAAATTTAAGAAAATTTTAAGCCAGTGAGAATTAGTCTGAAATCCTTAGGGATTTGTGAACCTCCAGTTTGAGAAACATTGTTATAACAGAGAAAGGAAAGAGTCAGACTGGATTCAAATTGTACCTCTACTACTTATTAGTTGTGATCTGACAAATTCTTACAATCTCTACCTCTCTGTTTCCTCATCACAAAATAGATAGTAATGCACATAAATAATACATTGATTGGAAGAATTCGGTGAGTCACTCACTAATTCAGTAAATGTTTATTAAAAACTTGTAATGTGCCAAGAGCAATTCTAGGCCATGGAACACATAACAATGAACAAAAGTAGGCAATATTCCAGTAAGTGAAGACAGAGGAAAAAATTATATGTATATGCATATATAATGTTAGATGGTGATATGGACTAGGAAGAAACAAAGCATAAAACAGGACTAGGAGACAGGATGAATGGGAGATGCTGTTTTATAAAAGGTAGACAAGGAGGTTGTATTAGCTACCTATGGATAAGCAAAAAATTACTCCAAAAGTGAGTAGCTTAAAACAACATATGTTAATTTTCTCAGAGTTTCTGTGGATCAAGAATCTGGGTGAGGCTCAGCTTCAGGATTTCTCACAAGGTTGAAATCAAGAAGTCAGCAGGGGCTAGGGTCTCACCTGATAGCCTGACTGGGGAAAGATCCACTTCTACGCTCCCTTATGTGGTTGTTGACTAGATCTCATTCCCTGGGAGCTGATAGACTGAGGGCTTCAGGCAAATGGTGACTGTGACCCAGAGGCTGCACCCTGCCCCTTGCCACATGGTCACCAACATGGTGGGTTGTCTCATCAAAGCCAGAAAGAGAGAGACTCTGTTACCCAGACAGAAGTAACAGTCTTTATAACCTACTCATGCAAGTGACATCCCTTCAGTGTTGCTGTATTCTATTGGCTAGAAGCGAATTATTCCAGGAAAGGTTATGAATACCAGGAGGTGGGACTCTGTGGACAGCATCTTAGAAGCTGCTTGCCACAGAGGGCCTCTCTGAAGAGAGAGTATTTATTTGAATGAGTATGCAATTGAGTGGAAGAGTAAACCTTGTGTGTAACTCAGGGAAGAGTTTCCCCAGGAAGAGGGAATAGTAAGTACAAAGAACTGGAGGTAAGAGTGTCTTTGACATACCCAAGAAACAGAATGAAAAGTTGCTGCAAAGGCAGAAAGGAGGTGGGTAGGGGTGGTGGTTAAAGCAGATAGAGAGGCTGATCCAGGCAGGATCTCGAAGGCCGTGGGGAAGTCTTTGGATTTTATTCTGACTGAGGCGAGATGTCATTAGAAGATCTGAAGGAGTGGAGTCACAGGGGTGATTTACCTCTGAAAAGGCTCTGGCTGGTGTGGGGTGGGGGTGCTGAAAGAAAAGTAGATAAAGGATACCAGGTGAGAGGCTAAGGCAGTGGTAAATGTGAGTAATGAGGGCTGCATGCAGGTGGGAAGTAATAGTACCTTGAAAATAGAAAGCATTTGATCAATGTTAGCCACAATATCATTATTGCCTTTGTTTGTTAGTTTCATGAATCTCAAACAATTATACATATGAGTATTGTGTGAGGAACTTGTTCTAAATATAGATTTGAGGCTCTCCCTCCAGGGACAGTGACTTACTATGTTTTGAGGGTAGGGTGGTAGAACATAAATCTGCATTTTAAACACTTAACTGATTATTCTGATGCAGGTTGTTCATGGCCTTTGTCATTGTCATTATTTTTCATAAAACATAAAGTAAATGTAATGTGAAGTATATTGCCCCCCCCCTCAACCCTTGGAATCCCTGAATTCATTCTTCAGTGGAGTCTGGCGTGCCTTTGGAGATTTGGGTACTTCTGTTGTGAAGAATACAGTGACAGGCTAATAGAATGGAGTGCTTTTCCCACACTGGCTCCCACACCCAAGTCCCCATGAATAGAGAGCAGAGTGGTATGTTTCTCTTTTTACCTAATTTCTCCAGGGAACTCTGAATTCAGGCCTGCAGATGTGTCTCTGCTTTAATCAAACTTCAAGGGTGTCTTATAAGTAAACATGTTGCATAAATTACCATTACAGGTATGAGAAATGAGAATTATGTTTCTCTCATGTGGTCTTGACAGTGGCAGCAGATTGTGTTTGACATATTGTTAATGACATGAAAATTAGAAAAATGACTTAGTTTTGTGATAAAGTAGGCGTGCTGCTTGAACAACTGATTTTTGCTGGCAAAATGTAAAATGGTGCTCAGTCAAGCCAGTGTTGTTTGTGTCTGGCTTTTCTAGTGTGTGTGGGTGAGGGGGCAGCTTTGGTTATTTCAATAATACCTCAGTGGAAGGGCTCATGATCTTTTAGAAATCATTAGATTAGAAACCATGACTTCCTTTTTTTATTTTGTTCACCCCCATGTTGTGTGTTATTTTTAAATTTTCCTTCATAATCAAAAATATTAAGAATAAAAAGTTGTCTCTCACCTATTACAGAATCCCTGGCCCATTTCTTAGAGTTAACTAATATTAACTCGTTTTGTCTACTTCTAGAAACTTTCCATGTATATGCAAGAGCCTTTTGTTTATCCAAATGGAAATATAATATATATATATATACTTTTCTATGCCATGCATTTTTTCTCTAGATATTTTTCCTTTGAACAATTGAATACATTTTTTCTTTAAACCAGAAAATATATTGTAAAAATATTCAAACATCAAAAAAGAGGAGCCAGTGTAATGTAAGTCTCCCTCCTACCTAGTTATCCTGGACATCCAAGTTCCCTTCCCCAGAAGAACCCCTTGTTATCCCTGTCTTGTGTACCTTCCTAGATATGGTCGGTGCATGTACATGCGTAGAGATGTGTCTATGTCATCTCCTTTGTAGTGCTATATTTTTAAAATCATAGAACTTCTGTGCATCTAAGTAGGAGACAAACTATTTTCAAACAAATGTGAGGTAAGCAAAGTAAACCTCTCTGCCTGCTCTAGAAGAGAAATAATGACTCTGGGTTTGGAGGAACTGAACACCAAATAAGAACTCAGGCACATGAGCTCCCCAGACATGGGCAAGAGGGTAGGGGAAGTGTTTAGTTTAGCAGAGGCTTGGCCTAAAAATGTAGAGATGAGGGAAACTCTCTCTGATCTTATCCTGGATCAGAAACAGATTAATATGCAAAAAACCACTCTGACTTATTGAGATTCTAGAACAAAATTAGACTGGCATCCAGTAACCAGGAAGAAGGTCTGGTCTCCTAAGCTCTCTCCATTGGGCTTTGCCTGTTATTACCATACATACGCAGTTGATGTTCAAACGATTAGCTGGACAGTAGCCTTTCTGAACATAATCAAAACTTGGCCCATCTTCTTAAATGAAATAAAAACAATTTTATTACCACTTGTAAGATTCTTATGGGGAGAGGCAAATGGAGGCCCCTTAATGTTGACACTGCTTTAACAGCCTTTAAAACCTTAGAGGATCAAGGTGAAGGCAAGAGGGGTGTGATGCTGCTACTCTCCGAGCCCAAATTCTAAGATTGCTAGTATTGGCAGGAAGTATTCTTTGAGTCCATCCTTCTCTTTCCCTTTTGTTCTTTCCAGCTGGAATTAACAGCCATGGGGCTCTGAGCTCTTATTTATATACATCATGAAATACATTATGTCAGAGAAGCTGACCTCCCATCAGAACAATGTAAATATCTTGAATTGTGAGAACTTTCTTTTTAATAGTGATGAGTTTCCTTGGAATTGTAGGTAATAGTCACAAGAAAATAGGATTTGAAGGTAATAAAGAGAAGTCCTTGCTGGAGGCGTGAGTTCTGACCGCCTCCTGGTTCAGAAACTATTCCCACCAGGACTGTCTAAAGAGGCTATTGACTTACTTTCCTAATATCTCAAACCTGCCCATAAATCACAGGAGAGAATATATACAGACTTTATTTCTCGAGCCAAAGAGTGAGTGAGAAAGAAAGAGAAAGAAAGGTTAAAACATTAGTTATTGATTTTTTCGGCAGGTGAAATTAATAGTAGCTTCTCCTCCTCCACAGTTAAACTATAACTTCTCTTTCATTGAAAAGCCCAAGAAACACATGCAGAATCTTAGGATTACTTCTTTGATTGAATGAGTTAAATCACAATATTGCTCTTCATGGGAGGTTGAATTGGTATTTGCACTGCTGACGTGAAGTTTCCCATTTTGGCTGTTCCCTCTGGGAGCTCTGGCTCAGCCTTGAACAGGCTTTCTCTCCTTAGGGAACTGGAGTTTCAGAAGCAAACCTGATTAGAATAGACAAACTTCAGCTGGCAAAGCCCATGGACATGTGCTTTAATATATGACAAAAATGAGACTCAATTACTTTTGACTCAGTATTTTTCCTAGAAGTGATACACACACATGATACAATTTTCCTTTTACACCTTTACACTGTACAGGGAAAAGAAATTGAAACATATTTAATTATTTCAAAGTCATTTTTACAATAATTTTTATTGCTTTACTGTTTCTGTTAGGTACCTTTTAATTTGCATTATGATTCTTCTTAAATTGTAGAATGGGACAGTCACACCTTGCTCTCCCTCATCCCTCCACCTCTCCTATCTTCCACCTCACTTCCAGGCCCCAACAAATATCAGCTGGTGAGATAAGAGGGGTGAGGTTCCTGGGTGGGGATCTACACAGCTGCATTTCCGAGTATCCTCACTTGTACCAATGAGCTATCATACCTCCTGGCTTGTCTTTCAGGCTGGATACCGCAATTATTGCTGAATCTTCTCATTTCCTCCTTCCGTCACCATGTCCTGATGATTGTTTCTTTTGAATGTCTCTGATGTCCTTCTTTCCCTCCTTTCCTGTTGTCACTCTTTTGGTAGGAGGCCGATCCACCATATGTCTTAAATATTCTGACAGCCTCTTATTCATTTATTCACTGAACAACATTTTGTTCAATGCCTTCTTGTGTCAGGCCCAGACTGTGCCCTGGGGATACAAGGATGAAAAGACAGCACGTGTTCAGAAAGGGCACTCAGTCTACAGGGAAGGCAAACATGGAAACTGAAAAAGTGTAACACAATTTGGATAAGTGCTCTAATTAAGGTAGAAACAAGAGCTTCAGAAGCCCAGAGGAAGAGGAAATTCATTTCCTACCAATTGAATTTGTAGATTGTATACAAATTGTAACACCTCAGCCAAATAAAACTCTATCATCTTGGTTCCTGACTGCCCTGCCCACCTCTGCTCTTAGACTGGATTTTCTAAAAGTTAATTTTGATCAGACCTTTCCTCAAAGGCTGCTCGTGACTTCCCCCCACATACAGATCAGACTCCAAGTGTTATTTAACAGCACAGTTTACATCAATGGTTCATAACTAATCATGAATACACTTGTTCTCTTCTCTCTCCTTATCATTCTCATCCCGTGAATAAAGTGCACTTCCTTCAATTGTTTACCCACTGCCACAACCTCCTTTTCCAATAACTCAGTGCTTCCTCCCCAATTTATCATTTTACAACAAATCTTTCTATTCTGCCCTGGGGAAGCTGTATTATAAACTCACCATTTTAACTCACACATCTTCAAATAATTCTCCCTTCAACTAACCTGCTGAAGTGAAAACTCTCATTCTCTCCAAGGACTCCCTCTTTCTTGAAATCCCCAGTTTGTTTGTTTGTTTAGTGGAGGTAATTTATTTGGGAAGTGATCCCAGGAAGTTTCAGAAGGGGAGCAGGGAAGACAACAAGGGTGTGTGAGGATTCTAGGTGGCTTAGTTCCTACCTCTGATCAGGTCCTAAAGTATGTTGATTGACTATTGGAATGTGCCTAACTAAGGTCAGCTCCACTGCCAGCTCATTGATGTTATGCCCTTGTTATTCTTTTTTATCTCAACTATTTATTGAAAGAGCCTCCTTGCTGATCCCCTGCTCCTAAACTGCCTTGCACCTGGTACCAAAGTTAATTTTCCTAAAGCATGTTGTGATCATGATTTCCCCTGCTCACATATCTTTTATTATTATTATTTTTAATTTCAAAATATTAAGGGGTTCAAATGTTTTAGGTTACATGGATTGCTTTGGTAGTGCTTCAGTCCTGGCATAGGTGTGCCTATCACCCAAATAGTGCTTATTGTACCCATTAGGTAGGTTTTTGTCTCTTCATTTCTCCCCCCTCTCCCCTGGTTGATTTCCACTGAGGTTTAGCTCCCTCTGTTCACATGTGTGCTCGTTGGTTAGTTCCAATATAATAGTGAGTATATGTGGTGTTTGTTTCTCCATTCTTGAGATATTTCACTTAGGAGAATGATCCAGTTCCGTCCAGATTCTCGCAAAAGGCAATGGTCTTTTTTTTATGGCTGAGTAGTACTCCATGGTATCCATATAGCACATTTTGTTAACCAACTCATGAATTGATGGGCACTTAGAGATTTTACTGCTTTATTCTCATCTAGCTCCTCTTCTCTTGGCTCTGGGTTAATAAGATTGCAGGGCATCTGTTCTCCTTTGCTGGCGACTCTCTCAAACACTTGTTCCACCTTTTGCTCAAGCCATTTTGCACCTACTTAGGTGCCTGTCCTGTTCTCCCCCGAAAAGCCTCAATGTGTGAATAATAAACCTTTTCACATTGTGAAATTGCTTCACAATTTCCTTCCATGAGGTTCCCAGCAGGCTCTGGTACTTATTCCTCTGGCCTATACCTGAGCTGTGTCCTTTCTCCCCTCTCCGTTATCTGAAACCCTTCCTTCCCTCTGGGATAGCCTGGTAAACAGTGTCTCTAGGCAACCATCGTGCCTTGATATCCCCGTCTTGCAATCCCCTTGAAAGGGGGCTGCTCCTTTCTCCCGCCTGAGAGGTCCATGGCTCATGTAGGGCCCAAGACAGCAGAAGAGGGCTCACCGTTCTCTCTCATTCCTATTGTCAGCTGCACCCTTTTATAAAATCTCTTCTTTCTTGCTTTTTGAGGAAAATGATACCTATGAATAGCCTTCTTTTTCTGTGTCTTCCTCTTTCTCATTGTCATATTTTTCATCTCTCTTCCATGTATTTTGAGGACTTTGCCTCTCACTGTTTCCACAGCATCACTCACTGCATTAGGCTGGGTAGAATTTAGATTGCTGTCACAAAGAAATTCCCAAATGCCATGGCTTAAATAAGTTTGAGGTTTATTTCTGTCATAAATATCAAAGCAGGTGGCCGAAGGCCAGCATGAGGCTCAGTAGAGTTGAGGAAGTAATAGAGTCTAACTCTGTTTTAGATGTTACACTGAGAGCTTTCAACCACCGCCCCCCCCTTTCCTCTTTGCCCTGTGTCTGGACAAGCCAATGAGAAGTCCCCTGTGCTCCCTCCTATGGCACTAGCAGGAAGTTCAAACCACACACTCTCTGGCCAGCTTGGGAGCCCTCATAGTGAAAACTAAAGCCACTTGTTCCACCTTTTGCTCAAGCCATTTTGCACCTGCTTAAGTACCTGTCCTGCTCTGCCCCGAAAAGCCTCAATGTGTGAATAATAAACCTTTTCACATTGTGTGTGTGTGTGTGTGTGTGTGTGTGAGAGTATGTTATGTCTTGACATGTCAATCAATTTTAGAGGGAGGGATTTGATCCTATACTCTTCTGAGCAGCCATAAAATAGGGACTCTATTTCTTTCCATCCTTCCATTCTTACCATTTTGCCATTCTTGATATGGAGTGATCCAAGCTAACTGCTCCAGCTCCTGCCATCACATTCGCATTATAGACTATGGAAAAGGGGAGAGGAGAAGGGCTATGCACACAATTTCTCTTTCAGAGAGTGACCAGTAAGTCACACACATTATTTCTACTCATGTTTCATTGGTCAGAACCTAGAAACTCAGTCAACTATTAGGGAACTGAGAAATGTAGTCTTTATCTGGGTAGGCATGCCAAATAATCTATAGGCATATAAGAAAGAGAGAATAGATGTTAGGGAATAACCAGAAGTCTCTTCTACACTTATGTATCTGTCTGATGAAAGTCAAATTACTTAGCTCTCACAAAACAAGGAAATAATAAGACAGTAATAATATGTCTTTAGGGCCAAGACAAGAATGGGAGAATTAAGTTCATATTCTTAGTCTACTGACTGGCATATTATAGGCATATTATAAATAGTAACTGTTGCTATTATTACAAATATTGTTTATATTAATAGTAGTAATATGTCTCTACCGTAAATTCTATTGAGGAAAAACTCAGAGTCCACGTACTGAACTAATAATTCAAATATTTATCCTTTTTTGACTCTGAATTCCAATTGCCTGCATATCCATTGTGCTTGACCAATCTGATGTCATCACCATGCTCTGTTTCTTGTCCTTACCTATAATTTTAACATTTTAGCAATTGCTAACCCCAGTATCCACTTTGTAATCCTAACCAACTAACCAATTGTCTTTTTTTCTTCCACTCCTCCATCTTTCTCTTCTTCTATCCTCTCATTCTTTCTTTCGTCCTTCCATTCTTTCTCCTTTCTAATTTCAATAGTTCTTTATCACTGATCAGCTATATTTCTATTTTTCCTTCACTCAACTCACTTTCTCAATCCCCTCAGTGACTAGGATTACTAATTTCCACACAACTTACTCTGCAACTTCACCATTGTCAATAGATAACTATGTTATTTTAAATAGAGAGCTCACTAGGAAATAATTACTGTCTGTCTATTTCTTCTCTCCAAAATCAGTGAAAGTCTGTTTCTCTTCCTCTCCACAGTGATCCTCCTCAGGTCATTTCTTCTCAGGCACTTATCGGTTGGGAGCCCCTTTTATTTCCAATACATTCAGCCACTCAATGTCTATCATCTTTTCTTACAAGCTATATTAATAATCTGTTGCTGTGTAATAAATTCCCCCCAACACAGTGGCTTAAAACAAAAACAATGTATTATCTCACAATTTCTGTAGGTCAGGAATCTGGACACAGTTTAGGGTGTCTCAGAGGCTGTAATCAAGGTGTCATATGGGGGCTGCAGTCTCATCTGAGGCTGAGGGAAAAACCTCTTCTAAGTTTCCTCATGAGGGAGGGTGATCTTAGGTTCTCACTGGCTGTTGGACTTACGGTCTCACTTACTCACCACGTAGGCCTCTCCATAGAACAGTCACCAATGTGGCAGGTGACTTTTCCCCGTAGGAAGTAAAGGAGACAGTTCAGAGAGAATAAGCAAGATAGAATTACAGTTTTTTGGTAACCTCATCTGAGAATTGATTCCCATCACTATTACTATATTCTATTTATTATAGCAAGTCAGGTAGTCCAGCCCATTACAAAGGCAAGTTGATTACACAGGGCATGAATACCAGCATGTGAGGACCACTGGGGCCATTTGAGAAGTTGCCCACTATCCCTGCAATCGAAGGTTGCACATGCCTTCTGCTTGGTCAAGCCTCCTAAAAGGGTGGTCCAAGACCACTGTTTGTAATTCTTGTCATCCCGCTGAAGTCCTGCTCTGTTTCCACCACTGTTCTTATGCAATTTTACTAAAGTCATCAATGGCTTCCCAGTTTCCAGATCCACTAGGCAATATTTTTGTCTTAGATTATCTAATTCTTTGCAGAATTTGGCAATTTGAAATAACCAACCACTCCTTCCTATTCTGATCTTTTTTTCCTTTGGCTTCCCTGGCATTATTACCCCTTTGTTCTCCCATTATCTGGTCTCCCCTTCTTTCATTATCATCTTGTGTGATAATTTTTCTCATTCCTTTTCTCCTCATTCTTTTTATTCTTCCTGAAAAATCTCATTCACATCCTTGGTTTTAGCTGCCCTACACATGCTGATGACTCCAGCCCAAGTCTCTCTCTTGTCCTCAAGACACATATATCCTAACGAACTGCCAAATGACCATCTCAACTTTGACATTGCAAATCTAATGTGCCCCATATAGAACTCATAACTTCCCGCCACCACACTTCTCCTCCTGAGTTTCTGTCTTGATGGATTGTGCTATCATCCACTCTCTCACTCCAGCCATGATTCTAGGAGTCAATCTAGGCTCCTCTCTCTCACAACAAAGTCACGGGGTGCCATCCATTTCATACCCTCTCCTATCCCTTAGACTGGCTGCCTCCTCTCTGTCTCTACTGCTGCTCTTGCCTGTTCAGCCCCTCCTTATTTCTCTTCTGGATTATTAAATTATCTACCTGCCTTCCAATTTCTCCCCTTCAGTCTATCTTCTGCACAGTTGTCAGGGTGATCTTTCTATGATGCAAATATCATCATGTCATTACTCTATTTAAAAATTCTCCAGTGGCTCCCTATTTTCCATAGAATCAAATCTAAATGACACAACATATGAGGATTTGGCCTTTGTTTCATTCTCCTACTTCTTTCCTCCCACTTTCCTATAGGTACCACTCTCTAGACATACTGAACTATGTGCAATTCCTTGACTACTCCGTGTGTTCTCTCTTGCCTCTATTCTTGGAAACATGCCCTTCTCTTTGTATTGAATGATATTCCCCATGTGACTAGCTAATTTCTACTCTTTCCTTGTACCCAGCTCAAAAGTCACCTCCACAAGTCCTTCTTTGAGACTCTTTCTCCAAGTCAGATTCATTTTTCTTTCCTTTTCCATGCTCCCGTCACACCCCAGGCAAACCTATATTATAGTACTTATCCCACTAGGCTATCAATATTGATTTCTAGCTGTCTCACTCTAGAGAAAGTGATCATCTAAGAGAAAGTGAGACAGGAATACAGATATTTCACCTCTGAACCTTTCACAGTGTCTGCTTCATGGGAAGCATTAAATAAATGTTTGTTGAGTAAATTGTAGGGGAGAAAATGTAATATCATTTTCTCATCCATCACAAGGTTCATGGCCAAGACCCCTGGAACAAAAGACAGATCTATAAGATAAAAGCATATAAATTTATTTAATAAAAGTTTTCACATGATGCAGGAGCCTTCAAAAATGAAGATGCAAAAATCCAGAGAAAACTATATTTTCATAGACAGTTCTGCAGAAGTATGGTTGGAGGACAAAGGGGTAGGATCTAATTCTTTTCTGTGTCAATTTTCTTCAATTTAAAGCACTCAGTATGCCAAGGAACTATTTTTTAGGGTAGCATGTTCTGGGCCCTGACAGAATAAATATTCATTCAAGACTCTCAAGTCAAACCACTTCTCCATCCACTCACTATGCTTTTGTATCCCCCTGAGTTCTAACTTTTTCCTACTCCCACGCTGACAACCTGGAGTGACCTGGCAGCAAATAAAAGGGTTTTACCAGGAAGAAAAGTTACTATATATTTATCAAATTGGAAAATTAACAACAGTGTTATTTTAGTTTTTAATAAATACAGGACACAAAAGAAGGTAAAATCTAAATGTGTCCATTTTGGTAATTTATAATCTGATTAAATGAGAAAGAATTTTATATATTAAGAACTTGTTCTTATATATATATAAAAGACAATAAAGGCAGTAAGTCATCAATTGGTGGACAATGTAAGACAGGTTGTAAGTTCTCTGAGAGTAGGAAGAGATCGGTGCTGGTTATCATTCCTGGAAGACCACAGGGGAGGAATGTCACCTTGGCTCTGGCAGCTGAAGCATTCATTGACTATTGGGTCTGGCAGCTGAAGATTGGGTGCACGATGTGTGGGTGAGAGTGAGGGCAATGAGATGAATCTTTTTCTGGTAATTTTAGGAGCTGAAGAAAAGAGGGTCATTTTTAAGAAAGATCTGAACTTTGCCTTCGTCAAATTTGGACTTGATTATGTACCAAAAAGAAAAAACTCTTGAAGTGTATGAACTAAAACACATGCAAATGCTCTGAAGTACTAATGTAACTCCTCTGGCAAGGTCAGGAAGCCAAATATGTTGATACAGCCGTAGTTGAACTCAGTTTTAGTTTTGAGGACAACTTGCAAATATTACTTATAAAAATTTAATATAGACCTAGGAAAACCTGAGTTGAAACCAATACTATTTTTGTGAACAGTATTTGGGAAATATTGTCTAAAATAAGCACCAGTCCTACTATAGCCCATTGTGCTTTCCCACATGGAAACATTTACATCTAGATCTTATTCTCAATTCTCTCATAGTCTCATTTGTTGCTGTAAAAGATTTGTAATACGTGTAGAACACAGCACACATATGCAGTCACATATGGTCAAGACCATAACAAGAGAATGCTATTAGAGTGTAAGTTAACAATCAATTTTTTAAAAATTTTAGAATGTGAACCATACCAATTCATGTTATATTATATTTGTTTGCCAGTCTACATTGTTTTTAAAGTAATCATCTTTTATGAGTTAAATTCTATTTCCTACACATTTTATTTCATTTGACATCACACTTTTAGATAAAGGATGCTTTTTTTATAAATGAATATGCATGTGGATTATCTAATATTAAATTACTGGTATTCTATTTCTTTCCTCATCAGATCTTTCTGCCAAATGGAGGAAGAAACAGGTTAATTTTTGTGACCTTGTAAAAAATAACAAATTGGAAATTAGTACAAGTTTTCTTCTAGATCCATTATTAACTCATTTTTCTTATAACTATGTGTTTGAATAACTGGTTTAATAAAGTATGTTGAATATTTTTATCCCTTAAATGTATAAGTATACTATACGTGAAGATTTAAAAACCTTTTTCTTCATTTTCTTTGTCTCATTTTGGTATCTTGCCCTCAAAATACCTTTTAGCACTTTTGTTAAGCATTCTATGCATCTAATATATCCATATTGAACATAGTTCTAAAGATGTGGGAAAAGTTTTATATTTATATATAATCCTAAATGCCTATATCTTTGCTTTCATTTAAGTGACAAAGTGCCTTGAATTACTTTTTTAAAAATAGCACCCTTGGATAACCATTCTTTCAATAGAACTCTCTATTATGTCGTTCTCATTTTTCAATTGAGTTTCTGTTGAGCTGAATTTTATGGCATTAATTACTGACTTGCCTGAGTTGGATTCATTAAAAAAGTCTAAGTACATATCTGACAGCTATATACATTAATCTTGGGTTTTACTTCTTTTAAGCCATGGGTATAGGTAGAAACCTCTAAACATTGATTGCCACTTGGGGTTTGGGGTTGATGGAAGGTGGGAATAGTTTCCTGCAAATGCAAATAGTCAATTAGCTTTTATAACTACTCTTCAATTAAAATAAAAATAGAATTCTCTAGGGAGATATCTAACCAGAAAGATTACTTCACTGTAAATAGGCCAGTCAATTTCATAGAAAAAAAGCCTCCAGGACCTAGCTAGCACTCACTCCATATATATTGATTTATTCATTCAACAAATATTTACTGAGTGCATATGCTATCCAAGGCATATTGTGTCCATCAATTACATTTTATACACACAGTGACATGACTCAGTTTTGGCAACAGGACAAGTGAAATGAGGACTAGGACTTAGTACAACTACTACTACTGTTGCTGCTGCTCCTGCTATTACTACCACTAGCAACAACCACCGCTGACCATGCACCTCCTCTATGCCAGGCAGTGTTCTAAGATCCTCATAGCCATGATTGCTTTCAGCTGTCTAGAAACACAGAGATTATAATGTCCATTGTCCAGATGAGAAGTTGAGACAGTTTATGTATTTCATGAAACCATTAGATGTAGAAATATAAGAAAAACACTTGGAAAAAGCTTGTATTTCCTATTCAGAGAGGAAATGTCATTATAGAAGTCATGAAAAACCAAGAGGAGGGAGGAGGATACCTAAGGTGAGAGTTTGCTTCTTTCTCAAATTCCAAAGAAAATGAAAGGAGCAAAAATCAGGGTCATATCAGCAATTACCCTGCCATTTACTTTTGAACCAGATTCTTTGTTAGTGGGGAGGAGGTAAGTAGGAAGTGAGATGAGAGACAAAGATGATGCTGGGTTCCAACCTGCACCTCTCTACCTTACGTTATAATTTATTTCAAGTAATTTAAAAGTTTATTTATAGTAGTTGTATTTCTTTCTTTTGCTGAGTTTTCTATAAGCCTGTTACTTAATCATCCCCAAATTCTTTGCCAAAAGAGAAAAATCTTTCAACACATTTATAAACAATGTTAAGTGTGCCCACCCCAACCCACCCTGAATGCTTCTAGAAATTTCTATTTGTCTCCTCTGTTTTGAAATTCTTTATATTGTGCCTTTCAGTGTGGGATATTTTCCAACCATTGTGATGAGCACTTGGTGGGCTCATTCACTCTGAAAAAAATCCTATCCTGCATGTTGAACAGTTTGTTACTGCTGTTATTATATAATTATTTGACAATTACTCTCTTGTATTTTCTCTGTTCACTCCTCTGGAATATGTTTTTCATGTTGCCCTTAGTGTAGTGATGCTCTATTTTCTTATTTTTATCTTACATTTTTCATCTCTGTCTTCTTGTTCCAGTTTCTTAAAAATTATATTCCAATATTTTTGCTGGGTTTTATATTTTTGCTATCATATCTTTAATGTTCTAGGAGTTTATTTTTGTTCTCCAAATTTTCCTTTTTTAGCTTTTTATTTCAGGGGCTTTCCTAAATCGTATTTAGGAGAACAACAATAATAATTTTTGAAATATTATTCTATTCCTTGCACTCTCTGTTTTCCATTAAGAATAGCAAAGAAATATAAATTAATGGAATAAAAATAACTAGAAAAGTATAGATATTTGCATCTGCCCTGCATACTCTACAAATTCTCTCTAGCTAAATACTCTATTTGTTCAAAGCACATATGACTTGTTAACATTGTACTTTATATTTACTTGATTACATGATTAGTATCTAAAATGCAGGAATGAACCCTCCTTGAGGGTAGAAGCCTTTGTCCATCTTATTTCCTGCTGTACTCCAGTGCCTAGAATGGTGACTGAATAGATGGTAGGCGAGCAATAAATTTTTCTTGGGTCATTACATAATTGAATGAGTGAAGAAAACTGTAATCTTATTTAAGAACATAATACAAGACTTGAATCAATGGGAAAGTAGACCATATTCCTTATTTGGCAACACATATATTTTGAGGTCATTTTTGCTGCCATATTAAATATGTTTTAAAAGTAGAATATGGAGATCATTTTTGGGTTGTCACAGCCATCTCTCAAGATATAAATCTCACCTGGACCCAGGGGATACGGTGATATAAAGTGATAAGGTCAGGCAAAAATCTACTTTGGCAAAAAAATTTAGAAAGACTTGCTGTGTCATATTGCATATTATGCATTCACAATTATATTCTACTCTTTAAAATATTCTTTTTGTTTTGTTTTTTTAGCTTGTCCTTTTATTTTCTTTTATTTTTATTTTTTATTTCAAAATATTGAGGGGGTGCAAATGTTTTTGGTTACATGAATCATTTTTATAATGTTTGAGTCACAGCTATAAGTGTGCCCATCACCCAAATAGTATTCATTGTACCTGGTAGGTAGGTTTTCCCCCATCCCCACCTCCCCTCTATCCCCTCCTTGCTATCCACTGAGTTTTACTTCCCTCTCTGCATATACATGTTCATCAGTTAGTTCCAATTTGATAGAAAGTACATGGGTGTGTGTTTTTCCATTTTTTTATATACTTCATTTAGGAGAATGGTCTCTAGTTCCATCCAAATTGTTGCAAAAGGCATTAATTCATCTTTTTTTAATGGCTGAGTGGTACTCCATAGTATACATATACCACATTTTGTTAATCCACTCAGGAATTGATGAGCACTTGGGTTCATTCTACATCTTTGCAATTGTGAATTGTGCTGCAGTAAACATTTGAGTTCACATGTCTTTTGATGAAAAGTCTTCTTTTCCTTTGGACAGACAGCCAGTAGTGGGATTGCTGGATCAAATAGTAGGTCTACTTTGAGTTCCTTGAGAAATCTCCATACTGTTTTTCATGGAAGTTGTACTAATTTGTAGTCCCACCAACACCGTATAAGCATTCCTTTCTCTCTACATACATGCTGGCATCTATTGTTTTTGGACATTTTAATAAAAGCCATTCTAACAGGAGTAATTTGTGGTTTCAGTTTGCATTTCACTGGTGATTAGTGACACTGAGCATTTTTTCATGTTTACTGGCCATTTGTCTATCTTCTTTTGAAAAACTTCTATTCATGTCTTTTGCCTAGTTTTTAATGGGGTCGTTTATTTTTTTCTTGCTGATTTGCTTGGGTTCTTTGTAGATTCTGGTTATTAGCCCATTATCAGATGTTTAGCTTGTGAATATTTTCTCCCATTTTGCAGGTTGTCTATTTGCTCTGTTGATTATTTTTTTTTAGCTTTGCAGGAGCCTTTAATTTAATCAAGTTCCATATATTTATTTTTCTTGTTGCTGTAATTGCCATTGGGGTTTTAGTCATAAATTCTTTGCTAGGCCCAATATCTAGATGAGTTTTTCCTACATTTTCTTCTAGAATTCTTATGGTTTTATGCCTTATATTTAAGTCTTTTATCCACCTTGAATTAACTTTTGTGAGTGTTGATAGATACAGATCCTGTTTCATTCTTCTGCATGTGGCTATCCAATGTTCCTAGTGCCAAATAATGAGCAGCAAGATTGAAGCAGTAATACAAAGTCTTCCAAAAAAAAAACATCTCTGGACCAGATGGATTCACAGCTGAATTTTACCAGACCTAGAAATAAGAGCTCATACCCATACTGTAGAAATTATTCCATAACATCAAGAAGCAGAGAGTCTTCCCCAACTTATTCTATGAAGCTAGTATCACCTTGATACTAAAGCCAGGAAAGGACTCGACAACGAAGGAAAACTATAGACCAATATCCCTTATGAATATAGCTGTAAAAATCCTCAAAAACAATACTAGCAAACTGAATTCAATAGTATATCAAAAAAATAATCTACCAGAACCAAGTGGGCTTCATCCCAGGGATGCAAGGATGGTTCAGTATACTTAAATCAACAAATATAATTCACTACATAAATAGAAGCAAAACAAAGACGATATGATCATCTCAGTAGGTACAGTAAAAGCATTTGACAAAATCCAGCATCCTTTCATGATAAAAACCCTCAACAAACTAGGCATGGAAAGAATATTCTCAAAATTATAAAAGTCATATATCACAAACCCATAGGCAACATCATACTGAATGGGAAAAGTTGAAAGCATTCCTCTTAAGAACTGGAACAAGATAAGGATGCCAAGTGTCACTACTTCTGTTCAACATAGTGCTAGAAGTCCTAGCCAGAGCAAGCAAGCAACAGAAAGAAATAAAGGATATCCACATCAGGAAAGAGGAGGTCAAACTATTGCTTTCTCCTGCCAATATGACCTTATATCTAGAAAACCCCAAAGACTCCACCATGAGACTCCTGGAATTGACAAATAAATTCAGAAAAGTCTGAGGATACAAAATTGATGTACATAAATCAGTAGAATTTCTATACACCAATAACAGTAAAGCTGAGGGTCAAATCCAAGACTCAATACCATTCACAATAGGTACAAAGAAAATAAAATACCTGGGAATATACTTAACCAAGGAGGTGAAAGATCTCTACAAAGAGAACTATGAAATACTGAGGAAAGAAATCACAGATGACACAAACAAATGGAAAAGCATATCATGCTCATGGATAGGCAGAATCAACATTGTTAAAATATCCATGCTACCCAAAGGGATTTACACATTCAATGCAATCACCATCAAAATACCAATGTCATATTTCACAGATCTAGAAAAAACTACTCTACACTTCATATGGAACCAGAAAAGAGCCCAAGTAGCCAAAGCAATCTTTAGCAAAAAGAAAAAATCTGGAAGCATCACATTACCAGACTTCACAGTATACTATGAGGCTATAGTAACCAAAACAGCATGATATTGGCACAAAAATAGAGACATAGGCCAATGGAACAGAAAAGAAAACCCAGATATAAAACCATCCACATACAGTTAGCTTATCTTTGACAAAGTCAAAATATTCTTTATATGTTTCCCTAATGATGAATATCTAGGTTGCCTCCAAAACCCTACCTCCACTGGTAATGCTATACTGAAAATCTTTATTTGTGTTCACTTGTGGGCTTGTGGCGTAGTTTCCCTGGATGGGAATGCTGAGATCTAGGATATATCTGGGTGGTTCTGTGAATGACTGACCCTGTTTATATTCCTACCAGCAGTCCATAAGAATTCCCATTGTCCCATGCTCTTGCTACTGTTTGGCACCATGTAGCATTATAAATTTTTCTAATCTCATGGGTGTAAAGGGGTTCCCTCATTATTTTAAGTTACATTTCTATGATGACTACCAAGGTTGAATATTTCTACATTTTTTTGCCACTATTTTTTCCTTAGCTTATTAATATCCTCTGTGCATGTTTCTATTTCATTACCTCCCTTTGTCTTGTTGATTTGTAGACGTTCTTTGTATGGGCACGTTATTAACTCCATGTTGGTTTTAGAT
The DNA here is from genome assembly GCA_028533085.1 of Varecia variegata. Classification (NCBI taxonomy): domain Eukaryota; kingdom Metazoa; phylum Chordata; class Mammalia; order Primates; family Lemuridae; genus Varecia; species Varecia variegata. The sequence continues at coordinate 10,491,004 of CM052445.1, forward strand.
ATCTATCTGTCTATTATATATCTGTTAACTTTGTCTATGATTTCTGTGGGGGAAAAGAAATACTTTTATTTCTGAATTCAATGGCAATGATGAGATCCTGGGATGGCAGAAGCCAAGGGGCAGGACTTCATCACCAGAACAAGATGGGCTCATTACCATAATGAATAGCAGAACTAAAGAAATAATCACAGTGGTTTTTACTCACAGAGACTCTTAGCATTGCCTAATTATCCATGGTGTCCTTAGACCTGAAATAGCTGGCTTATTAAAGTCTCACTTGATTTGTATGATAAAAAGTTGCAGGTATTTATCCTGAAGCTTGACTTGAATCATCAAAAACAGTCACAATCCTTTAATTACAAGAATTGAACCAGTTGATAGGTCCCTTAAATGGAGAGGAGACCAAATCCCCTTTAGGAAGTGTTACTGAAAACTCTGCACTTGTCCTCAAGGCCACATCAGAAGAATGAGAACAAATGGTTTGAGGAGAAAGAAAGCGAAGTTTATTACTTTGCGAGCAAAGGAGGAAAAATTGTAGACCTTCTTTTCTCAAAATCCAAATTCCTAAACATAAGCAGAAATACAGAGCTTTTAAAGGGAGGACCCCTCAGTTCTGGGCTATTGTGATTAACTATTTTAATTGTCCTGTCTCTGCCAATGACAAAGCTTGTGACCCATGCCAGCCGCCCACCTGGGGAGCTGGTTTCTCCTGGGATGGCTGAGTTCCCTCTTTTAACATGGGATTTAAACTGCTTCAGGGTTGCAGACCAGGCTGCAGTTTTCAAAAAGAGTAGGGGAAGTTTTAAACAGACAGAAAATATTTTTTTTTTCTTCAGGCCCTTCCCTCTGTTATATATTCCCCACTCTCAATTTTATGCTTTCAAATCTATGGGAGGAGGGATGACTACTGTATTACAGAGGGACCCTGCTACATAGACAAAAATTTATGCTATTAATTTTTAGCATGATCCAAGGGAATCTGTGGCCATTTACCAGAGTGGTTATACGTTGCAGAAGGGAAAATAACCAGGCTTTTCAGGGATTACTAAACACTAGCTCTGTACTGATGGTGACACTAATCTCTGCAGTGCCTCCAGGGATATAGTGTTGCTTTGATTCACTATTTTGGAAGATGACTAGTTCTAAAGCTTTCACTTTGCAATCACAATAGCCCTCTGTCCTAGAGTTGCAGAAACAATGTGAAGATTCTACCAGTGCCACCATCAAGGACTTGAAGGATGCAGGGGTGGTGACTCTCACCACATGCCCATAAACTCAATATTTGGCTTTTGTAGAAGGCAGATGGATATTGGAGAATGACTATGACTGTCATAAACCTTATCACGTGGTGACTCCAATTGTACTGCTGTTAAAAATGTGCTCAACTTTCTATCTGCAGGGGCCCTAATCATCTACATTTCATAGGAAATCACACTGGTGCACTGTGTGGAGGATATCATGTTGATTAGTCCTGGTGATCAAGAAGTAGCAAGTATTCTAAATGCCTAGGTAAAAAACTATACCTGAAGGTGTAAGATAAGTCCTGCAAAAATCCAGAGGTTTGCCAGCTCAGAGAAAATATTAGAGTTCTGGTGTTCTAGGTCAAAGGTCATAAGCTATGACTCATAGTCCAAATCAGGTCTGTGGCCCGTTTTTATATGGCCTGTGAGCCAATTATTTTTTTACATATTTAAATGATTACATAAAAAAGCAAAGGAGAATATATAACACAAACTGTATGTGGCCTACAATGACTAAATATTTACTACCTGGTCCTTTATAGAAAAAGTTTGCTAACTTCTTACCTAGATCATGTTGAAATATCTTTCCAAGGTAAAGAACAAGTTGGTGCATTTGGACTTTCCTACTACTAATAAGGAGGGATGAATCCTTAATGGGTCTCTTTGGATCTTAAAAGCAATAAATATCTCATTTGAATATGCTACTCTGGTACATTTACTGAGTATCCAGAAAGGTTTCCATTTTTTAGCATAGTCTAGGATAAGAGTGGGCTCTGTATCAAGTCCCATTGCTGTGCAATTGCTTTCTCACTTGGGTCACATGACCTACCTGATCCCATGATGCCTGAAGCATTTTTGGTGGTATGAAGGCTTTGATAGATCCCAATAGGAGAATTACAACGCAGATCTTTATGATTTTAGATAAAAGCTGTGTCGAATTTTACAGGTAGCTACTTTTTTGAGAAACAGCTTCTGACTTGCTACTAGCCTGAATGCTTAACCATGGACCAGTTTGCCATATAATCTTAACTGTCCATCCTGAATGAGTGTTATCTGACCTTCCAAGTTATAAAATTATGCATGCACAGCAACCCTTAATCTTCAAATAGACGTGGCCTATATAATATTGAGTTTGAGCAAATCCTGAAAGCCATGAACAAACATCACAGATGCTCAGAGCTCCTGGGCCTGCTACAATGCCTTTGACTCACATATATGTCCTTGAGAAGAGTTTTCTATGACTAGCTGACTATATAGATGGAAATCTTTAGATCTGAATTAAAAAGGGTTCTGCACCTAAAAGTATATGGCTGCAATACTGTATCCCCATCCATGTGGCCCTGAAGGACAGTGATGAAGAAAAATTCTCCCAGCTGGCAGAACTTTGAGCAGCACACTTGGTTGTTCAGTTTTTCTGGAAAGAAACATAGCCAAAAGTATAAATATACATCATTTCATGGGAAGTGGTTAATGGTTTGGCTTGGTGACTGGAGACTTAGAAGAAGAATAATTAAAACATAAGTGAGATGGAAGTCTAGGGAAGAGGCATGCAGCTTGACCTCACCTAATGGGCACAGAATTTGAAGATATTCATGCCTCGTGTGAATGCTCAAAAAAGGGCAAATCATCAGAAAAGGATCTTCTTAATAATGGTGGGCAGGATGACCTATTTTGCAGACATCACCAAAACCAATCTGGCTCAACTGCTATGGAATGCCCAGCTTGCCAACAGCAGAAACCAGTGATGAACTCCTGATACAGCATCATTCTTCAGGAGATCTTGTTGGCAGGTTGATTATACTGGACCACTTTCATCTGGAAGGGGCAGAACTTTGTTCTCACTAGATACAAACTTATTCTACTGTCCCTGCTCACAGTGCTTCTACTGAATCCACCATCCTAACCACATTACTTTGAACAAAGAACTCATTTTCTGTATAGCAATGGGTTCATGCTCATGGAATTCACTGATCTTAACATATCACATTAACATTACCCTGACGCATGTGACCTGATGGGAAGTGGAATAGCCTTTTAAAGATTCAGTTCTGGCACTAGCTGGATTGTGACACCTCGCTGGTCCACTAGCATCCAGTATATACTCTAATCATCCTCTACTCTATGGCATCATTTCTCCCACATCTAAGACTCACAGGTCTAAGAATCAAGGGTGAAAATGGTAGTGGGTCCTCTTTCAATTACCCCTAGTGATCCACTAGCAAAATTGTTACTTCCTGTCTCTGTGATGTTGGATTCTGCTGATTTATAGGTTTTAGTTCCTCAGGAAGGAAAACTTCTAACAGGGTACATACCAATAGTTGTATTAAACTAGAAGTTGAGACCACCACCTAGCTGTTTTGGACTCTTAATGACGAAATTGAATAAACAGGCCAAGAAAATGATTACTGCAGTGGTTGGGGTGATGGATCCTGACTCTGAAGGGGAAACTGGGTTGCTACCATGCAATGGGGACAACAAAGAGTGTGTCTTCCTCTCAGTCCTTCCATGTGCTTTGATAACATCAGTTTATCCACACAAACGCTTGTACACAGATGTCACAGCAGCATTACTCATAATAGCCAAAAGGAGGAAACAACCTGCCTACATACATACCTATCAGCTGAAGAATGGATGAGCAAAATGTGAGATATTCCACACTGGATAGAATAGTATTTAGGTATAGAAAGGAATGTGTTACTAAAACATGACACAGCCTAGATAAAACTTGAAAATATTATGCTGAGTGAAAGAAGCCAGGCAAATAAAGACAACATATTATTTGACTCCATTTATGTATGTCTCCATTTATATAAATGCCAGAATAGGCAAATCCTTAAAGATAGAAATTATATTAGTGGTTACCTAAGTCTGAGAGGCTTAGGGCTTTGTTCATTTGTTTGTTTGTTTGTTTAGACCGAGTCTCGCTCTGTTGCCAGGGCTAGAGTGCCATGGCATCAGCTTAGCTCACAGCAACCTGAACTCCTGGGCTCAGGCGATCCTCCTGCCTCAGCCTCCAGAGTAGCTGGGATTACAGGTGCATACCACAACACCTGGCTAATTTTTTGTTGATGCTTAGGGGTAAGTGCCAAGTGACTGCTAATAGGTACAGGGTTTTATCTGGAAGTGAGGGGTGCGATAAAAATGTCCTAAAATTCATTGTAGTGAGGCTTGCACAACTTTGCAAATATATTACAACCCATATATAAATATATTAAATTGTACAGTACTATCAACTTTGTATGAAGTTGTTACCAGTAAGTAGAAAACTATAGCAATACAATTTAGTTAGGACTGTTAATAGCTCAGGCCTTTTAAAATTGAAGGTTTGGGTCACTTATCAGGCAAGGGACCATAATCAGCCAAGGTGACTGCTTTAGGGCAAAGAGAAAATATGAGTGATTTTTATTTTGTTGCTCAGATTGTTCCAGCTTTGGCCATTATAACTTTTCTATACCCCTGTATTTTTTATTTTATTTTATTTTGAGCACTTCCTTACTTTCTGGCATTAGAAGATGCTCCAGGCTCATCTTGCATTTTCCTTGCCATTTTCATTTGATCTAATTACTGATATAATTGGATTTATGTCTACTATCTTGATATTTGCTTTCTATTGTCTCATCTGTTTTGTATCCTTTATCCTTCCTTTCTTGTTTGATTTTGGATTTAACAAGTATTTTTTATTTCATTTTTCTTCTCTATTAGCTCTTCAGTTATATAATCTGCTATTAAGATTTTATTGGTTGCATTTGAAATTATAATACATATCTTTGATTCATTACAGTCTATGTTAGATTAGTATTTTACCATTTCCCAAACAATAAAAGAAACCCAGAAAGTTTAACTTCTATTACTTTTTCTCCTATTTTTGTTATATATTCTACTTTTATATGTAACTCTGACAAGATATTATTATTGGTATTGTTTTAAAAAGATCATATTTTTTCTATTTGCTCACATATTCACTCTTTCAGGTGTGCTTTATTCTTTTTACAGTCTCATATTTCTGTCTGGTAACATTTTCTTCACTCTGAAAATTTTCTTTTGTTATTTCTTATGAACAGACCTCCTGGCACCAGATTCTTTGAGTTTGCTTGCTTACTTACAGGTTACATTCACTCAGTATAGAACTTTAGGTTGACTGTTTTTAAATTTCAGTGTAATAAAGTTGTCATTGTAGTGCCTTCTAGCTTCCATTTTTTTTTGTGTGTGTGTGTGTGTGTGTGTGTGTGTGTTTTTCTCCTCTCAAGAATCATGTCTACAAAGAATTCTTATATTATTTTTGATCCAGCTATTATAGTTTTTTACATAGGATCCCAACTATTCCATCATAGCCAGAACTAGAACTCTTACCTTCTTTGTGGCTTTTGCATTGACTCTAATATAAGTGGTTTCTGTGATAGAGCACATCCGTTCTTACCCTGAACTTTAAAAGGAATGTATTTAAAGCGCCTCCATTAAGTATGACGTTTACTGGTAAGTATCCTTTATCAAGTTAAGGAAGTTCCCTTGCATTATCTTTCAGAGAATCATTTTTTTAAATCATAAATAGGTGTTAAACTCTATTAAATGCTTTGTCTAAATTAATTGAGATAGTATGTGATTTTGCTCTTTTATATTGTTATTGTAGTGAATGTCATTGATTTTGGGGGGAGTTAAATAATCTTTCAATTTCTCAGATTAATCATGTTGACAAATCTACTTGATCATGACATATCCATTTTTATAGTTTATTTTTTTGGTTCATATTTACCTATAGATATTTTTCCATTACTTTGCTTCTATAATTTTTGTGTCCTTAGTTTATGTGTGTCTCTTATTCACAACATATTACTACATTTATTAAAGCCCAGTCTGGAAAACTGTTAATGCTATACTGTGGATATTAAAAGAATATCTTTTTGGTAACCAGAACTTTGGAATGCAAGCAGACTCTGCTCACAGTGGGGTCAGTAGGTCCCTGTTACCCAGAGCTTCCATGTAGTAAGAACTCTTCACCCTGAGCTTCAGTGCAGCCACACTTTCTTCCCCTTGGAGATACAGGGAGAACCTGCGCCTCAGATTCACCTCCATTTTTCTTTATCAGAGAGAAACTGGTCATAATTCAGAGAGTAGTTGGGAAGCAAAAATTTAGGCTACCATCAACCCCGGATCCCCTCATAAAACTTCATCAATTTATATTATCCCCTAAATACAAAAACAATACTTGTTTATTAGATATAAAGTTTATTGTTTATGAAATTTAGAAAACATAGGCAAATACAAAGGAGAAATTTAAAAACTTACAATCCAGAGATTATCAGTGTTACTCACTTGAGAGTGTATGTATCTTTTTTGTAACCAGATTTTAAGGAAAGGTTTTTAGACAACAAGCCAGACTCATCTTCCTTTCTGCCTGAGTGTTGAAGGGCTACATTTGGCCAGTCAGGCCACCAGGAATAACAACCAAGTTCGTGCAGGTCCAACCAATGGATGTCACATCAGGGCCACTTCCTGGCCACAGTGATATAAGACATTTTCCATTCTGAGATGTCCCAATTTGGGAAAAGATGCTAAAATGTGAAAAAGAGTATGCCTTAGAATGAGGAAAAACCATCATGCTTTTCAAGTGAAAAGGGGTCAGTAGACAAGAAGATCATTTGAATGTTTCCATATATGTATATTTTATCAATTTATTTTATTTTTCTGTATGAATAGAAAAATGTCTGAATAATTTTTGTCAAATATATTGTGGTTGAAATTTGGATGGTTTTGTTTTAACCTTATGTTTTATATTTTTAGAATAGTGTTTTTAATAATGAGTACATAATTACACAAAAAATACTAAAGCTATTATTCTTAAAAGCAAAACAATCAAGAGGCAGACAAAAAAATCTAACAGCATAAAGGGTAAAAAGGAGGCTATTGAAATGTGGGCTCATTTTTTTTTCCTGAACTTTATACTACTCTTGTGCTTATAAAGTAGATGCTGTGAGAATGTGCATTACATTTTTCAGATGCAAAATCTATTCCTACACCGCCATCAAAGTGGAGTCCATATCATGCTTGTCATCAGGAGGATCATTTACAGAGGGAGAAAACCTCAGAAATATGTGCAAGGATTTAGAAAACGTGAGGGAGACAAAAAGAGATTGACATACGAAAAAGCATCAAATAGTGAAAGTATACTAAAATACTGGAAGACATAAAAAATGCTGCTGACAGATACAGATCATCAGAGGGGAGAATTGGGGAGCTGGGAAAAGAATCTCCCCAGTTCATTACATGAACAACTGATTCCTTAAGTAAAAGGGAATTCAGGGAGTTAAAAACTAAAATAAATGTAATTAGTATTTTCAGAGAGACACCACAGTTATTAGTGGATTTTCTTCTGCTTATTTATTATCCCCTAGCCTTCTAATTTTGAGAAGAAAAATATTATCAACAACAAAACCAAATTATCCTCCCTGTCTCATAACCCTCCCACTCACTCACACACACTCCCTACATTTTTTTCCCTTCTTCCTTCCCTCAAAGTGCTTACTTGTTCTCCAGCTGATATTCTGATTTTTCCCTAGCATATAATGTTGTAATGAGAATCTTGTATGAAGAATTCTAAAATATGACTTCTCTAGGTATCTTTGCTGAGGTCTGGTTTGGCAAATCCACTTTCTTCTCTCAATTTTCTTCTTACCAATCCAAAGAAAGTAGCTTTCTATCTCCATTGAGGGCCTATATACATATTTATGTGCTATTTAAAAATACGGAGTAAATGCATATTATGTGCCAGGCATAGTACTAAGCATTTTATTTTTACTTTGCAAAAGTGGGAACAGAGACCTAGACAGATTAAGAAAACAAACAAACAAACAAAAAACCCCCGAAGAAACTAGCCCAGTGTAGGCAGAAACTACTAACACTCACCGATATCCACATGCTAATTTACATTTCCTAGCCTCCCTTGCAGTTAGCTGGGACATGCTGGCTGATGAAAAGTGACTAGTTCTGGCCAATGGTTACATGGAAAAGTGGCTTGCATCCATATGCCCTCTTTTCCCCTCCTTTGCCAACCGGGTGATGAGAGGACATCCTTGCAGCCAGAAGGTAGGATCAGCCTGGATCCCTGAGTCACTATGTGGAGAAGAGCTGCCCTACCTGCGTTACAGTGTGATGGCAGCAAGAAATGCATTTTTATTGGGTTAAGCCTCTGAGATTTAGGAGATTATTATTGATCATCAAAACTCGTGTTAAAGACTGGCACTAGTGCACCCACTATTACACAGCTAGTATCTGTATAGGGTGCAGGGTTCGAATGTAGAACTCCTGGCTTCATTGTGCTCTCAGAGAGGAGCTACCCAAATCATGTAAAAGAGGACAAAGAGGGGAGGAGACAGGATGCAGACTTTGAGAAAATGAGGAGAGAAACAGGCCCTCCTGGAATGGCAGTGAGATGTAGTGGTTAAGACAAACCTGCTGGTCTACTACTTAGTACTGTGTTATCATAGGCAAATTATTTAACCTTTCTGAGCCTGTTTCCTCTCCCTGCAAAGTGAAGATAATAAATACAGTGAGTGGCACATAGTAGATAATTAAGTGGTCAGACCATATTTATTTTAATTACCTAACCCTACCCTAACCCTGGATAGAATAAAAAGAAAAAATAGCAATTATAAATATAAAAATACCTTGCAGAAGAGCAACATATTGATGTTTATTTTGTAGTGAATAAGAGAATAAGTGAAAATGTCATTATATGTGCAAATTAATATAAAAAAGCATAATTGAGAGAAAGGGGAACATTTTGTGTCCTTACCAGAAGCTGCATAAAGCCTTGTAATATCTATACAAATTTAGATAATGTAATAAAATGGATGTATCTCACATTGGAATAATTGAAAGTCATTATTTTCAAAAGCAATGGGCCAATTATCAAATGGAAAAAAATTCTAAAATTATCCTGCTACTCTATTATAATATCAATATAGAATTTATGAAACACAGTCTTTTTATTTAACACTGGCACATTTGAGAATGTGGCTGTCAGGGTGGAGGACATCCTAAGAAAGGCTTTAAAAAATTAGAATCCCAGAGAGTGTTCATGATGAACGTTAATTACGTGATATTCAACTTGTATTACCCTATGTTCATAATAAAAAATGATGTGGAGTTCTGAAATACAAAGGTGCTTCATGAAATCTCATTTTATTTGCTAATTATTCACAGTGAGCCCAAAGCAATTTACTCTCTTTTAGTTAGATAACCTCTGCTCCCCGAGCCCTGGCTGCAGCATTTCAAAGTGAGTAGAGGGGCTTGAGGGGTGTGTTGCAGAGGTGCTATTGTTGGAAGCTTGGTCCTCCAGCCATTTGTGGGCCTGGGTCACTGAGAATTCTTGCCTAGGGAAGCCTACCTGGGTGATACCATTCCAGATTGTTATTAGGGCTTTTCTCAGTGACTCTCTAGCTCAGTTTACACCATCTCATCCCAGTGTGTACTTACTCTTGACATTCAGGGTTTGATGACTATGTTATCTGAGTCAAAATTGGCAACTCCTGAATTGCCATGTGTATGTGCACTGATGAGAACAATGGAACTACAATATATGAAATTTCACAATCCTGATAAATCTATAGTCTCCTTAAGAGACAGGTAAGTTTTCTCCACATTCTCAACCTGTAGTCTGTTGGGTTTGTGTTGATTTGTATGGGGACTTGTCCCTCATGTGACATAACTTCTGCTTTCTCTGTTCAAGTGTCCTGGGCAGAAGCTACGGTACCCTAGAAAGTGGCACCTTGAAATATAAGGTTTTGGTGATTGTTATTATTTTAAACGTTGATTAGTGTCAGATTCTTCATTTGTAAACTGTGTGCAGTATTACCAGTAACAGAGTCAAATTACACACATCACAAATTGGGTGTGCAAAAAATGTAGATATCTATTTTCCTAATCCAATGTCATCTTGCTTTGGATTCTTCAGTTCTATTGCTAGCAGAAAAACAGAAAACAAAAAAACAACCTAAACTATGCCCATTAATGATAAATTCCTCTCTTTTGGGCTATAGCAGACTGTTTCAAGATAACTCAGTCTTTTTTTGTCGTTGTTGTTAAATATTCAATCAACTAAAAGTTTTTAACCCTCCAAAAGAGCTACTCCCCTTCTTTTAAGTTTATTCTCCTCACCTTTCTTTCCAAGATGCTACTTGGGTGGCGGGGAACACTTTGTGCTCTGAGATACTGAATATACAAACTCATAGTGGTCAGACCGGATATAATGATCTTCCCCCATGTTATAGCCTCATTTTCTCTACCTTGTGAACTTCTTACCTCTAGGTGGTTCATTTACTTCTCTTCCTTGGGGTAGTAAGCCTT
>CM052445.1:10502086-10537433 GCA_028533085.1 Varecia variegata
GGTATCATTCCCAAATGTGCACCCAGGTGTTGATCAGGGAAACCAATTTTCTGGTGAGTACATGTGGTGCTTATTTTTCCATTCTTGGGATACTTCACTTAATAGAATGGGTTCCATGGCTATTTTGATTTTCACCGATAGAAAACCAGGAATGTGAATTCCAAAGATGTTTGTATGACACTTTTTTCCTCACAGGTTAGACATAGTGAAAAGTCCACCAAGCAGTCAGACAAAAACTCATCTGCTATCAGGCACTATTTCTTCTCCAGGTCTGGAACTGAGGTTAAACCTCAGTGATGCTGACTCTGTTGTCGATAAGTATATGAAAAAGAAGAATATTTCCTAATGCTTAAAGAGGGACTTACAGAGCTCTCAAAACTGAATTCTTCCTAATAAGTGAGGACAATCTGTTCTTATGTTGGATAAAAACTAAAATTGGTGTTTACATAGCACATTATAACTTGCCAAGTCTTATGTACTCTCACATAATGGGGAGTTAATCGATGGGTACACATGGGCACGAAGAGATGTAAAGGTCATTGGCAATCAAGTAGGGGGGATGGGGAAGGAGGGAAGGAGGGAAAACATACCTATCAGGAACACTGTTCTGGTGATGGGCACACTAAGAGCCCCGACTTAAGCATTATAAAATGTATCCATGTAACAGAAACATTTGTACCCCCTTAATATTTTGAAATAAAAAAATTACTAAGTCTATTTTCATTTAGAATATATCATTTGAGAAAATGAAAATCTTGTAGACATTATATCATTCTTATTTTACAAATGAGGACATTAAGCTCACTTAGAGTAAAAGAAATGCCAAAGTCTACTGCCTACTAAGTGTGCTTTGTATTGAAGCTGAAGTCCTGCATGACTGTGAATGCAGTCTTCACAGGGACAATTATTCCACAGAGTTGTACCCAGAGCAGGGAAAGAGGATTAAGGGCTTTGATGTAGAGACTAATGTCCTTGTTAGCTTTCTCTAGGTCAACAAATTCATCGATTATGTAACATATAAATAGACACAATCAGGAAAGGGGTCTTGATTGGTCTAATTTGGTGATAGTGAGTCTGGTCCTTCAGCTCCTGAGGTTTCCAGATAAAACACAACAATTACACAGGTAAATGCCTGCCCAAATCCGGTCAAAACAAAAGACAGGGGAAAGGACAAAGGTAGGTGAAATGAGCTTTTTAAAATAACTTTTTCCTCATGTGGTTGTATTTTGACTCATACTTTAATTCAATGTGTTCCGTATTTAGCCAATTCCTTAGTTTTCAATAAGGGCATCTAGGGGGATGCCAGCTCTACTCACCTTGAAATACAGAAGGTTCAGGGAAATGTCTTGTCCCTCAAAGCCCTTCAACTCAGGGAGTTAGCTCTGGAAGCTGAATCATGGTCCTCATCACTCTTCATTGTCGAAGCTCACAACACCACTGTGGAAACTACTTCATAGTTAACATATGCCAGCAATAAAATCTATAAATATGTATTTTGGAAACAATGTTTCTATGGCAATGTAGTATTTGCCAGAGCAGTAATTATGGTAGCACAAATGTGTAAATGGTTGGTTAGAGAAATCACACCTGTTTCTAAGTGGGTTGCAGTTACTATCCTTTCTTTGCCAAAATTTCATTGCTCAGAATATATGTTCTTTGCAGATAAATTTACCATCACCACTTTCATAATTTATTGTTTACTGAGTTCATATAATAGTCAGAAAAGGTGATTTTTGTTAGGTTTTGAACAAAAAGAAAAAGTTGGCTTTGGGAGCGTGAAGCAGGAGGTTTTTCCAAGCATAGGGCAGGGGTGGGAAAAGGAAACATGAAGGTAAAATGCACAAAGTTAATGAAGAAACTGAGAGAAGTGACTGAAAAGTCATAGGAAAGGAAACTGCTTGCAAAACTGGGAGTAGAAAAGGAAGGAAGTAGTGTGAAGGGAGTGGCATGAAATGGAAGAGAGGGAGGCCAAGGCAGAATATGATGGAGAGATGATACTGTGAGATGATCCATTCATTTACCCATTGAACAAAGACTGAACACCTGTTATGAACTAGAAAATTCTGAGGGCTTAGCATCCTTTAATGAGGAAACTGAGGCACAGAGGTTAAATGAATTCACACAAACATCAATAGCAGACTTTGGCTTTGAACCAGAGTGTTCTGATTCTAAGGTGAGTGATCTTGTTACCAGGCTGGTGCTGCTATACCTCACAAGAGGCATTGTTTTGTTTTGTTCTTTTAAAATCATTTTTCTCATATATTTTTTATATTTTCTGATTAAAAATATGTTTGGAGAGAAACAAGTATGCGGAGTTCTCAGTGCTGGAGTGATTGAAAACACTGGTCAACTTGACTGGAAGGAAATCATTAGCTAGAATAACTTTCTTCATTGAGTGGTGGAAGTGCCAGAAAGGGTCTGGATGTGTCAAGGGCATCTTCGAATGAGTGAACACAGGCTGTCAGACAGTTAGGAACTCTCTGGGGACCTGACTGCTGTTTGGTTGTTTTATTGCCCTTTGATTTATTTGTAGGTAATGCAAGGCTTTTGAAGGAAATTATTATTGGCTGCATATTTTGGTTTAATTATTATTGTCTCTTTCTTCCATCATAAAGTATGAGGGTGGTTTATTAGATCACAGAACTAACATTGAGTAATTTTGTGAGCTAAACTCTTGACAAAATATTATTTGAATAGATCAGAATAATTTTTTTGGAGCTGATAAAAATAATTGTCCTTCCAAAGAAATTATTTTCAACCTTAATGCAGTGCATCAACCTGACAAATGAACAAAACACATCAAATAACACAACATTAGAGATTTAGAAGCACTGATTAGCTCTTCACAGAAAATTGCCCAAAGAGATTTGGTGATTGTTAATTTAACAACTCAGTACATTCTATAATTTTCAAATGACCTTAATTTAGGATTCAAACAAAAATAAATTTTCCTTCTAAACTACCTGAAATGATTTTTAAAAATGGTTCAAAAGGGGCCCAAAAGCAAAATGATGTGGAAAGGTTCATTTATTCAAATAAATCAGCTCTTAATTTCTTCCCTGTCTGAACCACCATTTTTATAAATGAATAGATGTTATCTGCCCATTTTATGTAACATTTTATGTTACCTGTTTGCCATTTCTTATTGTATAAGATAGCTCCATGCTGTTTAGAGCTACACTCAGCTCCTTTAAATCAAAGCTTGCCTATACATGGTGGCTCCCTTGCAGACATGAGCACTAAGGAATCATTTAACAATTATGATTATGGGTAATCATGAAAAAAATATGTAATTTGAATATTCCCAGGTAATTTTTCACATTCTCTGTTTTGTTGCCAATGTCTGTGTAACATTAGGATAAGTTACAGAAGTCCTCTTCTTAAACATGCAAAATTTTCTTCCATGCATTGTATAATTATTAAGTATCTTCTATGCAGTTAGAATTGTGTACTTTGCAGTTGGAGCTCCATGGGATATTAATAGCAATTGCTTAGGGAAGATTTAGTCTCATTTAGGAGGAACATTCAATACAAATGGCAGCAAAGAGATGATGGTTCAAGTCAATACACATGCAAATGCCAAGCTGGGTGATCCAGACAGTACATGCCAAGGAGATCACAGGCAGCGGAGGGCAGGTTGAATTCAAGTTAATTTATGAAGGCTACCTGGAAAAATCAATGAGCCTAGGACACAGTAATGGGCTTAATATTTAATATATATGATCTGAATCACCAAATGAAGTAGGAATAGGGAGCATAGGTGGGAAAGACATGAGCAGCCCAAGCAAAGAAGCTTCCTTCAGACTTTCCATGCTGACCGAGTGATAGCACGTGGATTTCCACTTCTCTGGGACCTTTATTTGCCACAATGATTACTCTGTCTGCTTTCTTACCTGATTACCAACAAATACACAAACTCCTACCTCCTGATCAAGAGGCTTCTAAATATTCCCGTGTGCACAGTGGTTTACCTTTTAGTAATCACTTCCATATGCACTTTCATCAATTTACAGGGACTGAACTTAGGAAAAGCTATGATTACCCAGCTCTACAGAAAAGGGAATTGGACCTCAGAGATGTAAAAGAAGCCAGATAGAAAGCGTATGGAGTGACTATGTCCACATCTCCAAAATTATTAGTTTTTAATGAGAGGTCACTGAAAAAAAAGTCTCTGTAGTGAAACAAGTTTGGGAAGCACTGCATACGCCCCCTCAGCTTTGTAGATTTATAAAGCACATTGCCGTATTACAGTCTCTGAGAAGCTATGTCATAAAGACACCTGTTAAAGTTTGTTTAATGCAGCATTTCCCCTAATTTATGGTCACACATCTTTTTATCCCATCACAAATGATCAGTGTTTCCCAGAATATCTGAGCATATATTTCAGTTTTCTTCATCCCTGAGTATGGCTCTAGAATATCTTCAAATCCTAGCCCCTACGTTCCTCTTCTATCATTTAAAAAATTACATACTGCCTCCTTTATTTTTCAATTAATTATTATTTTATTTTTTCAGACAGTCTCACTCTGTCACCCTGGCTAGAGTGCAGTGGTGTCATCATACCTCACTGTGCCCACTACCTTTTATTCCTAGAGCACTTTATTTCCCCATTGTTTTGTAAATAGTCTGATTCCTCTTTGTAGTCACATCAATTAACAGATTGATGGGCATCCTTAGTTAGGTGCCCAATAAACGTGCATTTGAATGAACAGCTGAATGATGAATAAATCCCTGGTATTTTTGCTTCTGACTTATTGTGTGTCACAAAGCCGTGGGGTAGTGGTCATGCTGGCCTTCTGAGATGGGACAAACAGCTTTCTACAGAGTAAGTCCGAGTGTAGGATAAAGTGGTCATTAGCATCACTCGACAACCTCTTGCTAGAGGCTCAGATGAGATCAGCATGTTATGAGCACATTATAATGTCCTACTGCAGATGCCATTAAATCAAAGCACCCTGGCTCCCAGCATCCAGTTTTAATTTCATATTGATGCCTAAGGGAGTGGGACTGGATATTGTTGGACAAATGCTTCATGGTTTTAATTGGAACATGCAGTACTCTTAATACCTGCCGTGGTTCTAATGTGAGATGTAGGAATTTTTAATTAGCATCATTACTGTGGATTTATTTCTTCCCCTCAAAAATGGAAGAAATATTGATTTCATAGCTATATTGAAAAGGATATTAACGAACTATTTTTATGTAGTATTTGTGAGTTAAGAACAAAAACTGTCTCTATATCAGAAATGGACTTTCAATTAGAAGGACTAAGACTTACATATAATTGTTTCTTTTTATTTTACTCTGATGTTCATGCCTATTTTGTTTTTGAGAGGTGTATTTTGCCAAAGTTATATACTGAATTTACAAAATGAAGCATCCATTTTGTTTTAGGATACTAAATTTTACACCAGGGTAACTGCCTGTCCTGGTTTGCCCAGGATGGGCAGTTTTGGGAGTGAAAGTTCTGCCTTCCAGGAAACCCTCAGCCATGGGACGTCCCAGACAGTTGGTCATCCCCTTTGCAACCCAAATTTTGGACTTATGTAGTTTGATGATGCTACAGCTTCAATACAAAATATTGTATTGGAGTACTTGTATTATGCTAGGCACCATGCAAGACAAAGAGATAAAATGTAGACCTTATGTTTTGGCTCCAAATCTAGTGAGCATAATATAGGGCCAAAGATGCTGAAAGTCACAAGAGAGTGCAACATGCAACTGGGCTTAGAAAGGGGTAGCTTTCTCATTGCTGAACAGGGCATGAGGTAGCATTTGAAATTGACCTTGCAGGATATACAAACTTTTTAAAACAAATATTTGATGTGGGGAAGAAAATGGGAAAAAATATTGCATAAATTATTGGAATATAATTTTTCATTAATTAATTTATTCATTTCTTTCCATCACCAGATTGTGAACGCCTTCAGAGGTTCACATGTTATTTTGTAACTATGGAAAATGCTACTACTTTAAAGATCAGTAAAATTAATGGGTAAAATGCCTGTCTTACTATTTGTGTGTGTGTGTGTGTGTGTGTGTGTGTTCTTTTTTTTATTTAAATTGTGGTAAAATGCACATGACATAAAATTTACCATCTTAGCCATTTTTAAGTGTGCAGTTCAGTGGCATTATGTACATTCACATTGTCGTGCAACCATCACTGCGTTCATCTCCAGAACGTTTAAATTTTGCCAAACTGAAGCCTTGTACCTATTAAACAGTAACTCCCCCATTCTACTTTCTCCTTCTATGAATTTGACTACTCTAGATACCATATGTAAGTAAAATCATACAATATTTGTTCTTTTGTGACTAGCTTATCTCACTAACATAATGTCATCAAGGTTCATCTGTGTTGCAGCACATGCCACAATTTCCTTCCTTTTTAAGGGCTAAATAATACTCCATTGTATGTATAAATCTCCTTTTGCTTATTACCCTTTCATCTGTCGATGGACATTTCAGTTGCTTCTACCTTTTGGCTTTTGTGAATAATACTACTATGAACATGCATTCAAATATCTCTTTGAGACTGTGGTTTCAATTACTTAGGATGTATACCTAGAATATAAATTTAATTATCAATCTTATAATTAGTAAGTGATTAATAATACAATATGTGCCAGGGGTATCGAGGTATTACCTATGAGCCACTCTTCAGTACTCTGCCTTGTACAGCTGTGGCTGGGATTCTACAAAGTGGCTTGTTAGTGTGCTTTTACCATTATTATCATTTTTATTTTTATCTAGCTACACCAGAGTTGCCTTAAGTGAGTCAGTGTTTATATACCTACAATGTTCCCATTCCCTGACATTAGAAAATGATCCTAATGAGAACTTTTTTTCTGGACTAAACTCTGCTAAACAAAAATGAAAACATTGGACAGGATGTTTCTGAGCACTAAGAACAATCACAGCTCTAAACCTATGTGAAAGTCACACACTTCAGCATTGTGTCACTGATGAAGTGCAAGGCAAAGTCACACCTAACACAGTGACAGGTACACTGTTCAACAATTGTGCAATGAAACACTAAGCACTATAGCAACTTTTATTAATATTATCCAGCTTTACATGGAGAAGGCACATTTATAATGTTTTTATACATATTATTGCTCTATGTTGCAACTCAATATATATTTCCCCCATTTTTTAGAAGGTAAATGAGGCTCATAAAGAACCCAACTTTGAATACACAAAACCATTGCCAGTGTTACCTCCTGAAACCTTATTGTTTTCATCTCTGATTCCTAAGCAGCACATGTGGCATCAAATGGTTCTGATATTAAGGTTTTCTAAATAAGTAAATTTTAAATATAGGCTTTTTTAAAAATCACAGAAATAATGGAGTAAAGTTTACAGATAAATATTTATGCACATTTATAAAATTTATATATATACACACACCATATATTATATATATAGCAAGGATTACACATGTGTGTATAGGGGGATGTATGTATAGGGGGATGTATGTGTGTGTTTGTGTGTGTGTGTGAATTTTTACCATGATAGGGTCTCTAGTCTTGGCTGTGTGATCTTAAACAGTATGGTTCATTCTCTCCATGTGAGTTTTCTCATCTGTAAAATGGGAAAGATAATATCAGCCTCATCGAGTTGTTGTGATGATTAACCAAATTGATCTTTGTAAAGGTCTTGACACAATGCCAGGCACATCATCAATATGCATCAAATGCTGGTTCTCTCCTCTTCACTTTAGACTATCAGGGTACAAAGCAAGATGGGATAATGCACGTGACTGTGTGTCATAGCTGTAAAGGTCTGTACAAATTTAACATATTCTTATTACAAAGCCATGTTACTAGCAGAGTCAAAAATCCAAGAAGTTAATTATTCTGAGAATAAAGAGATGTAACTTTCAATTATTCAGTATGATAAAGAAAAGCTTTGAATGGATAATCCAAAACAAAAGACAGTTAATTTAAGCAAATTGGACTGCATTATATTTATATGTTATTATCTCTTTCAACTCTGATAACCGTCAGTTAACGTGCAGTTGTTTCCAGAGAGCAGTGGGCAGAGGGATGACACCGTCTCCTCAACCTGGAGCTTCTTATCTTTGGCCAGTGGGACTTGGCTGGTTTTATTCTTTGGTGGCTCTTCCTGAGCAGGGGGTTTCAGCTTCGCTCACAGTCCACTGGCCAGTTCTCACCAAGTGTTTCAACAGAACGTGATGCACTGATCTGTTTGCTCCCAGTTCCATTCTGTCCCTTTCCCTGGTTCTGCCTGGTATTCTAGGAAAGTACTCTTTTCAGGTTCCCTTGCGATGGGCTGCCAGGTAGTTTTAGCCAATGGGAGGTCCTGGCAGAAGGTTGGAAGGCAGGAGGGAAAAAAGGAAAAAAAAAGGTATATCTTGCTTGACTTTGGAAGCATGTCCAGTACTGGCAGCAATTGCTCTCCTTCACGGTTCTAACTGCCGCCAATGGTCTCCCTCTCTAAGGTCCCAACTCCTGCAGGTGCCACCCTCTCCCATGGCTCTGTTTCCTGCAGGTAGCCTGCTCCTGGGCTCTGGAATGAACACCAGCCCATCCTCCTGTCACTCCAGCTGCAGGGGTTCTGGTGGCTTCCTGATGCTGTTATTCCAAGTGTTGTTATTTCAGTCCCCTCTTTGCCTTCTCAACTCCCCGTCACCTTTGTCACCCATTTCTTTGATTCACTTCTCTTCGTTGAAGGGCCTGGAGAGGATTTCATCTTCTGACTGGACCGTGTGCAATGTGAGGCGATCGTGGGTGGACCCCTTAGATTGGTGGGGAGTGGCTCGGTCAGTGTCAGCCCCTCGTTCCCACACCGGCCCCCACAGCGCCTGCGCCCCGTCTTCCTCCACATGGCCCATTCTCTTCCCAGCTATGGAGACAGCGTGTCCCTTCCTGCTGGGTGGATATTGAACAATATGTCCTTTTCATTTTGAAAAATCGTGAACAGGTGGCCATGATACACGACCAGCAGAAGGCTGAGTATTAATAACAGAATTTAGTGAAGTAATCAAATTAAACTTACAACAGAATGAATCTGCTGTGTATTAATGGTATGCAGAATCATCACCGCCCCTCGTGGGGGGAAATGACTGGTTAGAATTAGCTGCTGGCGAACCGACTTGTTTTTATTACCTTTACAGAACCTAACCAGTATGTTCCAGGGATTTTTTTTTTTTTCTTTAAATCTCTGTTAGGTTTCTGGCCCTTGTAAACAATATCAATGTTTGTATTCTTTCCTTACTTCACTGTATGTTTTCATTTTTATTACAGACACACCCTAGTTGCTTCTGGTGCTGACCGTCCGCTTTGAGTCTATGCTCCTTCTCACGTGTTCTTATGCACAAAATGAAGGGCCCTGGGCACAGAGCAGCAGCCACCCCAGAGATAGTGTCAATGTCTCTGCAGGACTTTAAAAAAGCCACATCCAAGGCTGTCCACGTCATGGGCATCGTCTCACTGAATCTTCACAACAGCCCTGAGGAGCAGATAATATTGTTGTTTCTATTTTAAACTGAGTCACTGAGAGGTTAAGTAGTTTACCCCAAGCCGTACGCCCTGTAAGTGGAAGAGCTGCCCAAATTTGTCTGACTCTAATAGAAGATGCTCCTAATTTCTAGAGAGAAAATGGCATCAATGCAGGTGAAAAGTGACAACTTTAGATCAAAGATAACTTCCAGATAAAATGAAACAACTCTTTTCCTTTCATTATCTCTGCCCAATATCCGCACCAGGTCTTACTCTCCCAGGTAATCGACAAGGTGCGGTACCACTTAGCACCTGAGATCAGATCGCCAACATCCATCTTTCCATGTGATTCCTTTCTCCAGTGAAGTAGAGGTTGCATAATAATATACTTAGAGGTGAAAGGAAGTTCATGAGCTGTATCCAATTCCACTCCTGTCGGTGGCGTAGACAACTGTATTTCTGACTCTCTCCCTGTCCTTTTCAGAAGCAGTCTACCAGTGAGTGGAGAGGGGGAGCTGTCAGCAGACCCACGCTGCTCAGCTATTCTCAGAATCCATTATTGAAGTCACACTCTTTCCTCCCTCCTATTCAGGGGCTTTCCTGCTCCTTCTAAAGAGGCTACGGTGGCAGGCTGCGAGTCCCTTCAATTACTGGTTTCTGGGTGAACGTGGTTCAGGGAATGCTAATGGGAACCCATTACAAGAGACAGAGTAAACAAAGTCTGAATTCTAGTCCTCAGGGGCTCTAGCCACGCTGGCCAAAATGAAGATTCAAAGGCCGTCCTCCCCCAGTACCTATAAAGAGATTTCCTAATACCTGCATTTAAAGTCCTTTTGCCATAAAGACTTTTTCCTAAGCCCTAAGAATTTTCTTCATTGATTTGTCTTTCTCTCAGCTTTTTTTTCTATTTTTTTCTGCAACATTCTAAAATGCAAATGGGATTAAAAAAATTCTTGTTCTCTAGGGTGATAGTTATCTTTCCTCTCCAGTCCATCAATAAAATGAGATAAAAATGGTAAAATTATATTTTTAAAAGTCAGTTAGTGAGGCAGTTCTCCTTGAAATACATTTTTCCCCATTCTAACTTTAAATTGCTGAATATGTATTTTTAGAATCTAGTTAAATTCTGTTTCTCACTCTTCAAACTTTAAATTTGTAGGATTTAGGGTGGAGGATCATCTCTGAGAGAGATGGGAAAGTTCCCCTGGAAAACTAAGATGGGCTGTAAACCACCTTGCCTAGGGAAGAGAGAGGAAGGTCAGTCAGCGTTTTCTCCTGCTGTTCCTTTCCCTCTCCTTCATTTTTAGCTCTGTCTTGTCCCTTTTCCATATCTATTCCCCTCCTCTTTCCACCTGATCATGTTCTTTCAGAACATTTATTAATAAAAACCTTAAGAAAAGGACTGACATATAGCACCCAGTCCATCAACAGTGGTTATTATATTGTAACATCTTCAAATATGATTTCCCAGTGTAATTGTAACACTGCCACTGCGTGCATCAAAAGTCATCTTTTTTTGGGACAAGTAAAGAAACTCAATCATGCACACAGGTCAAACTTTGAGAGTTTAAGTCACCACTTACATAACCCATAGAAAAGCTCTGTACAACATGCATGTAAAACTGAGTTTAAGACAAATGAGTCATTATCAAGCATCAGGCATTTCTCTGTGTTTCAAACTCTACTGTGTCTTATGAAAAACTGAATCTTGTTGACATCGTTCCCATATCTTCTCCTCAGAAAAACATTCTTGTTTGTTTTATGTGGTTAATAAAGGTACCCTTCCTGGCCAGAGGAAAGGAGAAACGGTCTGTAAGAGCTGACAGCCTCCCAAGTAGTTAGTGTCTATTTCTGGGGATTAATTGTCTACTTCGAATATGGAAATGGGAGTCTACTTACCAGGGATTGTCACTCCCCCTTTTACCGACTTTGCATGTAGAATTAGTCTCAGTTCTTGTGTTACCTCCACCTAGACTCCTTGATGTGGTATCTTCCAGCACCAGAGCCACCAGGCCAACAGGGCCTTGCTACAGTAGTCATAGCGGGCCCAGAATAAGCCTGTGAGAACTGGGACGAATTTAGTCATGAGCAGAACTGTTTGGCATGCAACTGTCACCTTTGGATGCCTTCTTCCTCTACAGTTTACAAACCCAGCATGTCCTTCTACAGGTTTTATCTTCCCTGGTTTTACCTTTTCTAGGTGATACCTTGCTACTCCCATCAATTCCAAACACATTTGACTTAGGAACCATGCCTCACTGCCCTTCTAGGGATTCTATGAAGTAAATTGGGTCTGTGGCTTAACTGTGATTAATAATTTGCCCCTTACAAATAACTGTTTTATTTTAATTCATTTCAACAAATATGTGTTGGCACTAAACATGTATAAGGCACTGTGCTGGGTGTCCTCCTATCAGGTATTCAGAGGAGAGTCTGAAGTCAGGGTGAACATGAAACGTGACCTACATAGTACGACAAAAGCTTTGATGAGGAACATTGACCACAGACCCAGACTTGTGGAATCAGTATCTTGTGAGACCTGGAGAGCAGGTAGAAATTAGTCAGGCACCAGAGGGGTTTAGGAGTGGGGAGTGGTTCTGACCAAATGAGAAGGCGCAGAGCACGCGAGGGGAGCTAAGACCATGCGACGCTGCTGCAAACTGAGCGGGAAGGGCAGCATTGTGGGCACAGAGGCAAGAAGGGGGTCCTTGTCATCTGCTTTAACCCAGAGGAACTCTTACTGGTGTATGTAAGATGTACTTACAGCCACAGGGAGACAAATTTTGGGAGAAGTGAAACTTTTGAGGTCCCTCAAATCACACTATGTAAGTAACCCCTTGATCTACCTACATAAAAGTCAGGCTCTGATGTAGACTCTCTGAGGCCTGTTTAGCCATCACATTCAAGCTCTCTCAGCCCAGAGCTGAGCAGTCCCAGCACGTACCATTCACATGTGAACAGCCAGGAGAAGGTTTCCCAGATCACAGGGCAATTTCCTAGACAAGTGAAGTTCTACTTCTTCCCCTGGTCCTAGTGATGTCAGTAGTACTTGTCCCCTGCACTCCCTGTAAGGAATTCCATACACCTCCCAGGCTTAACTGGCTTTGCTCCAACGTTCTGAACTAAGTGAACTGCCTGCAGTTCAGAGCTGAGTGTTTCAGAGCTTCCGAGTTGATGGAAGAGAAGCCGACCCACAAGCCGACTGGGTGCAGCATGGCTGGAGAAGTGAGCTGGGACAGTCAGATCCTTGCCCTCTACAGCCTGAACTGGGAAATGGAGAGGCTGGATGAGTTACTCATGGAACCGAAGATGAATTTTGACCACATGTTTAAATCTGGATCACAATAAAACGAACTCATGTGCAAGTCAAAGTTCGGTGGCAGTTTCTGCAAGGATCAAATAAGTCAATTTTTGTGAAATATTTAAAACATCTTCTGGCACATAGAATATGCTTAATAAGGAATAGCTAGTACTAGTACTAGTTTGTATCTTGATGCTGACAACATGGCTAAAAAGATGCCTTTGGAGAGAGGCATGTGAAGCAGATGCACAGGGAGAAACCTAGATGCCATGAGGGAGAATTCAGGCCCCAAACTTAACTCCATTACTTTCAATTTCAAAAAACATGTATCCCTTTTGTGGATGCCCTGTCCCTTAAGAGAACTTGGGAGAGATTCTGTTCTTTACGGCTAAATAAACCCAGTAAGAAACTCCCTAATTCAGAGAATAAATTAGGCAAAATGAGTTACTGTTCCTGAGCCATTTGTAGCTTTTTGGCACGTATTGCCATGTCAAGACAATGAGCTATTGTTAAATCCTAAAGCCCTGGTGCGTGTTTTGTACCCAAGTGTATGTTAATCTATTGATTAATTTAATAATAATTTCAGTGCCTTCTTCATTACACAGATGACCTGATAAAATTTGGCCTATACATTTTCACAGATTCTGTTTGTAAATGTGGGGATAATGAACTAATTGAAAAATTTACCCCACAGGCCAATTCTGAGACAAGCCCCTTTGAGAGCTGTGTTTCAGGAGTGGTTTAAGATATATTTGTGGATATAATAACCAAGACACTAACCATAGGTTAAATAATTTGGCACTTCCAATTAAAGAGAAATAAAGCAAGCAGGGAAATCATAGTGATCCTAACACTGTGCAATGCTTTGTTTTGAATGGAAATAAAAATAATATTTTATTAAAACTGAAATAAGGATCATGTTTTCAGACTAGAGTCAAAATGAGCTGACGAAACAAAATAAGTAAGTCCCTGGGTGTAGAAGGAGTAACAGCAGCAGAAGAGGAGGACCAGCTAACTGGAGAAATAATTGAGACGTGTGTGTTAGTAAATATCACTTGCCCCTGCCTCCAAATTGTGAGTTATGCTTTTGAGCAATGCAAGCAATCTTTTGATATCTGAATTCTGTCTTCCTCCTTACGTTTATCTTCATTCAAATCACCATGTTGTAGTCAAACTTTAGACTATTTCATGAGGACATTCCTGTTTTCCTGTTGCTGGGGTTTATCATCTTTAAATGGACTTATCTGGTGAAAAGTTTAGGGTGGGTTTCTTATCATAGTTCTTAGAGATGGGCTTCCTCCCTTGCACAAAGGCTGGTGCAGCCATTACACTTCCCTTGTGAAGATGTTAGCATGGAACATTCCAAATATTCAGAAGGGACAGGAAGATCAATCAATGCACTTCTAGTTATCCATTAATTCACCCAGTTGAAGTTATCTTGAACCTCTAATAGCATTTTGCCAACATTGTTTGATCTATCCCTCCAATTTATTGATTTCTTTGTTTGTTTTTGCTTAACTATTACAGGCAAATAAATCCAAGACATCTCATTTCATAGATACTTTGCTATGCATAAAAGATGTCAAACATTCTATTATTGGTTTTTTTTTTTTAAAAAAAAAAAAGAAGAAGAAAGATGAACTTGAAAAATATTCACCTCCAGCACTGCACTCCAGGTATCCATATTTTACCTCTCCGTCAAGGCCTTAGTTCAAGCTTGCGACACTCCATCTCAATAGGAACTGCATCATCTCACTTGCATATTTGGGAATTTATTTTCTGCTATCTTGTAGCATGTCCTGAATTAACTTGATATAACATTAAATTTTGTATTTTTATTTAACTTCTCAAGAATTAATGTTGTTTCCAAAACTAGAACAGGGAAGCAATGTGGTATAAAGGAAAACGCTCGAATTTGGACTCAGAAAGTCTCAGTTCTAGTTGGGCTTCTGCCATTTTACTTAAGTTTTCTGAGCCTCAGTTTCTATAGCTATAAAATGGAGATGAAACTGGCCCAGTTACATTGCAAGCTACTCAGATTCTTACATTTTAATTTGCATTTATTTTAATAACTTAATTTTTAAATATGAGATCAAAGATGTTTACGCACATGAATAAATTTCAGCAGTACCAGAAGCATTGACTGTGATTTTTTAATGCAATAAAATAGCATAAATCATATACACACACCAAAAAAAGGTTTCTGTGAAGATTAAATGATTAAATAAGACAATGAATGTGAAATAGTTGGTTCATAGTAGACTGCAATAAATAGTACCTATTATTATTAGCTTGTAACCAACTACGTGGAAGCAAGAGCCCGTGTCTTAGAAAACTCATTTCCTTCCCCACAGAGCTTGGCCTGGTGACTCACACACTATTGGGAGACGCTCAATTAGTATTTAGGTCTTTAATTTGCTGATATACCAGGTAGAATAACGTTTACAAATTAGGAAAAAAAACCCCTTGTAATATAGAGAGTATTTTCCACACTATCTGGAGAGAAATTCCGTATGATTTGAAAGCACAGGATAAAGGACTAGACAGGATGTGTCCTGAGACTCAGGTGCAAATCCTTATTCTAGCCACACGCAAACAGGGGATTTTGAAGGCTGCCTCCAGCAATATAAAAGAACCTCAGAGCTGTGACTCGGCACAGGGTTATAATACTCTGATTTATCTTTCTCTAATCTCTTCCTCAAGGTCTGAAAGAATCTACTGGGCAATTTAGCAGGAATAGTAGACAACCTCAGCTGTGCCCCTGTGTTCCAGTAATCCTCCCACAAACCCGTGAGCAATTTCCAAAATCCTGCCTCATTCTTCTAGCTCTGGCATAAACATCGTAGAAAGACTTGTAAACCAGAACAAGAATGCAAACAATCTGTCAGATCAGTGTGTTTGCAAAGTCTAGAAGATGTACAGCCACAGCCCCAAAGAGCCAAGCAAGGTAACTGGAGGTTTCTCTGTTGCTAACACTGCGTCTACACCTAAGGAAAAGGGAAGCAGGTTTAATTGTCAGCAAATCCCAAGTGCTCTGATTCTCCCTGCAGTCTGTCTGAACCCCCGAACCCAGAGCCCTGTGCTGTTTCTCCCAGAGCTACTGGGAAGGGCCCCTGGGTTTTCCCAGGGGATGGAAGGCCAGAGTCTCCAGGCTGGTGACAAATTGCTGTTTGGTATCATTAGCAGGTGTTAGTTGAGGCTGGTAAAACCTCTCTCCCTCCTTCTGCTCCCTTGCCTGTCAATATTTATTGATTCTCCATAGTGTTCAGAGCTGTGTTTAACTCCAGACTTTTCCCTTCTCTTCAGCCCCTCCTTGTTAACAGGGTCATCTTCCAGTTCTGGGTGGAAAAATGGATCCCTTGTCCTTCCAAAGCAGGGAAATTCAACTACATGTGATCACACTTTTTTTTTAATGTGTTGAAAACCACAGAAGTTTGTCCACTGTAGACAACATATTCAGAGGACAGAGAATGCGGATACTGGTCAAAAATTATTCTCAGCCTGGAGTCCATCATGCCCGTTAACTTGACAATCCAGGAAGACAGTGTGGGTGACAGCTCCTCCTTAGGGCGTCCCAACCCAGAGAGCAGGGTTGCTTGATCTGTCCAGTGTCCAGCATTACCGTGGGGTCCACATTCAGAGAAACAGGGTGAGCTCGCAGCGCTGAGAGCCGACAGGCGAGATGAATGAACTTTGTGTTCATTTTAGAGTGCAGGCAGAGGTTGGAGTAGGTGGAAATGAATCAGTGAAATATACCAGCATCTGCTTGCTCCCTGTTTCCTGACGTGACTCACTGCCCAGCTCCTCCTGCCATCCATGACTCACCATGCAGGGAAGCTGGTTTCTAAGGAGACCGCTGAGGTCTGGGCAGCAGCCGCCTGTGTAGACACTGTGCTCATGTGGTCATGGATCCTGCTGTCTAGTGACCCCTGCACCTGGACGTGGTGGCTGGGGGCTTCCTGAGAAAGACTTCATTTCTTTAAATGTCATGAGAGAGAGGGAGAGAAAAAAAAATATTTCTTAAGGTTATTCTTGAATTTATTCACAGACTCACATACCTGCTAACAATGAAATCCTTTGTCCACAATAAGCAATTTATTCACGTTCTGGCTGACAGGTGTGCTGAACACCAGGCATATCCGGAATGACTGGGAGTGGGACAGAGAAAAGAACCCAGAATGAAAAATAGAAAACATGAAGTGATATTCCAATAGAAAATGCAGGTCTTTGGCATGTAATTACTTAATAATGATGCACATATTTAGTGCTTACTATTGGCAGTGTCTACTGCCAATAAAAGATCAATAAGCCCAGTTCCTCCCCTCGCAGAGCTAGTGGACCCTGAAAGGGTGGAGGGGACGAGCTCCCCAGAGAGTGGCTCTTCTGAAGCTCATGGGTACAGAGAGAGCATTTGATAAACCCAAAGTGAGACACACAGGTAGAACCTGCAGGAGTCTTTCTGCTCTGCCAGGCTACTCAGAACCTAAATTAGCCACACAAAATAGTGTAGAAGTTTCCACCTAACTTGATTTATTGAATGAGTTTGAAAATAATTATAATATTGTTTGCCAGTAAAGACTTTCTGGCACAATATTCCGGAAGTTTCTGCCCTTAAAGAGTGAACTATTTTCCCTGAATACCTATTCATACTTTTTAATAGCTTTGAAATAATTTATCGTAGTCAATGGAAACTAAAATATCAACTGTCAAAATTATCATAACTTTGGAACTAGTGGATTTTAAATTTTAATGAGCTTTTATTAGGTATTTTGTTCCTTTAACTTTTTATGCTGCTGACACTTGTCATCAAAAGGGCATGGAAACATTGCGTGGTTTTAAAGGGTAAGAAAATTCTGAGGTACTAATTTTCTATTTAACCTTATGTTCAATAGACTTAGGTCCTTGCAAAAGAAATACATAATTCTACCATCAAAATCAATTTTTCATCAATTCAGAGTATTTAAAGAAAGTCTAAAATAACCTTATCACCTGAAAATAAATCTTTTGGAGAAAAAATTATGTTTTTCTGGAGTCTTTTTTTAAATGTGACTTTATGTTAAAGTTGTATGATGGAGTATCTGAAGTACTCATTTCTTATATTCATTACTTTGCATTTTCCTCAGAATACTGAAATTACTCTTATTGAATAAGCCTTTTATGTGTGTGAAGTATGTTCTTGCCCCTTCTATAGGCCTGGGAGGCAGCGGGAATGAACTCTGGATTGGATTGTGCCTCCTTCCCTCCCTCTCTCTCTCCCTCCATTCCTTAATCCTTCCCCTCTTTCCTCCATTCCTCCCATTAATAAGCATTTTTTCAAACCCCAGAGTTGACCACGTTTTTAGTCTTCTACCTGTGCTCCAGGTTTCTTTGGAAGATACGTACAAAGGTGGTATCTCAAGGTTCTACCAAAGATTCAAGGCAGAGAGGATCCTCCATCCATGAAAAGGAGGGAAGGGAGATGTGAAGAAAGATGATGTCATATTCTTCATCTTTTTATAAGTGTCACCAAATTAGGAGTGAGGGGATCACACATTTGCGATACCCAAAGAGGGTGGATACTCTTGGGGATAAGGCAGGGTGGGCAGAAAAGAGGCAGATGGGACTCAAGTGCATCTCTTCACCACATTTAGACTTTAAAATTCCATTTCAGCTGGCAATGTTTGGCAGTAGATGTGGTTTTGCTGAGAAATAAAAAGGAGAGGAGGCAGGAGAAAGGAATAAAATCATTAGAGCTCTCCAGAGCTAGGTCTAGGTCAGGAGTAAAGGGGAGAAGTAATTCTTCATGTTCATTTCTTCATTCTACTGCCCACCTCAGAAGGGAAAGATGAAGCAATTGAGGGCCCAAGACTAAATCTAGAACAAAGAGCAATCGTTCTATGCCTGTTAGAATGGATCACTTAGCAGGGTTCATCTGGAGACCAAGAAGATGCAGTCTTAGTCCTACTATGCTCCTTGCACTGCGTTAGCCAAGCATTCTCGGTCTCCAAGTTGCTTATGATGTAACTGGGTCAACGTGCTATGGGGACAGAAAGAGGAGACATGTCCTTTTGGAGAAAATGGGGGAAGATTTCTTGAAAGATTGGTCAATTTTGTAGTATGGTTTTGAAGTAGGTTTTGGAATATGGGTAGTTTTACTATTGAGAGAAGGTAAGTTGTAAGGAGGGTTATCAGGCACTTTGATAAAAGGAGAAAGTTGTGAAAATGCACAGTTTCCAAAAAACAGTGAATAGTTACTACAATTAAAAACATAAGTTATGATGAGAAGTTATAAGGTAGTGAAAGAAGAGGCTGAAAATACAGAGGTCAGAGTGTAAGATGAATGTCTTGATGTCTTGCTGGAGACTGGTGATGGACACTAGCGAGCCCTTGATTTCTTTTGTGGGGGAGTGGGGTTGAGGATGGGGTGGAAGGGAGAATGAGCAGTGAGGATCATATCTCTACTTGAGATACCCATTTACAGGAGTATGGAAGATGTGTGGGAGAAATCCTGATTTTTGAACTCTAGCTGCTTGGTGTAGGTTGGGTTTGTGGGAAGCAGACTATGAGATGGAGATTTTCAGGCAGAATTCATTAGAGATTGCCCTTAGGATCCACACCTGTGAGGGAGTATAGACTGCAGGGTTAGGCAGAGGGAGAAGTTGCTGCTCCCATCATGGCAAACACCTCAGGTTATTCTAGAGGGTGACCCAGAGCTGGGATGGCCATGTAGAGTTGTATCAAACTGGCACAACGGGGCCAGACCTTATCTCCATATGAACAAGTCGTTGGATAAAGAAAGGGGCTGCGTGACCTTGGTCAGCCAAGGTCAATCAGCAGGAGGGAGTGCTCAGCTGCAAGCTCTCAGCTGTCAACTCTCAGCAACTGGGGAAATGAGTGCTTGGGTTCAATCCCAACCCAGGGTCTCCAATCTCTACAATCTTGGTGCCGCTGTATACCCTGTTGATCATACCCAAACCTGGGAACTTCTTTGGCTTCTGGCTTTTCTTTATACCCCACATCCACTCTATCAGTCAATCCTATCAGTTCTTCCTCCAAGGCTGCCTCTGTCTGCAATGAGAGTATGTTAATCTTAGTTCCAGTCCTTCATTACCACTGGGACTATTACGACAGACCCCTGAGTGGTTTCCCTGCTTCTGCTCTTGCTTGTGTACAGGCTTTTCTCTATGTAGTGTCATGCCAATGTCTGGGGCCTAGTGAATACTCAATGTATCATATATTAAATGACCTCAGAAGATAGCAATCTCTTTAGCCACAAAGGGACTGTTATTATGGTAAAGTGGAGAAGCCCCTGGATGACCTATACATGTCAACACACACCAAACACATTTCAAAGATTTCAGTTAACTCATTAATGAGAAAACCAGTAAGAAGTTACAACCTGTTCAAAGGCGAATTGAAAGTATCACACATATATAAGCAATAAGTAATGCTGAAATGAATTAATCAACAGTTGCAAAATTGGCTTCTTGGAGAGGGAGAGGAAGAAATCAATTACATTTCCACCAGACAAGATGTATTTGCTTCTCTATGGTCAAGAATCATCTCTAGTGCTAGCAGCTATCTACAAGTCATAGAGACATACAGTTGTTCAAAGACAATGAAAGTTGCAGAAACTCTATAGAATCACCTAATCCAGAAAGATGTACTTACACAATACCTAGTTTGTTACTGAAGATACCCAATAATCTTTCTGGCTCATTTCAAAGCCCTTCACAATTTTCCCTCTTTCATAGGGAAGAAGAAAGGAAGAGAGAAAAAGTAAACAAAAGAGAAATTTCCTGGACAGTGCTGGTGTATTCCTGTTTTTCTTGGGAAATTATTAATAGCAAGTCTTTCACTCTCAAAAATGTCCTGGTTGGAAGTTAAGGTCTATGGTCACCCTATCTGGGGTTCACTGTAATTTCATTATTATTCACCTTAAAATATACAAGAAAAGGATGGATATAGTTGAGGTAGAGCTACACTCTGAAGGATTAAAAACAATTCAATTAGTACTTTAAATCTAAGTGATTAATGCTATGGCAGGAAAGCAACAATGTGAGTTTTTAAATGGACACAGCAAGAAACAGCCATAACTACTTTCTAGGCTGCTCCTAAATGGGAGCCCTGATCCATCCATCTGAATGGATTTTTCCAGTCTCTGATTCCATTGGTCATTGGATCTTCTCTCAGTGGGTAATGGCCCAAAGGCTTGAACAAGTTCACTTTCTAAAACATTGAGCATTTTGTGTTTGCTGGTAATAGTCCAAAGAAAAAGTCCACAGGAATAGCTGTGAATATGTGTTCAACAGGGGGTTAGAACAGAAAAGGAGGGAAAGGGCAGTATAGTGAGTATCCTAGGGCTGTAATATTCTGTATTCATCATTTCTCAAACTAGATGAGCAGAATGGATATCTAAATGACTGAAATTGCTTCAGGTTTTGTTTGTTTTAAAAATACTCTGACCTCTTCCTTTATTTCCACAGACTCTGGCAGTTATAGAAGCCATGAATCTCTTTCTTTCCCTTCTTTTTCTTTTGGTTTAAAGGGGTTTTCAAATTCTATCACCTCTGGCTCTCCTACGTGGCATCATGCCGGGCAGCAGGCAGCTTAATCACACTCCCGAATTTTTAAGAAAGCTCACAAGATAGAAAGTGCTTTTCTATAAGTCTTAGAGGATTTGCTTACTTATTTTTTTTTTCTTTCAGACTGGGAAGTCACATTGTGAACCATAAACAGAACTCATTCCCAATGGGATTAAGGCTAAATTTAGAACCAACAACTTAACTGTCTGTAAATGGAACCATATTTGATCCGTTCTATAAACAATAGTATGAACAAATGCACGCATAGCTGCTAAAAAGTTTGCCAACTGCAGGCTCTAATCAGTTTCCTTTTCTTTGGGGAGCAAATGAGAACTCTGTAAAAGGTGTCCACTCATCATTTGGAAGCCCTCCTTGAAATGTAAGGTTAGAGGGAAAATCTTCATGTAAAAGTCACCTGAGTGTTGGGCTCAAGTATCAGAATATTCTGGCTGAGCCTCTGATTTGTATGTGGTGAGAATCTCTCCTAGAAATATTTTCAAATTATTGACATTTACAAAACAAGTCATTTGCCACAAAGGGCACGTCCTTGAAGTCCGTTCTTGAATATAAAGGGGAAATACCTAGTGCAGCACCAACTCAGGCATACCAAATGCACCTTCTCAGATTGCAAGATCCATGCCGCAAGCATTTTGCAGAAGCATTTTCTGAATGGTAATAATTATAACTAACATTTCCCTTGCCCTTTATGCTTTGCACAATGCTTCCACCTCAAGATGTTATTTCAGAAGTTCTCAGTGTGGTCGTTGTGGGGGTTCGATAGCTAGTGTCAAAAGACTGCTGTTTCCAGCTACTGTTTTCCTGACCTTTGCTGTAATGAATACCTACAGATAAGATTCTTCTGGAAAGGATTATAAACTGTGATTGTTATGCTATTACTATTTCATAGCACCTCCCTTGCAGGACCTGTTTTACGTAAATACCCAATGAGTTATATACTGTATTAGGACCGGTTTCAAAAAGAGAGTGCTAATTAAACTTCACAAAACAGCCTGAAATCTACATTCCATTTTGGTTTCACATTCAGATCCGTGCTAACGTTGGTCAGACTTTCAAGTGAACAATCAAACTTATGCCTATCTGTATTTTCTGAAAACTGGGTTAATTCATCTGTATATTCAGTGAATACTTCAGTACCTATTCTGTCAATGCGTCTCTTTTTTAGGTGACACAAAGATGAGTCAAGTCTCTGCCCTCCATAGCTTATACTCTACTAGAGAGGAGAAGGTATACATACAAATCTTACAATGCAAAATGTCAAAAATCTGGAAAGATGGAAGAATTAAAACCTATTTCTGAATGAGGAGAATTAGAGCAACCCTAACAAAGTAAAGTTTGAAGTTGGCCTTGATGGCCGTGTAGTCTTCGTAAGGATGGATGAGAGGAGGTATTCCAAGGGGAGGAAATAGCGTGTAGGGTGGACTCTATGGGATGTGTTTGGGAAGTGTAAGTTATCCATTATGGCGGGAGCACAGATGATGATTTAAAAAAACTTCTTAAATGAACAATATTCCTGTGTGGGTCTGACAATTTTTTTCTGTGCACAGCCTAAGAAAAACAATAACCTAAGATAAAATTGAAATTTAAACCTATACCACATGTTAACATAAAATCATAGTCATATATATAGCTATGTATATACTTCTGAGTCTATAATTATGTATGCTCACAACTGATTCATGTGCCTAATTTTGTAGTTATCATTTTTCTCCTTTTTCTCTAAAGAAACAGAAAACTTATTATAAAAGTAATGCATTTTTATATCATTATGCAAGAAAAATTAAATAAGCAACCAAAACTACCACCTCAAATAACTGCTCACATTTTATTTTTCTAGCTTTATTATCTACTGCATAAATACACATATGTTTTAATGTATTAGAAATATTTTTCCTCTCATTAAATATTCTCTACAAGTATTTCTTTTGCTACATATTCTATTATATAGAAGTACCATGATTTATCTAACTAATTTCCTATTAGAAATCTGCATAGTCTATGGTTTCTCTCTTAAAAAATAGTCGTTGTTGCAATGAACAGCCTTACAATAAACCTTTGCATACATCCACGAAATTTCCGTAGGATAAATGTCTAGAAGTGGGATTCCTATTTCATGGAGTGTGTGTGTAGTCTAATTCTATTCTAGAAAAATTGTACCTTTCTTGACTCCTACCTGCAGTAAAGCTATATTACTTTTCAAAGAAAATGATATAATCTCTCAGGAGGATGGGATAGTCAGAAACACAGTACAACTTTTACATTTGGGCAGAGACATTAAATCACTAAGACCTGTGTGTAGGGAGTTCTCCAGCTGATGTATCTTTTGCCCAGAGAACCCCTCCTTTATCCATGAATAAGCACCAATTGCTATTCTCTGCATCACAGATTCCTCTCCATTACCAACTTAGCCTTGAAAACACTTCTGTCTACTCCTAATATAAGCCATATGAAAAGCTAAGGTTTGCTGCTATTTTTCATTATGCTGAGACTGATCACAGAGGCATACCGTGGCAATCACAGATACTAACCAGGCGGTAAGTAAGGGCAATTTCATTACAAGTGCACGCTTGCGTTTTATGCCCCTTAATCACTGTTACTGCTCCCCCAAGCAGCACGGGCTCCCAGCTTGGATTTTGACAATACCTCCTTTGTCAGAGGAATGCTGCAATGAAGGTGACAGAGGCTGCTACTGCCAGGAACAGTTCCCTGGCACCCGAGGCAGAGGCAGTTTAAAAAGTCGCTGTGTGCATTTACACTTGCTCCATTGGCACACACAGCCTTACTCAAAAGAATAATGTTAATGCAGGTCACAGTTCTATCTGGCTCAGTGGTTTTATGTTTTTATAGCCTCAGGATGTTTAATGAGGTTCCTTTTCTGTCTATCTCTTCAGAAAACCTACCTGACTCTGTTAAGGTCAAGGGTACAATGGGAAATGCCCTGAGACCTGAAGAGCAGCTTGATCTGAGATGTCTGGAAGGCCCACTTGCTACATAGTGCCTCTTCGCAAAGCATCTATCACCTTGGAGTCACAATGATTGAGTAAGGATCATAAATTAAATTAAATTGACACTGGGAAAATGTCTGACCAAACAGAAATTTAGCCAAATAGGAATTTCTGAACTACAGCAATAAGGAAATCAATTCCATGGCTAATGATTGATGAAACCCAACTTCACAGTATTTCCCTGATATCTAGCTCCCTGGAATAGTATTTCCAGAGAATCCCTACCCACAGTTGGCTCTAAATGGATAATGTGCCAAGTATGTGAATGTCCTTAGAAACTGTGTTAGCCTAATAATTCTTTGTGTGAGCGGCTTTTCTGTGGCCAGTGTTGGCTGATGGAGAAAGGAAGAGCCACTAGTTATGGCTGGTTACCCACACTGGGTAAAATGGGTAAAACAGTGGTCTCACAATACTCATGGGCAGGGGTGTGGTGCAAAATATTTCACACCCAATGTGACAGGCACCAACCAATGAAAATAGACATGGCCTGGTCAGAACAGACACCAGCTATAAAGAATTAATAATTATGTGACATACACTGCCTGAATGTTAGCCTTGCTTGAAAGTAAGTGTGAGGATAACAGAGGCAACATCCATTACCTAGAACCTACCACGCACTAGGTACTTATGCTAGGCACTGGGGCTACGTAAAGGTGTAGAACTCTGTAACATCAGTATAGCAGTATAGTAGGAGGAAGGGAGGAGTAACAGTAGTAGTAATAGATACCATTTATTGAGGCCTTACTAGGCACTGGACACAACTCATAACATTTCACTGAATCTTCCCAATAGCTGTACAAAGTAGGCATTATCATCAAATTACATGGGTAACTGAAGTTCTGAGATGTTAAACAACTTGCCCAAACTACTCACATGGTGGTTATCAGAGTTGGAATCCAAAGCACTATCTCTTTAGGAGCCCATATTCCCTCTACTATGTCATGTTGCATATCCTTGGAAAATCACTGGTCTCGGCTCTGCCTTTAGCCAACCAGACAGCCTCTTCAATCTCCATATCCTTATCATAATATCAGGATAATAATTTCTTCCCAAACTATTGCACACAGATTTTTTTTTGAAAGAAGAAAGTAAAATAATGTAAATGATAGCACTACATAGTGAGATTCTCTAGGATAGGAACTGTGTCTGCATGTCTTTGTGTTGAATACAGTGCTCTGCACACACTAAGTGCTTAATAAATTTTAAAGGCATGCTTAAGATTCTCAGCACATTTGCTTTATTAGTAAAGCATGGTCCCTTCCATGAGTGACTTGCAACTTAGTTGGTTAGATAGAATTTATACATTAAAGGCAGAATAACAATCTAAGGTAGCATATGCTAAGTTCCAAACAAGTGGTACAGTCATCAAATATGAGAGAAGTTTCCTAAAGTAGGTGGTCTTTGCTTTGAGAAAGCAGATTCAGGTAGGGCTTCCTGTGGGCCTTGGGAAGGTAGACCAAAGCTGTGGATCTGTGGAGAAAGAGGAAAGGGCACTTTGGAAAATGATCAAAGACATGCATTGGGGGTTGTTTGATGTTTTCTTGTTGGTTTGCATGAGTTCCTTGTAGATTCTGGTTATTAGCCCTTTATTGGATGTAAGCATGCAAATATTTTCTCTTATTCTGTAGGTTGTCTATTCACTCTATTGACTGTTACCTTGGCTCTGCAGAAGCTTTTTAATTTAATCATGTCCCATTTGTTTATTTTTGTTGTTGCTGTGATTGCCTTTGGGGTCTTCTTCATAAATTCTTTGCATAGGCCAATATCTGTAAGAGTTTTACCAATCTCTTCTTCTATAATTCTTATAGTTTCATGCCTTAGGTTTAAGTCTGTTATCCATTGTGAATTAATTTTTGAGTGATAAGAGTTGCAGATCCTGTTTCAGTCTTCTACATGTGGCTATCCAATTTTCCCAGCACCATTTATTGAATAGGGATTCTTTTCCC
Source organism: Varecia variegata (assembly GCA_028533085.1). Lineage (NCBI taxonomy): Eukaryota > Metazoa > Chordata > Mammalia > Primates > Lemuridae > Varecia > Varecia variegata. The sequence goes on from CM052445.1 coordinate 10,528,385, forward strand.
CAGTATATGTTTTTATCTGCTTTGTCAAAGATCAGATGGCAATAAGAGGATGGTTTTATATCTGGGTTCTCTGTTTTAACCCATAGGTCTATGTCTCTGTTAAAAAGTGGGCAAAAGACATGAACAGAAACTTTTCAAAAGAAGGTAGACTAATGGTCAATAAACATATTAAAAAATGTTCAACATCTCTGATCATCAGGGAAATGCAAATCAAAACCACAATGAGATATCACCTAACTCATTGACAGTGAGAATGGCTTTTAATCAAAAGTCCCAAAACAACAAATGCTGGTATGAGTGCAGAGAGAAAGGAACACTTCAACACTGTTGGTAGGACTGCAAATTAGTACAACCTCTATGGAAAGTAATATGGAGATACCCCAAAGAACTAAAAGTAGACCTACCATTTGATCCAGCAATCCCACTACTGGGTATTTACCCAAAGGAAAAAAGGACATTTTATAAAAAAGACACTTGCACTAGAATGTTTATAGCAACACAATTCACAATCACAAAGATGTGGAAACAATCCAAATGCCCATCAATGCATGAGTGGATTAATAAAATATGATATATGTATACTATGGAGTACTACTCAGCCATAAAAAATGGTGAACCAATACCCTTTGTAACAACCTGGATGGAACTGGAGACCATTCTTCTCAATGAAATATCACAAGAATGAAAAACAAATACCACATGTACTCACTATTAAACTGGAACTAATTGATCAACACTCATGTGCATATTTGGTAGTCAAATTCAGCAGAAACCAAGCAGGGAGGGAGCGGGGAGGAGGGGATGGGTAAATTCACATCTCATGTGTACAGTGCACACTATCTTGGTGATGGGAACACTTATAACTTTGACTTAAATGGCACAAAAGAAATTCATGTAGCCAAAATGTTTGTAGCCCTGTAATACTTTGAAATAAAAAAAAGACATGCATTTGGGAAGTGGGAATGTGAAATTTGTTTGGAGATTAGTAAACAAATCTCTTTGACTAGATTAAAACAGTTACTTTTCGTAGCAAAAAATGGCAGGAAGGATAAATGCTCAGGAGTCAGGGAGACAGCATGTCACTCAAAGCAAATATGCCCACGTTGGTATATATGGTGCTTCTATAATTGAAAAAAAAAAGATATCAATTCCTCTTATTCTTTTCTCAGAACAATACTCTTTGATGTGAATACATTTAAAACTACTGAATTGCACAATTAAAAATGGTTCAGATGGTTAACAAATAAAATGAAACAATAACAAAAAAACCCCACCAATATTCTTTGTGGAAATGTCCAGTCTAAGGGCCCCAAGCCCTATAATTATCTCAGTTACAACACTTATAATCCTGCATTTTAATTGATTTTTTTCTTTCCCATCTCCTGTGTATACTTAATTTCTTTCTTATTGGTCAGTATATCTTTAGGATTTAGTGCCTGGCACATGGTATATACTCAATATATTTTGAGTGAATTAAGAGCTTCAAGTAAGCAAAAATTTGAAGTGAGTTGAGTTCAGCTCACAACCTTAAAACCTCCCTTAACACTTTTGAGAATTCAGTCAACATTGATGAGTATATATTCATCTAATCCACATGTGCTGGGCATGAAATGGTTAACAGCAATGCCCAAGACCTCTGCAGCCTCTGGGACTTTTTGATCATTCACTAGAGGAAGTACAATAGCATGGTCAATAACTTCTGTGCAGATAAGGAGATTTTTTTCAGGTAAATTGTTCACTTCTAGGCAAAAAGCCAGGAAAACCATGTAATTCTCACCATTACTTCGGCACAAATGCAGAGCACACAAAGTAAGGCAAGCAGAAAGAGAGACAGAAACAGACAGAAAGACTGCCCCATGTAAAGGCAACAGGCACATTGAATGTCTTGGCCTTGTATTACTCTATTCAGGAGCCAATTAGAAGCAAGAGGAAGTACAAGGTAGAAACAGAAGTAAAACTGATGAAGACACTGTTCTCACAGGAGAGAGATGGGAAATTTGCTGCATTGCATATTAGTGTTGCTGTAAGGAGGAGAATAGTTGAGAGCAGAACAGCTAAGACCCACGAAGGCACCTTATTCTCTGCCCATCCTTCACTTTGCTTTGAAATATCCTTGAAAACATAAGAAAGCCCCAAAGTTACACAGCATTAGTCACTAAGCAAACTGATCAATGACTGGAAAATACATTGAAGAAATTACTCTGAGGTGAAGAGTCTTTGGGCTGGATTGAGAATGACGTGTGAGTGGATTATTCTGAGGCTCGAGGTGTTCCCTGAGGTATTTCCCTGCTCCTCTGTATGGATGCCTCGTGACAGAGATTTTGGACTTGTCCCTCTGTTTCTACATCCCAAGGAGGCTGCAGTAATCGACAATACCGCATAGCCCAGCATGCAAGGGCATGGGGAGGCTGAGCATCCCCTGCTATTCCTAGAGGTGGAGACCAGTTCTTCATTCATTCCATCAGTTTTTAATGCATTTGACAAAGATGGTCTAAATTTCCTTGCTTTTGGTGCCAGAGTGACATACATGTGCAGGACAGATTTGGTTTCTGCTCTTACGACATGACAGCCCACCCAACAACGAGAGAGAATCACAATTAAACACAAATAATAATAACTGTGGTAGGTGCTTTGTTAGAGGAGAAACAGGGTACTATGGAACACATAGCAGGAAAATATGTATTTAGGGATCTGGGGACAAGAGAAGTAGGAATCAGAAAGACAACTTTTCACGGGAAGTAACTTTTATACTGATTGTAAAGTCAGTTTAAAAAACGGTGTTGGGGGTGTTACAAGGGAAAAAAAGAGAAACCTGCAAATAGGAGTGTGTTAGTCAGTTTGTGCTGCCACAACCAAACACAGCAGCCCTTCATGGCTGGGCCTCTATCCGCTCCCCAGTTCTAAAGTCGCTTCAACATTTTAAGGTATTTCTTAAAGCAATAGCTCATCCTCAATACCAATTTCTGTCTTTGTCAGTTTGTGCCGCTGTAACAAAATACCTGAGACTGGGCAATTTCTTTCTCACAGTCTGGAGGTTGGAAGCCCAAGATAATGGCACTGGCAGTTTTGGTGTCTGGTGAGGGTCTCTCCTTCCAAGATAATGCAGCATCCTCCAGAGGGGACAAATGCTGTGTCCTCACATGGCAGAAGGGATAGAAGGGGAAAAAAGTGCCCTAGATAGTTGTCTCCACCCTTTTATAAGGTCACTAATCCCATCCCAAAATTTGGCAATCCAGTTTTTATTTCTCATTCATTTAAAATGGTTTAGTAGTAACTGAAGAAAAGATTAACAGATTTCCTAAGAATCTTCCAGACTTCCTGATAGTGTAGTTTATTCTCCTGGAACATTAACACTGCTCTCAGAATACCCAATGAGTGTTGAATATTGATCATGAGGGACCAAGCCTCATTATAATCAACATGTTAAATCTGGTATTTGCCAAATGCCTATTAGGAGACCTTGGGTTTAAAAGATAAGGTGCTATCTACTCTCAATTTCACATGCATATCGTAGAAATGCACTGAGTTGAAAGTTCAGGAATACAGCATTTTTGCCACAAAGACTTCAACACTCTAATATATGTGTCACCTGGATTTTATGTGGAAAAGATGAGCCACTTCAACTCAAATAAACAGCTTTACTCCTGAGCAGTATTGGCTGAAAGATGACTTACGAGATAACATATACGAATTGCATGTATTCCCTGCAAAAAAACTAGAACACTGCTTAAATATTCATAAAATAATGTCTTAAAATGTTCATCTTTATATGCTAGCTTACATCTGCAAATAAAGGTGTTATGAGAGTTATAGTATATTTTAATCTCTAGAAAGCTCAAGTCCTTTTAGAAGTAAGTATGGTGTAAATCTTAAATGGGTAATGCCATAAATAATATCATTGCAGCCTCCCATACATCTACAATTTTTCCCTCAGTTTTGCCCCAAACTTCTGTTCATGAGTGAGTGATACATTCATTCAATAGCCAACATCTATTTATTGAGGGTCTGTTATGTACTAGGCACTGGGGAGTCTACATAGACTGACTTCCTCTGGGTTACTTTCTAGTGGGGATGACGGACACACACAAGTAACAAAAAAACAAAATAATTGCCCAAGATTATGAGAATGATGAAGAAACTAATTTGGACTCAGTGTCCTGATGTGGCCTTAAGTACTGAACTAGGATTTTAGAAGTATTTTCTTTTTAATATCTTTACCGCCTTTCACTTTGAGTATGGAGGACTGTGAACCTGGAGGCTAAAGTCCCACATGTAGCTGAAATTTTCCCATAATGATTAGATTCGTTCAACAGCTTGGTGTCTAGTTTGAGATAAATGAGATGTCTGGAAGCTGAACTGCAATGCAGGTTGTGGAACATTGGAGGTGACATAGGTTCTACTGATGCCCTGTGGGGCTCTAATCTTTAGGTCTAACTGAGGTTGAAACAAGAACAAGGACTGAATGACGCCCTAGGGAACCAGTCTGGATTTCTGTTTCAGTGCTTACTGTTGAGTCTGACTGTTCAGTGTGTGCCACACACCACCACAAAGGTCTAGTTTAGTTTCATGGGTTCTGTTCTTTTCTATCCTCTTAGACCAGTCCACATGCAGCTGAGTCTGCAGATACACGAAACGGTAGGACTGTTATACACGTCCTCCTCACCCTTCTCTCTCTCTGTCTGCCACCTTGTCAACACAACAGAAGTTGGCTATCTGGTATGGTCTTTCTAAAAGAGAAATTCCTAGCCTGAAATCCTAGAACAATGGCTTTGAAGAGAGGGAAGGAGAGATGGTAGAATGGAAAGTGGAATGGAGGAACATCAGAATCACCAGGTGGGGGAGAACACTAAATCTCAGTGAGGAAGATCATGGTCCTTCCATCATTTCTCAATATGTCAGTAAAAATAAACAGAATGTTTACCATGTGCTAGATAATTCTGAAATACATGTCTCTCCACCTCCTTATGTGGGAAAACCATGGCTCTGATTCAAATAAAAAGTACAAACATCATAGCTACCCTCAACTCTTTAATGACCCAAACTTATAGTAGCCTGGAAGATGTTTCCAAATGGGAAGGTCTTATAACCAGTCAAGATATTAACTGTCTTGAGAGTGCTTCGGCAATGTGTACTGATAGCCTTAAAAATGTTCATATTGGCTGACAGTAATTGCCCATGTCAGTAAATGGCAACTCCCAAAACTTTAATGTCATTCTTGACTTCTCTCTTTCCATCAACTCATTTCCAACCTATCTTCCAATCCTAAGGCTCTACATTTGCAAGAATCCAACCATCCTTTGTCACTTCCACCACTAATAGGCTGCTGTGCTGTGACTGTGGACAACTGTGACAGTCTCCCAAAGCATCTCCCTGCTGTCACCTTTGCTCTCTTTCTCTCTCTGTTGGCTGCACAGCAGCCATAGGGATTCTTTTATCTAAATCTCATCTGTTTATTCCCTTGATGTCTTCCCATGTCAATAGACTTCACCTAGCCTGCGAGACCCTTGTGTCATCTTATTTTGGGCCTCACCTCTGGATTCTCTGAGCTCAGCTTCTGCCACTCTTTGTCTCACTCTCACTGTGCCAGTCACAATGTCCTTGCTGTTTATCAAACATGCCAAGCACACTTTTGCTTCAGGGATTTGGCACACATCATTCCCTCAGCTTGCAATGCTCTTCCCTAAGGCATTCACATGAAGAAATCATCACTTAATTCAGAAAGGCCTTCCAACTTATTAACTGTAAACTTGTCAGAGAAGCCTTTCCTGATCACACCAGCTTCTTTCATTCACTTCTTTTTCACTCTGCTTTATTGTTTTATTTTTCTCCATAGTCACTATCACCACCTGAGATATATATTTATTTTCTAGCTCTGCACATCAGAATATAAGCACATGAGGGCAGAAACTTGTTTTAGTCTCTTCTGTGTGCTCAAGACTGAAAGAGTGTTTGGCATATAATAGGACCTCACTAAATATTTGTTGAATCAGTGGTTTACATTTGTGAATGTCCTTTGTTTCCTATCGATGGCTTTTGGGTGCTTCTACAAGCCACCTATCAGACTGAATTGTACGGCATGTGCATGTGCAGAGCTCTTGGCAAGGTTTTGGCCTGACAGCAATTTTGGTGGTATGGCTTGGTAGTTTTCTGAGACAAAGGAGTTAAAACTGATCCCTGGAATTCATAAAAATCACACCTTCCTGCTATGGTCTGATTATGTCTCCCCAAATTCATATGTTAAAACTTTATCACCAATGTGATAGTATTAAGTGGTGGGGCTGTTTGGAGGTCATTAAATCATGAGAGCAGAGCCCTCCTAATTGGGATTAGCAATCTTAACAAATGGTAGGAGGAAACTAGCTTGGCCTCTTTTTGCCCTTCCATCCCTTCCGCCAGGTGAGGACAGAGCATTTGTCCCCTCCAGAGGACACAGCAACAAGGCACCATCTTGGAAACAGAGTGAGTCCTCACTGGACACTGAACCTGCTGGAGTCCTGATCTTGAACTTTCAGCCTCCAGAACTCTGAGCAATAAATTCTGTTCTTTATAACTTACCTAGTTTTGTTAGAGCAGCTCAAATGGACAGAGCCAAGGTTCTTTGGTTTGTAGTATGGCTTCTAGCTGCATTGCTCTTCAAGGCCCTGCCCCTTTACCCCATGATTGTCTCTCAATCCCCGTACTACAGAGCCCCTGCACCCCACTATTGCTCCTGATGTTAGCCTGGCCCCCACGGTCTGTACCTCACCTCTTTGGAGCTGAGCTGCATTGCCTGGCGGTTCTTAGAGTGGAGGTTTGTCTGGAGAGATCTACAGGCATTCTGCCAACTACTCTCCATTGCCGTTCCTGCTGCTGCTTGTTTTATTTCAAAGACACTTAACAAAAAGAGTAATGCTCTGAAATTTTATATCTGCCTTAAAAAAATATATCATTTTGTAAGAAATTTTTCTGTTCCATTAGGTGTCTTTTAAAACCTAGTTTTAAGTTTTAAGTGGCAGCATTTTTTGTTCCTAAGATATGTCATAATTAAGCCAGTCACTCATTGTTGGCTATTTTGATTGCTCCCAAAGTTTAACCATTGTAGTAGCCTCATGATTTCAACATGAATCCTTGGGAGGGTGCGCGCGTGCGCGCGCGTGTGTGTGTGTGTGTGTGTGTATTTTGCTGCCATTATCATTTTTTGCATATATCTTTTTTTCAAAGCTTTCATTTTTTTCAAGATGGTTTTTTAGAAGGACAATCACTAGATACAAAAGAATAAATTTTCCTGAGCTGCTTGATAAATTCTGGGCTAACTACTTTTCAGAAAGGTGAACTCCCACCAGTATCATTGGCTTCCTCACCATGCCTTTGCCAGTATTGAGTGTTACCTTGTAGAAATCACTGTCAATTTAATAAATGAAAAATTTGATTTTATTTTAAGCAAATTGAGCAACACTTTACATTTCACAAGTGATAAGTTATACACATTTAAAGAGATTTGGAATCTTTTAAACCTATATATTATAACCAGGAGGTCACTTCTGAGTTGCTGACCTTTATATGGTCTTCATGTCCCATTAAGTACTCTGATTTAAAGCCTCAGGTCACTTTCAGTCTTAATTGTATTTTATTATTCTCCATTGTTGGAGAATGTTTCAGTCAATTTAACCAGAATGGTCTCTCTTCACCTTTTCTTCATTGGTTCATTTCCAGTTATAACAATGACAGATTTCCTGAGATGTTATATTAATTTTATTACCATCACAATGATTATTTTTACTTGAATGAAAGTAAGAATGAGAACAGGATTTTAGGCTTAGAGGAGGAAGTGATTTTGTTCTTCACTGAGTAGGTATACATTCTTTTTACTACTTTAAGTGAGCAGTGGTTGGACAGAAGCTAAAGGTCAGAGATTTTCAGATTTAGCAACAATTGTTTGCATTCTGCATCATGTCAGAGAGTAAACAGAAGGTAATAAAACATCAAACTTCTTTAACATTTGCTTAGGAGGTTTCTGCTGCACTATTTTAAGTTAAACAAAAGATGGGTTTTCCAATACCTGTTTCTTCATCACTGTACTTGTTCAGGAAGAGAAATGGGTCTTCAGGGCTTAGTTTTTCCTTTTGTCCCTACAGTGGGACCCCAGTTTCTGAGACAGAGACTCAATGTCATCATGTTCCTGTTCCCCGTATTAAGACTGACTATTGGTCAAGTTCTGAAAACTTGATTCACGTTAAAAGGTTGCTTCTGCCATAATTATATGTGTTTTCAAATAATATGAACACTTCTCAGGTACCCAAGAGTGAATACACCCTTTGGTAAATATTTACCTATAGCCAACTTGACTTCCAAGCACCATCAAACATACTAGCCAAAGGAATGAATAATAAATTTAAAATTGTTAAAGTTTTTTACAGTAGAAGGTTTTGTCCATCTCGTAGGAGAGCCTTTGAAATAGCACCGCAGGAATGGTAGCTATAACAGAACGCTGGTATGTGCCAAGTGCTGTGCCTGTCATATCTCACCCTCACAACAACCTTCATTTTACAAATGAGGAAAGTAAAGTTGAGAGAAACTGAAGAAGTTTAGTTACCAGGCAATGGCGGAGCAGAGATTTGAACCCCTGTCTGACTGACATACTGCAGGGCGTGTTCTCAAACATTACACTGGTTGCATGCTTTCTGCTGTGTGGCTGCCTGGGTCTCTGACAACCACTCCTATTCCACAGGCTCTGCTGCCTGTGACCTTGCCACAACCCCCTCAAGAGATAGAGTGTGCTTCTTCTCCCCTTAATCCCGGGCTGTCTCTGTGACTGTTATGATGGATAAAATGTGGCACAAGTTAGTGAGTAACTTCCGAAGATGATCCTCAAGAAATCTCCAGCTTCAAAGCTTTGGAGTCTTGGTGCATTCTTTCTGGGACCCAGCTGCTATAAAGTAAGAAGGTCTAAGTGGAGAATAAGAAAGGCCATCCCCTCGCCCCAGCCAACTGCCTCAGATGAGCTCCCAGAAGTAAGCCAACACCCAGGACCACTTATATAATTTGCCAGGTCCATGGCAAAATAAAAACG
>CM052445.1:10537933-10605297 GCA_028533085.1 Varecia variegata
GCTTAAAAAACAGGTCTCTGGAGAGGTTAGGATAGCCAGGGAAAGCTGTCTCTGGGAGGAAGAACCACAGGCAGACTTTGAAGTGTGGGCAGTATCTGAGCCAGTGGACACACGTGGCGTCCCTGGCTGTCCACTACACTCACAGACAGGTAGCAAGCACACACGTTAAACCACAGAAAATACAACTCCCAGATTAAAACCTGAACCACTCAGCTTCACCTACCTTACTCCTTGTTCCTACCTTCTCTCCATCTCTTGACCCAGCCTTCATTTTTGCCTCTGGTTAAACCCTTTCGATCCAATGCAGAAACCAATTCTTCTGCCTCTGATCCTGTTTTAGCTTGCTGGTTGCAGGTTTTTCTTTTCTGCACAGCTCATAGATGCTAACCCCCTAGGATCCTAGGATCCTGCCCTCCTAGAGCCATCCTGTCTATAGGACCCTCTATCTATATATAGTCCTTCCTGCTTAATGCACAAATCTGAAGCCATTAGAATATAAAACCAACTTGCAGGATTTACACAACGTGCCATTTCCCACACTTATTTGTCCATAGAGTCCTCTTTTCCTAGATAATATTTTAGTTCCTCACATCACAATTCAGGAAATGCTACCTTGGGCTAAATTCCTACAAGTTGATTTATAGCATCTATATCTTTAACAAGCTTCCCAGATGAGTCTGATGTTCACCAAAGTTTGGGAAACACTGTTTTAGACTTACATAAAATTGAAGTTATAACAGTCTTTGTATAACTTTTGAACAGTCTCACTCCCTCATTCTTTAAGACTCAAATATAAAACCCCTCAAAACTCCGTAACCATTCATAATTAAAACTGAATTTATTAGCTGCTTGAAAGTTATCAAAGTTTAAATCTGAGACATAATCTTTGCCAAAGTATTTTATTACATTAGATTCTTATTTTCTGTACCTCTGCATGGTGCTAGGATTCAGGAAACCTGAATTCCTTTATGGCTAGCCAACTAAGTACTTTATCCCCTTCTGTGGTATGGAATTTAACATTTAACATAGACAACCTGGCACAGGAGATTTTGGAATTACACTGACCTGGATTTTAAATCTTGTCTTTAAATCTTTAAATCTGCCTACTAACTGTGTGATATTGGGCAAATAATTTAAGATTTCTGGGCCTCAGATTCCTTGCCTGAAATCAGAACAATAATATCTACTTTATAGGCTGGTTTTGAAAATTAAAAAAGAGTCAATATATAGCTAGTAAAAATAATGGTACCTCAATAAATACTAGCGTACTCTCTCTTCTCATATGCCTTTGTCCCTTGAAGGCCAAAAGAAGCTAATAATATTTTACCTATCTGCCAGGGAGTTATAGAAATTAAATAAGATTATGTAAGTTAAAATTGCTTTGAAAAAGTTGAAGACATTTTATCAACAGGAAAGAACAGTATTTTCTGTTGATAACATCTGAAGTTTTTTTTTTTTTAAAGTTTCTTGAAGGAGAATTATTTCCATTTCCATTTTTAAAGTATTTAACATTTGGTTTCGATTTTAAACCAAAAAAAAAAAAAAAACGTTTAAATAGTGTACATGTCTGTGTATTCATTAAATATTTATTAGTGATGGTGCTAAAAGTTCTTGTTTCTAGTTACATGTTCTCATGGCTATCTTTGTTTCATGTGTTTTTCATTTTTCTTCTTCAGTACAGATTTTAAACAAACCCATAAATATCCCTCAACCCCAAACACACACACAAAAGTTCTCCACAGCCTCACTGCCCATTTTAATGTAAGTTAAGATTTAAATGCATATTTCTTCTCATTTCTGGTTTTGCGCAAGGTTAGGAGAGGAAATATCGAAGGGATATGGAAAATGAAACTTTAGGTTAAGGCCAGTTTGTTAAATGAAAATGACCCCATGTATTTTTATTTAAATCTAAATTATACCAGCAAGGGCCTAGCATTCATCAAGTCCTTTTGTAATTCTCAGATTCTGCTAAATGAGTACAGAGTCCCAGGAATGCGAAATAACAGCAATGTTCTTAAAAATAGAAAAAGCAAGGATGCAAAATTTCATTGCCCCAATATATCACCTAACGTCTAGAAGCATGATGCAAGTTCTCTGAGTAAGATTGTATTGACTGCATGTACAATTTGGTCTATTAGTCTGCTCCATTATCTTGAATTTGTTTAAATTCTTGAATAAAAATCTGTGTTAGCGGTTCTTGGCTAAATTGTAAAAAGTAATAACAGCTGCATTATCACCTCCCAGGGAGAAGAAAGTTTGTCACAATGAGTAATGTTCTTCCTGTTGATGCGCGATCAAGCACTTTCCACATCCCCTGCATCAGGCCCTGATTTGATTATCCTTGCACAGAAGATACATATATGTATATAATCTCCAGCTTCTGCTGAGACAAGGCACGTGGTCAGCGACTCCATTTATTAAATTATGTTTGGGGTCTATGCGCCCTGTCAATCTATTAACAGTTAGACCTGCAGAAACATGCATCACTCCAAGAATTTAGGCTCTACTAATGTTATGCACATTTCTAAAGAGTGATGTTATTATTAGTTCTGTTGTTTAGGTGGGAGATCAAAGGCAAGTCAGTGAGGAAGATGCAGAGTTGTAGCTATTTCTAGATTTCTTACGTCCAAGGCAGGGAGAATGGCCAGGAGAACCTTTGATCCTGGGCTGTTACCTAAAGTGGAGCAGGGCAGCCCAGACTGTGCTTCTGCACAACCTGATGTATCTACCACTTCACGAAGCATCAGTCTCCCCAGTGGGCACCCGTCCAGTCTGTGCAAGTAGGTTGGCTGATGCTCTGAGTTGCTGAATCAAGAGTGTCCTAGAGTGGGGAGGCAGAATTACTTGCACTTCACCTAGGGCACTCTGCAAGGGTTCTCTCTGCATCACCATGCTCAAGGCTTCTTGGAAGAAAGGAAATCAAGAAACTTCAGACTGAGACTTAGGCCCTGGAGCACCAGGATTAAAATTCTTTTTTAAAAAATTTTGATAAGAGCACTTATGAGATCTATACTCTTAAACAAATCATTTTTGTAGTTCAAAAAAGTTTTCTTAAATTATAGTCTTAATATTTATTCTATAATCTTACTTTTATTCTACCCCATCCCCAACTTGTGTTATCTTATTGTATGTATTAATATTTGGATCTTCTTTGTCTTCTGTATTTTACACATTTTTGTAAACCTTTCTTATCATTTCATTTTGAATTTTTAAAATGTTTCTTTTTTCCTTATATTTTTGAAATATTATCTGTTGTGTTTACTTGCTTTTATGTTCCTTCTAGTTTAGTCCTCACTTCTGAAATACTTTTTGTTTCTTTTCTTTTTAATTTTTTTTCTGATTTCTATCACTACACTCTAAGTCAATCCTAATTTTAACTAATTTTTTTCTTTTATATCATATGTAATTTTCTTAGTGTCTTTTAGCTTACTTTTAAAATATTAGGTTATAGTTTTTTCATCTTTTTCTGGCACTTAAAAATGTTCAGTATGTCTGATATTCTAATTCTATTCTCTTTATCCTAATAATTTTTGTATGGAGTTTGACTTTAATTATTCTGTTACTTAATTTTACATAAAATCATTTTCCCCAAACTTTTAGGAGGAAAATATTGGTTCAGGGTATTCTTTCAACATCATGTTCTAGAGCTCTTTGTTCTATTGTTTCTAAAATTCCTATTTCTTTTCCCAGTTTCATTTGGACCTATTTTTCTTTAGTGTCTCTTATCCCAATACTGCTTAATTTCAAATCTCCTTGCACCAGTTATTGCCCTTCATTTCGCTTTGTTGTTGAATGAAGCTTTGGCTCCTTAGTTTAAAGAATTCAAAACTACAGCCCTTTCAAATTTCACTGCAGACCTCTTGCACGTATCTGCTATTGAAATGTGTGAAATCCCTCTCAGTGTCAGCTTCTGTTCTCAAATTGGCTCCCTGAGCTTTGCCATGAGGGTCTGTTATTTATTTTGGTGCTATCATGTCCATCAGATGTTATGTTGATTTCCTCTGCTTTCTCCCGGGAAGATGCTGATATTGCACAAGTAGTGTATCTGTCAGTGTTTGGTTCTTACCTGCTCATCTCTGGGAGTTTATGAGTGTAGTTTGTCACCTGGATGTTTGTAGGTGTCTGCCATGGATTTGGGGTTTCACTATCTTAGTTGCTTTACTTTTATTTCAAAATTTGAGTAGACTAAAGCCTGCACTGTTGCTGCTACACTCCCCAAAATTCAAAAATGCTTTTTAGAATTTTGAACCATGTAAACGTACTACCTATTAAACACAACTTTATGTTAAACTACTTGTTTTTTTAAAAAAAGTTAGCTTTTCGTCGTTGAATGCACATATTTTCTTTCATATCACCTTATTTTCTTTTCTTCACAGACTATCAGTACCTAAAATTAACTTATTTGTTTTTCCATCTTTCCTTTTCCTATGATATTAATTTCGTGATTATTAGAGGCTTTCCTTGGAAGATATTGCTTAATTACACATAGAAATAAAGTAACTTTTCAGTGGATAAACCTGAAAGACACTACATTAACCAAGCAACCAAGTAGTAGAACAAATAGATGTGTCATGTAGATCCTGATGTGATGCACTGAGGACGCTATATCACCTCTGTGTTATTTCTTCCCAAAGCTCCTAATCTAATCATAAGGAAATATCAAACAAACCCAAATTGACTGACATTCTGCAAACTAACTGGCTAGACTTCTTAAAAAATGTCAAGGTCATGAAGATTGAGAAACTGTTCTAGATTAAAGGAAACTAACAGAACTGGATAAATAAATGCAATGTATGATGCTGAACTAGACTAGGAAAAGTATATTTTCATTTTCCTATTATAGACATCAGTGAAACAACTAAGGAAGTCTGAATAAAATCTGTAAGTTATATAAATGCACTATATTAATTATAATGATTTGATTTTGATAAATGTACTGTGGTTATATAACAGAACACATAATTTTAGGAAATGCACACTAAAGTATTTTAAAATAAGGGGATCTTATGACTGTAACTTACAGTTAATTCTTGTTTTTCACTGCAGTTATGTTCTATAAAGTTGCTGAAAACATTAATTTGGTGAATACTGAGCCATTGCTTCTAGGGGAAATACAGGGTTGGATCCTATGAGCCTCTGATCACACATTTTCATTAACTGATTGTCTTAGTCTATTTGTGCTGCTGTAACAAAATGCCTTGAGACTGGGTAATTTATAAAAAACAAAACTCACTTTCTCACAGTTTTGGAGGCTGGGAAGTCCTAGATCAAGGCACTAGCAGTTTCAGTCTCTGATTAGGGTTACTCTCTGCTTCCAAGATGGCACTTTCTTACTGCATCCTCCAGAGGGAACAAACACGTGACCTCATCTCACATAGCAGAAGAATGAAAAAGCAAAAGGCAAAAAGGAACTACAGTTGTTCCCTCCAACTCTTTTGTAAGGCACTAATCCATTCATCAGGGCAGAGCCCTCATGACTTAATTACTTCCCCAAAGTCCCCACCTCTTAATGCCACCACAATGGAGATTAAATTTCAGCCTGTATTTTGGAGGTGACACATTCAAACCATAGCAGCAATCAATACATAACCTTGTTTTATGTGTTTTTCTGTTTAAACACACTGTATTTAATATATATTGTTGAGTCATGAAAATTGAACTCATGGCCAACAGCACTGCAACTCATGCCTAATTGAGGCTTATTTAACACAAATATTTTTTGCATAAGACACAAATATAATTTTATATTTCAATATATTATTAAATATATATAAAGAGAAAAAATGATAATGCACATATAATTAATATATAATGGGTAATCTGGTTGAAAAGTATACAAGATAATTCTTTGTACTAACTTTCCCATGTTCCCATTACTCTGAAATTATTTGACAATAAAAAGTAAAAACAAACAAACATAAAAACCAAAGTAGAGGTATTTCCTCTGCTGTTTGTTGATATAAACCAAGCAACAGCCAGGAGAGGACCTGTAATGTACTCAATAAATAATTCTTTAAGGAATGATTAACGTCAAGTAACGGATCAAGTCTCGAGAGCTAGGGTTGGGAATGTTCCCGGTAAAAGTGGTGATAGAGTACATGGGAATCAGTGATCTCTGGACGTGAAGGCATGCATAGAGAAAGGCTGGTTTAGTGCTGTGGTTTCCATCCTTGATTAGATGTAGAAAACTCCAGAATGTTTAATTTACTCTTCCTCTTATCATTTCCTACAATAATAAATTGTGATTGGTATGCCTATAGATTACCCTAATTAAAGTAGTAGTAACTGTGCTTCAGTTAATGTTATAGACCTGCTCTTTTTTGAAAGTACAGTTTTCTCAGTTATTTATTAAATGTTGGAAGCATTCAACTGACCTTTGTTTGATCTCAGATATAATTTGTGAAAGCCCCAGGTTTGATATGAACTTGGCCCAGGACTTTACTTATTCAATGCATGTCATTTAGTATTCTGCCCATCTAGGCATCTTATTTTAGAATCAACCATATGGAATTTTGATGCCATGGCTTATCTTAATTCTGAGCTATCTGATAGCATGGTAATTACTACAAAGCCATCAAGTACCACCAAACAATTTGCATCTCCTTAGGGAGTAATTTTCCTGCAGGACAAATAGCAGTTGTCAAAGGACTAAGAATAATTTTGTTTACAAGCACAGATTTAGAAACCACTAAACAAGTATGAACATGCACTGAAGATGTGACTTTCACTCTTAAGTATCTGACTTTAAATCATTAAGGTTTAAATGCTTATAATGAAAAAAAAAAAAGACACTTCAGCTCTTCTGATGAGCAGTAGGAAATTGGGCCTCTGTGGTTCTTCTTAAACCATTAATGGGAATGTATGTTAAGAACTCTTATTTATTCTCACCACCCTGATTGTAAAAATATTCAAGACTAGAAAAGGAACATTTTTTCCTATAAATTAATTAAATTCAGCTCAAACCAATTCATTACCCATGAATCATTCATCTCTTTGTACAAGACACTGTGCGTAATGCCTAAGAATATGCATCTTGATTTCAAAATATTTTAATTCCTTTGCTTTATGTGGTGCAGCAAGACACCAAAACACTTGCATGTACCCTATGGACTGCTGATATTCACTCACCTGCCTGGTTGTTCTTTCTCACATGAGATACTTTAGATTTAAAAAAATTCAATTTATTGCTTGAAAATCACAATTAATTTCATCACAAATACCAATATTATTGCTCTGTTTGACTCTGTAGAATTGGTATTATAAACATTATGAATTTGTCCATTAATAAATTACCCTACTATAATAGAAAGAGCATAAAAAATTTATCTCATCAGAGCCTGTAATGTTGCTGAAACTGCACTTTCATTATTATTTCCTGCCCTAAATTGCCCTCAAAAATAAAATAAATTAGTATTTAAATTATGCATGGGTATATAATGTTTTGATGTTTCAAATTTTAGAGAGACCTGATGTTCATCAAATTATTAAATGAAATTTTTAAAGTCAATCTAGATGCCTCCTAGACATTTAGGTTTTCAATCGGCCATGATTTTTTGGCTTACAACATTAATTAAAACACCCTCATGCTGAGAGGTTTTTCCCTCCCCTCTGATTTTTCCTGGAATTGATGTACTTTGACAGACTGAGACTGTGTTGCAGCAGTTATAGAAGTAAAGCTGAGTTGGATATGTTCATATTTCCTGAAGATTTTCAATAGCTAAACACTTTATCTGAGCTTACATATAACTGCTGTCAACAATATTGGTACCAGAGACAAAGAATTGCCTCATTAGTAGAACCGATATAATGTAGTTAGCTGATACTCAACTTTGCCATTTTTTAGTATCAAGCTATAGCTAACAAAGTGAGAGGATCATATTTGGGATCTCCATGACTACTAATAAGTGATCATCTAGAATAAACATTTGTCTATACAGTATCAACTAGCGATGTGCCAGTTATCCAGATAAATGTGTGGATAAATTAATGGGTAATTTGCATATCAGAAATCAATATGAGAACAGTAATTTTCCAAAATAAATAATCACAATTATTTATCTCATCAGTGCATTGTAGATAATATTTGTTAACAATATTAATACTGGACTTGGAATTAACCAACACTTCTTAGCAAGCTGGTGAGTTTATTTGGTTTCCATCATGATTTCTGCAGTTATCAACTGCAGCAGGGTCTCCATCAACTGTGAACATGTCCCCAAAAGAATGACCGTGCCCTGATACCATCCTTTCATTTACCGTGTAGAGACAGAGCTAAGTTGAAGGCCAGTTTTTTTTTTTCCTTCACTATCTATCATCAATTAATCTTTCAATGAGAAGAAAAATCTCTTCCTTCTCTCCAAAATTAAGTTTCTGTAGCTTTCTGGTTCAGAAAATTATGTATGTCTATTACTTGATCAACACTTTACTGTTTGGTCCCAAATCATCTCCAGATATTTATTATACCTTATAACCATTCACCTTATATTCATCATAGCAGGGTAGTGTCATGCTACTAAAATTGCCGTTTTGCCAAGGCAGCAGTTTATAAATAGTCAGAAACTATTGAAACAGCTTCAATTATCTGAGAAACCACCTTGAAGAGCAAAACTATATGGGAATGTTCTAATTTTAATATTCATATTTTGATGCCTGACTTTCAAATATTACTGTTTACATATCTTATAGATAAAAATGTTCTCTCAAATATATTATTTTAAGGCAATTACAAAATATATGAATTCTGAGAGAAAATTTTAAGAGTGGCACTTCATCAAGTAGCTCCCTGGAAACCACCAGAGAAAACATTTAATGGGGTCAGGATAAGGTAGCACAGACAATGAAGAACTGGAAAAGTATATATCAACTTAAGCTCTGTTCTGTGCCACTAAGTCACATTTTTTTCTGCACTCTTAACTATATAATACATAGTTTGGATTTGCTTAAAATTCTGTTTTGATATGTTGTATTATTTTTAAAAATATGGAAATAGTTCAAAGGCAAAATTTGTCTTTCCTTTCATAAATATTAAAAATAGTAAAGAAAAATGATGGAATAGAAGACCATTTGCTCAAAAAAGTGGTGGCTATTTTATTGGGAAAAATATATGAGGCCAAAGAGTTGGAATCCTGTGACAACTACCCCATTTAATAAACATAATTCTTCTTTGAATGGACATCAAGACAATCTGTTAAACCCCGGTCAGTCTAAGTATACGGAAGCAACCATTCAAAGCATGATTATTTTGGAACCAATGGAAAATATTGACACTTCTGCAATCTTTTTCTTTGAGTTCCAAGTTTGACAAGAATAATTCATTCACATCATTTCTTAAGCATTCATAGGATGCTGCGGAATAGATCCAGCTATTGTCTTTGCCCATTGCACCTTCAAGCTCACTCTAGATATAACTGCCTAGAAAGCTCACTTAGACTTTAGTATCCTCCATTCATTCTCTGTCCCCATAGATTTTTCAGTAATTTTATATGGAAATAATTCTATCTTCCTTCTTTTCTTCCTCCCTCCTTCCTTCCTTCTCTCCCTCCCTCTTTTGTACTGAAAATCTGGGACTAGATTATGTTATTGGCTTTACAGTCTTCTATGATGGATAAAAAAAGGAGTAGGAAGGCTGACTGTGTACCAGGTAGCCATCGAGGGAGAGGGGGAGCCCAAGTGCAGGACTCTGGGTGTGCTGTGCACGCGCAGAACAGCAGTCACACGTTCATGGCTATACAACGTGATCCTACATGCAGCAGGCGTGCCTTCAGGGTGAATCCAAGAGGGATACAGAGGACAGCTTTTTTTTCTGTTGAAGTTTTGGAGTCTAATCTCCAGATGGCAGAGGGAAGAATCGGGCAGATGAATAATAACAATAAATGTTTACAGCCATGCTAATCAGGCTGCATTCTGTTGGATTGTACTTTAGGTACCAGCAGAGTGGAGCTAAGATTCCAGAGATTCAAGAGTAGAAAAAGAATCTCTCTCACTCACTGACTAATATTTGAAGGTGAATCTTTGTATTCTACAATTTGAGCCAAGGCATAACTCATGACTACCACTGGGAGAGGAAACATGTTGGCTATTACAAATCATTCGTGCCAGATTCTTTCTTAATGGCAGATTTTGATAAAAAGGACGAGACTGCAAGAACACTTGATTTGGTGACAGTGATTCACAAAAAAGAAGAAAGGATTGAAAAGCAGTATCAGAGAGCTGGGTGGGTCAGTGGAAATTCTTACATAACTGTAGATGTTTTAAAATAAAACATATGTGACTTTCCATGCAGCATAACTAATTATCAATCTAGTGTTTTACTAGGACATGGTTAAGAGACATATAATGTATCTGGAATAACCACCCAGAGAGAATTACAAATAAAACACCTATTAAAAGAGTAATGGCAAAAGAATCTTTATTCTATTATCCACATCAGGTATTGAAATGTACTCTAAAGCTACAAAATAAAAATTCTTCCTGTGATACTGATGCCAGAATTGACAGACAGAGCAGTGAAATAAATAAGTATGTCAAAACCAGACTTTAAGATATATATAAACATGTACTATGTGAGAAATGTATTAAATATCCAGAGGGAAATTATTAACTTTTGTATAGTCTGAGATAGTTAATACATAAGAAATAATTTGATAAAAATTTTTACTTGTTACAAAACATAGGTGAAAAATAACAAACATCCTCTCAAATACATAGTTGAGCTCCCAAGACGCTAAGGGGGTCTCTCCAGATGCTGGAAATTAAAGCAAAGCTAAAAAGTAAAGAATGGCAGAGACTGAAGTTGTTTATAATCCTGGAGTTGATTGCAGACCTGGGAAAACCAGAGGTTTGTTTTTTATTGCCACAGAAAGACAGGAGGTAAAGCCAACCACTCCTGGAGGAGGCTCAACATGGCGATACCATATAAATCTAAAACTTTTAATAGTTACACCTGCAGAGAAAAGGTGAACTAGAAAAAAATTAATCTCTCAGTATAGGGGTGTAACATGAAACTTGTCAGGTTTGGCCTGAACTCTGGGTGAAAAAATCCTTCACAGAGAGTTTGTAACTACTTACCTGCTCTCATGAATTTCTTACTTCCTCAGGGGGCTAAAAATCCCTGAGCTGAGAACATAACAAAAAGTGATTGTTTGCACACCTGTGTTCATGGCAGTGCTATTTACAATAGCCAGAAGGTGAAAGCAAACTAAATGTCCATTGATGAATGAATGAATAAAGAAAACGTGGTATGTACGTACAATGGAATATTATCTGGCCTTAAAAAGGAGGGACATTAGGACACATGTGCCACCATGGATGAACCTTGAATATAGTATGCCAAGTGAAATTAGCCCACTCACAACACTGTATGACTTCACTTATGTGACATATCTACAGTAATCAAACTTACAGAAACAGAAATCAGACTGTTGGTTAACAGGGCTGCGGGTGAGAAGTGGGGGAAAGGAAGGTGTTTAATGGCCATAGAGTTTCAGTTCTCCAAGATGAAAAAGTTCTAGAGAACTATTTCACAATAATGTAAATATACGTAATACTATTGAATTGTATACTTAAAAATGATTAAGATGGTAAATTCTATGTTATGTATTTTTACCACAATTCATTACTAAAAAAAAAGATGAGCCAAAAATGGACACAGTTTGAGAGCAGCAGGTATGTCTGGGGGAAATCAAGGCAAATAATCTCTGGAAGGGTGTACCCTCAACAAAGGCTACTCAAGACTCCCATAAATATAGATCCCAGGAACTCATAACTTATAATTGCAAAGATCATAAGAAATAAGATATTTCAACATATGAGATATAAAAATTAAGCAAAAACAACCAATAAAAGAATATAATTTATTATATTCAAAATTCAAAATATCATCAAAAAAGTCAATAACAACAAAACTGTTGGATACAAATTATTAAACAGGTATATTAAAATGCCTGATAAACTATAGGGGAAAAGAAAACAGAAGAAGAAAGATTTATGAAAGCAAAGCAGTAAGAAAATAAAACAAGTGCTAGATATGAAATATAAAATTTCATCCACTGATATTTAAAATTCAATGGATGACCTTGACAAAATAAGATAACATTTAAGAACTGAAGGACTGACCTGAAGAATTTTGTAGGAAACAGGACAAAAACTCTAAGAGACACAAAGCAAGAAAGGGAAATTAAAATATGTGGATAATAGAATAAAGATTAATATATATCCAATTACATTTAGAAGGTGAGACCAGAGACAGTTGAGAAGAGATGATAGTTGATGAGATATATGTTGAGAATTTTTTAGACTTCGATTAAAAGAATGAATTCTTCTGATTCAAGAAGGGCAACACAGTTCACAAGACAAGCTTGTAGATTCTAGAAGGCTCAGGAACAACAGAGAAGATGACATTGATATGTATTGTTAAAGAGATGAACTTTTCCTAAGCTACCATACTAAAATGAGCATTGCTAAAAGAAGAAATAAAATAAGAAAAGTCCCAGAAGTGTGACAGCATGATACTTACAAATGTTGTGTGACCTGGCATGTCAGGTATAGGGAGGGCAGAAGGAGGTGAGGGGAGAGGCAGCATAGGTTTATCTGGGAAGTTTGAACATTACTTTTGACTGATAGTCTTTAGAGATAGACACTAACACCAGAGATACATTTTGGAAAGATTTTTCCATAGCTGTCTTTTAAATTTACAATTGCATTTTTATTCTCAACTACGGTTGAGTAGAAAATAGATGAGATGAGATGACTCTAGCCTTTCCTTTTTCTGTACCATGTGATCCTATTTCCCTTCAGATGTGATCACCATATGTCTCATATTTTCCAAGAATCTTTGAATTTCAAATATTCTGTCTTGTGGCTGCCCGAAGTATTCTCAGACTTGTCAGTCCATGTGTCCTGATTTTCATTCCAGAAAAGGTAGCTACTGGGCCTCCAATCACATACTTCTCCTTTCATGGGAGATGGATTTGTGGTTCTTTCAACCTGTTCTTTCAGGTCTATCAAGGGAGATATCAGCTCTGCAATGTGAACTAGGGAGCCAAAGAACACCACGCTTGCCATTCTATTAAATGACAATGAGAAATTCCGGTAATGAAAGGGGTAAGCAACAGCACAGTCTGTGTGCCTGTATTTTTAGCCTGTGTACAAGAGGCTCACAACCTTAATTTTCACAGCAACATAAATATTATGACTATAATTAACCATGAATATTTGATGAAGTTTGAGAGCATTATCTACACTTGCTTAATATCTTTGGATGTCATTCTAAATTCGGGATGCTTTTTAAGTATGGAAATGTTCTCTGTGTGCTGCCAAATTTCTAAACAAATGCCTGGTGGAAAATTACACCTTAGCCCGAACAATAATGCAAGTAAATAGGTAATAATGGGTATGTATTTTGCACATTAGCTTGACACACAGCATTAAAATGTCCCAGGACATTAAAGACTGAGTTTTTATAAAGAGAATTGAAATAGGCATAATAGCCATGATTTATCTGAGAGATGGATGCATTGCAGAGAAGTATTTTTCATGCATGAGAAAGAAAGTTGTGCCCTGTTAAACTGCAGGGACTCTCAAGTTGGGAGAAGTGCCATATCTTTGGCAGGCACCAATTTGCAGGTAGCAATTGAATGCCTAGAGATAATCTGGGGATGCAATGTTTGTCTAGGACAATGTGTGGCCAATCTGGAAACAAGATGTATGTTTATTGGAAGTTTTTCCTAATTTTACTTTTTTTAAGATAAGAAATTTTTTCTTCAAAGTGTACATTTTCTTCGTTTTGTAGTAAACCTATGTAAAGTTGAGGTAAAAGGAGATGATCTCTGACAAAATGTATTTGAAATATTGAGGCAAAGTCCAGCAGCACAACAGGCTTTCTTAGTCCTCAGAGGAAATTTTCCTCTTTGTGTAAGTCATTAGGATAGACTCTTAAGCCTGTTGGGTAGCACTCGGCACTTCCGGTGACCTCAGCACTGAGGAGGTCTTAGGTTGGCAGTGCTGGTAGATGTGGGGGATTAAAGATGGCGGCAGATTCTTTGCTATTTCACCCACTGAGAGGAAGAGCCCAATTCTCCTCCATCTGAATCTGGGCTACCCATTGAAATACTTGATCGATAAAGCATGGAAAAGTGATGCTATGCTAGTTCCAAGGCTGGCATTTAGGGGATCAGCAGCTTCCACTTTGCCTTCCTGGACACTGAGCCACTGTGAAGGAATATTGACGATGCTGAAGCCATCTTTCTCTGAGGAAGCCCAAGCCACATGCAGAGGCCACTCGGTGCTGTTCTTGTGAATGGGAAAAATTGCACCAATAGTCTCATCAACCTACAGCCAAGTGAGTGAGTCTGGTGAACTTGGACATCCAGCCTGGTCAGTCCTTGAGAGGACTTGGCCCCAGCCAACATCGGATGGAAGTGGCATGAAGGACACCAAGCAAGAACAGCCTGGCTGAGCCAGTCTTCCCACAGAACCATGGGGATAGTAATACATTGTTTGCACCATTAACTTGTGGGGTACTTTGTAATGCAGCCATAGATAACTAAAGCCATGAGGGCAATGGAAATGCGTATTATGAATTAGAGAGCTCTTTGCCTTCTCCTTCCCTGCTTCTCTCCCATCCTCCCTCCATCACAAGTGAATTGGGACATCCAGCCCAAGTGGGGTCAGAGAACAGCCTCAGATAAACACACTTCAAAGACGGTAGGGAGAGAGAGGCTGCTGATACCCTCTGGTGTCTACAGCTTGTACTGCATAGCATTGTGAGATCCTGGGCTCTGCAGTCAGAGCTACCTCAGTTCAAGAACTAACCCAAGTCCCTGCCAGCAGAGGGTCCCTAGGCAACTTACATCATCTTTCTGCACCTAGAGAAAATGAATGTAAACCTTTTTAGGGTAATAGTACTGTTACATAATAAGATTTCAATAAAGTGATTATTGTCATTGTTGCTGTGATAGTGACGATGATACCTTGACACTTATAATTTGCCTTTCCTGTGCCAAGTTCTGGCCTTCTTTATGTTAGATTCTGGCTTTTATGAGTCAAATAACAAACACTTCATGTTATCTTGTGGCCTTTGGTTCAATTGAGTTGATATCCAATCAATTTGATTATATCAGTGTTTATATAAGGATTTTTAAATATGTCTGTATTAGAAATTTTAAATATTATTCAAATATTTTATGAATTCTCCATCCTTATTTTGTAAAGGTGATTAAATACCAGAAAAATAAAATTTTTATAATGATAATACAGTAGACATTTCAGGTGACCTCCACTTAATTAATTAATGGGATTAATCAGGACTCTCCCTGCTGCCTGGGAATCGTACTGACTAAGGCTCCTGACACACTGACAGTTCAGGGCTGGGCTGCCCTCTGTTATTCCTCAGATTCTGCGTACAAATAATCCGTTGTGTTTGTTCACAAACCTGCTTATGTCTATGTTCCTTATCATTATAATTGCATAATTTAATTAAATATTATGCCACTTGACAATCTATGGTTGTTAAAAGAATATTGTTTAGGTGGCAAATCAATGGAAAATTCTGAAAAGAATATAGACAAGTCACTAAAATAAATTGATGTCAAATTAGGTGAAGGTGAGACAACTGTGAAAAACTGGAAAAATAATCTAGAAGGATTTTGCAGTTTCCTTTACGAGTATTTTTAAGTTCTTGCTGTACTTTAAGGAACTTAAATGAAAACAGAAACAGGAAATTATAGGTGGGGCAATACAGATATGGTTTGGGAGCAAAGTGAATTCACATTCAGTGAAAGGCCTTGGCCCTATACCAAAAGGTTGGCACTTTCTACCCTAATAATCAACATTTTTATTAACAGACCAATCACTAATCCTAGCTGTGTCTGATAAATGGACTCACCAGTGGTATGCTGGTAAATGCCCCACAAATAGCTCTCTGAGAGTAGGAAGGAAGCCCCGATTTGTAGCATTTACCAGTTCTCATGGTGCAAATATTCTTACCATAGTTGATTTCACACTGTCAATGTGATATCAATCAACTCACATAATTCCTGAAAATTTAACAATGACTCTCTTAGATTGGTTCAATTCAAGAAGAGAAAGAATCCTTAAGGCATATTGAAAGAAGCCCACATTTAGTCTAAACTTAATGTTCATTTGAGTTAAACTACTTGACTAGTTGTTCACTGGTGAAGGAAAAGAACAAAACCTAAAGAACATTTGTGAAATTTGGGGAACATATTCTCAAAGTCATAAAAATAATAATTTAAAAACCAAGCCATAAAAAATTTCTATGATCCAGATACAGGATAAATGTCCATTGACATGTTGGTCAGGATTCTACTCCCTACAAAGCACAAAACCAATATTTAACCTTTTTTAGCAACATTTTTCAGCATAACAAAATTTATTCAGTTATCTGACAAATTGGATCAGTAAATCTTTTTTCCCTTTACTTAGTCTGAGGAAGGGTATATCTGCTAGATACCACCTCTTATTGAAGTAAGCCATTACTTTGGAAAATTAATTTATATTGTTGCTATTAATGTTTATTATTAATATTTTAAATAATCACATAATGGATGACATTTGGGGATTTTATTATATTTTTAGAGCTATAGGCATGGAAACTTCACTCCGGAAAATCTCTACTTTTTTATATTCAGCATTCATACACATTTTCAGGAATGAATTATGTACAAAAGTAAGGAACTCATTGTGATATTGTGAAAGGTCTCTTGTCTTTGAAGGATTAATTACTATACCTTTGGGTTCTGACTTAATAGAGTGCAATGTTCTGATTTAGTAGAGTACAATGATCAAGGAAAAGCAAACAAGTTGCACAGATAGAAATCTGTCCCTATTAGCTTCTGCAAGGTCATACGTTGTTAAAGGCACTGATTGACTTACCAGCCTCCTGCTTCCATTTCCTCTTCCATAAGCACGTGCATTATTCAAGCTTTGCAGGAACCATCATTAAAAGAAATTCTAGCTGTGTCATTCTATAAGAGTTTCATATCAAAAATCCTCAAGGCTACAGATGCTGAAAGTGGTTCCATTGATCATGCCATATTTCTGAAGCAAAGCGATAATGGGCTGCATTACTGAGCTCTAATGAGCAACGTTCTCTAGGTATGAAAGCTCAGGGATGACTGGACTCCATGGCTCAGCTACCCAACTCCACCTTTGCCAAATAGAAAGTGATATCGTGCTCTCTTCCACAGATAAGAAAACCCTCCCTTTACATCAGCCCTTAATCCTCTTTCCAGGATCATACCAAAGTGAGAGAAGACCAGGAGGAAATGCTGACACTGCAGTACCTTTTAATACCCAAAGACCATTCTCCCACTACCATACAAAGAACCTGTGTAGAATGGAGGAGCTGCATTCACAGGAGCACAGGGCTGAAAGGAACATTATGGTTCATTTGCTTTGCTTTATAGATGGTGAAATGGAAACCTAGAGAGGCGGAGTGACTTGCTCCTTCATGAGTGCCTTGTTTAGTGGAAGGTGTCTTGATACTCAGTCTAGTACTTGATTCTACTTTTTTTCCTAGTGAAAGAAGTGACCACTTAGGTGAACTATCTGGGCCTAGTTTTCTTCTCTCTCTTTGGTCCTTTCATCTGATAAGAGTTATTCTACCCTAAGACACAAATAACACTCAGAGAGGCTTCACTTGTAGAAGTTCACTCAGATTGTCAATACCAAAGTTGAGATTTCAATCTAGGTTTACCTGATGTCAAAGTCCATGGTCTTTCAACGGTACCTATTAGCTCTAAGAATAATAGTTGTCATAGTAACCTGTCTGCAAGTGCCTCAGGGTGGGTTGGCAATCATGACAATCTATAATGTTTGGTGACAGGTACTTCCTACCTGTCCTCACCATGTACGCAAGCAGGACTTGCTTTCTTTTCCAGACCTCTCCGGGGTATTCCTTACCCCATTTCAGCAGAAAAGACATTTCTTCCTCCACCTGGGTATGTTTCAAATGGCCCTGAAAAAATTTTAAGGTTTGAAATTCCAGCTTCATTCTTAGTTACAGCTTGGGATAGAGGCAAGAATGTGGTAGGGCCACTGTCTGAGAACAAGGACCCCTGCCTTTCCCCTGGATCACCAGAGGATTTCCTGCATAGCGTGCCCTGAACATTGGCTTTGGGCAGAACGCAGGGGATTTTTTTCATCATGTAATTCTACACACATAAAATTATAGCTCTTACTAAGGAATCAATATGTGAGTAAAGGCAAATATATTTTGGAAATACCATTCCAAAATATAAGGAAATCATTTCAATATTCTTTTTACAGATTTACTTCTCTGAAATTCTTCAGAAAGAGATAGGAAGAAAATATTGATCATTTTTCGGAAAAAAAAATAAGACAAATGAAAAAGTTTAGTGACTTCTAAGACAATATGGCCAGTGGGGGTGGGGGAGGGGCATAAAGCAACCCCTTCCATTAATTCTGTCCTGCGTAGCAGCTTGCAGTCGCTCAGACACCCACAGATTCTCTAACTCAATATAAAAAGACTGAGTTAAGTTAGAGTTAGCTGAGTTCTAACTGAACTCAGGATTTCTAGCTTGGAAACCACCAGAAATTCTTGGCCAGTGTGGAATTAATTAATCAGGCCTCTTGGCTTTAGGGGTAGATCCTGATGGAGCCTACATGAGTGGCTGAAGAATGCATCCTGATGTGTGTGTGTGTGCACTCACACGCATGCACACACGTGTGTCAAAGAGGGGAGGTAAAGGAAGAGGGCGGCCAATGGCTGCAATGGTCTTGGCATCTTCCCAGGTCCTGCCTCCTGTCCTGCTCCCCTTCTCTGGCCATGTCCATTTTGTGCTGGGAGAACAGGCACACGGCAGTGGCCTGGGATTCAGTAATCAAAATGGGGAGGGAATCAGAGCCTTCAGTGTGGTTGGAGGAAAGGAGATAGGTACAGAGAACGAAACACAAGGATAAAAATGTTTTCCTAGGTTTCCCTACATTTTGGAGAAACAACAGCTACTAATAAAAATTTCCTTAATGGCACACTTAACATAATAAAACACAAATCACTGGCTTTATTTTTCTTTCTTTCAACCTCCATCAGCAAAACTATTTGAATTGAGGTGCACATGAGACATACCCACACTGTTACTCTGCCGTGCGTCCTCTCAGGACTCACTGGCCACCTGAATGTATTTCTTACGTTTCCCACGAGGCCAGTGATTTGTACGATGCGTCCTTCCCCAGGCCCCACAGCCAAACATTGACATATTCCAGCAATCAGTTCACATTGCCTTCATCCAGGAAGGCTTCTTTGTGCACTGAACTCGAAGAATCACTGAGTGCCCTCAGATAAACTTATGCTACTCATCTTTCTCAGTTTCAGATGTGTACTGCAGAACGGAAGTGTTTTGTTAATGCTTAGCATGACACGAAAGCTGTTTCTGCATTTTCCCATCGTACATTTCTACTGTCTTTAGCTCAGCATCTTTATGCTATGGGGAGAGATCCCACACAATGCACAGATGGACTGGGAACGCGGGCAAATTTCCATGGGGCTCAAAACTCATTCTGCCATATGCTGTTCTCTCTCCTTCCGAATTCTCTCAAGCACACCACCACTGGCTGGCACAGAGTGACAAAGATGGAGAGGCTTTAATCAGTTGAAAGTCTTCAATTTATAATCATTTAAATAACTTCTCTAAGTAAAAAAGGCAGTGTCAATTCAAGTTATTTGTTTGGGAAAAAAATCCTGTTTATCGCCTCTGTAAATTAATTTTTCCAGGAATTCTGTGTGATTTCAGAAACGTGAGCACTTTGGATTAGCCTATTTCATGTAATACAGAAATGATGTTAAAACCCTGATAGATTAAGATATAGTTTTATTACCTGTCAGTCAGTCTTTCATTTCTAGAATGCCCCAGCAAGCAGTAACATTCTTTATGTCTCTGCACAACTTAAATTACAGGGCTGCTTATTTTTTATTTTAAACATAAATAAAATTTATTACCACCAGAGCTGCAGTGAATACCAGATTTTTATGCCATCAGACTTGTATAGAGTAAAAGAAATTCTGCTCTTATGCTTTCTTGGAGCTTTTAAAATCCTTTTATCCCAGCTTTGGTCTTTTGTTCATTCCTTATTTCTTCTTACATTTTTTCTTTTGCAGTTTGTGTTAAAATGTAATAAAATGGCCCAAATTATTTTAACTCCATATCCCTATATCCATTTTCTCCATATCATATCTTTACTTTGATAGTTTCTTTCAGATGAATTATATTTTGATGAATTTTAAAGGATTGACTCTTACGCTTCAAATGGGGCCTCCACTCTTATCAAGCTAATATAGCTAAAACACCATTGTTAGCGCTCTCTGATATCCTTAAAAGATGTTTCTAGACAAGAGAGACAACTAATCAAAGTAACCCTTACCAGGTGTTTTCAGATTTGTCACCATTACCTGAGTTCATCCCTACAATCATCAGTAGACATTTTGGCCAAGACTAGTGACTAATACTATGTTAATTCATTTTCTACTTCTGTAACAGAATACTACAGACTGAGTAATTTATAAAGAATAGAGGTTTATTTGGCTCATGGTTCTGGAGGCTGTGAAGTCCAAGAGCATGGTGCCAGCATCTGGCAAGCGTCATCCCTTGGTGGAAGACATCACATGGCAAGTGATCGTACAATACAGAAAGAAAATGGGGGTCAAACTATCCTTTTAGTGAAATAACTACCCTACAATTCCTTCATGAGGGTAGAGCCCTCACAACCTAATCACCTCTTAAAGACCCTCTGTCTTAATACCGTTACAATGGCAAGTGAGTTTCCAGCACACAAACTTTTGAGGGACACATTCAAAACATGGCAAGTGCCATGACTAAAAGTGGACCAAGAGGTGTTCTGTGGGAAGAGGTAGTTATCTTCACAAAGTCTGCCTTAAGAGATAAGTGAAATATCCCAGATGATCTTAATTGATAGCATCTAAAAATATTACCTGAAGCTTAGACATTGACAAAAGAAATCTTTGTATGTTCTTTCTGGGCTTGACTTTCTATGGCTGGATTATTTTATTAGCACAACTCACAGAAGCAAGGGTTAACTGATAGATTTTTGTCCAGTAGAGATGCGAATAATTTCTGTCCAGTGGAGTAAATATCTTCAAAATTATAGTTTCTAAGACATTAATAGCTTTGTATCAACCATAGCAGTAATCTTACCCTAGAAGTTTAGCTTCTATGATGCTTTTTCAACTAGGTTTTACATCTTATTGGTTCCCTCTTTATCTAATGTGTTAAATGAAATATTTACCAGATTCATTTTATATCTGAATGAGAGTCATGATTTTACCTTTTTGAAACTTATGCTTTAATAATTATCTCATCTCACATTATGAGTTCAACATCTATCAATTTATTTTGGCATTTCCAAAACCTATTTGAATTTCTTTGTCTGGTCTATTATCTAAATTCATGTTTTATTTCTGTGTAAATTTTGCATAATTTTTGTATTCCTGCATTATCTCCTGAAAGTTTAAAGGCATGCTTCAAAATTCCGTTTTTCTCATATTATGCTATCGAATCCATATCATTCCAGACTCAATCTTTAATGTCAGAAAAATTTTCTAGTTTGACCCCATCAGGAACTCTCTCTTCCCCTAACTGCTTTCCTCTGTTCTTCCCTAGTTTTGTTACATCTTTCTGGAGGGTAGGTGAAAAGAATGTTTTCTGGGCATGGCCAAGAGCAAAATTATCACAAAGGGAAAAAAATAGAAGAATCATTATGTTGCGTAGGTACTTTAACACACTTCTAAATTTTATCAAATCTTCACAGTACCCTGGTCAACTGTACGCACTATCACCATTTATAGATGAAGTAATTGAGACCACAAAGGATTAAGTGACTTGCCTAGTCCTATATATCTGGTGAGTGGCAGAAACTAGATCTAATCCTAGTTTCTCCCAAGCTTGTGTGCTTTCTGTTATTCAATATCACTTGAAATACATTTACATTTTTGTTGCAATTAACCTGCTGCAGATACCATAGGATGACGAGCCCCTTCATATAATGAACAGGTGCTGCACATCATGACCCTGTGCCAGAGTCACATAAGGTACAGGGTTGTATTTGCAAGCTTAACAGGTTTTGGTATGCAGCAAGCTTTGCCTTTCCTTTTTCTTGTTTTCAATTTGACACCATGTGATGTATGCCTAGCGTTCACTGTCACACACATGGGCTGGAGTATTAAAGCAATAGGAAGGACCCTGCAGTGGTAGGAAATTGGGCATTTGTGGACCAGGTGGTTTCAACAAATAAGCTGGTTTGTACATGGCAGAGGTATTGAGGAAAAGAAAGAAGTGGGTCAGGCTTGTTAAATGTAGCAATATATAAGAAACAGTAACCAAAAATAGCACCGGCTATGGCCATTATTCACAGGTGCTCTTAATTTGTCAATCCAATTAGGTATTTTTATATTCTAATTTCTCTTTTGTTTCTCTTTTACATGATGCAGTCTTTACTTGCTGAAAGATCAAATGGTGATCAATTGATCTGGTTACTTCAGCACCATCCATAATTAGAGAGATCACCCTACTCTTCCTCAGTTCTATCCAAACAGAAATGTAAAACTGTGGAAAATAGAGGTAATGGGATTAAAGAATGAAAAGAATGAAAAAATTCACTTTATATACTTTAGTATCTATGTTTTAAAGAATTCAAATGAAAATTTAAAACCAAATGTCCTTTAAAACTCATGCTTTTCGCATCTCAATTTTCTTTGCTGGCTAAAAAAGAAAAATAAAAAGGATTTCTGTGTTAAGGACAATAAAGTACAGATAATGTGCCAATTTCCTTCTTTCAGGAAATGTGAATGGATGAAGATATGTTTCTAATTTTCAGAACAAATGTGCTTCATTTCCAAGACTTTTAGTCATTACTAACCCTGCAACTTTACTTAGAGAAGATATTCAGGGCAAAATATTTCTATGAGATTCATGGAAGAGAAAAATGATGAATCATTTCAATTCCAATGTGGAAATGATTTTTCTCTAGCCTGACTTGTACTGCAAAGAGAACTTTACACCTGCTGCGCCAGTATATTTTATCTTGTGTTTAAGAGAATAGAAAAGATGCTGCTATTTATTCCTCCAAATAGAACTTTTGCATCCACATTCTCCTCCCTAACAGAATTTCAGCCCAGCCTGAAATGAAGGTCACATCAAATATCAAAGATATTTCAATTCCAAAGATGGATAATCACATCAGCTATTCCAGTTACAAAAAAAGTTTTGCATGAAATCATGCACTCGCATTTTATACTATAGAGGAAACCCAATAGTTTCCATCAGGTATTTAGTAGATATTTTATTGTTACCTTAAGAGGAGACTATCTTAAGATATTATTATCTTAAAATCTTCAGCTAATTAGTAAAAATGCGATGATGTTAAATTACTTAGCACTAGCAAAAAATAAGACTTGCAATATAACACACGAAGAATTATTTGATCCAGATACTTGCCAATGGGTAAAAATCTAAAGGTTTTAACTAGAACGAAGACCACAGGAGGCTATTAACCATGATTTGTTTTGTGTGTTTTTCTGTAGACTCATTCATCCAAGTTACCAGAATAGTCAAATCCTGGGCAGGCTTAATTTAATTCATGTTTCAAGACATTTAGTAAACACCAACCCCATCTAAGAGGTGCCTCTTGTGACGTGAAGAACACTGCTCAGCATCCTTGCTGGGCCCCACCAGGACCTAGGTGTCTGGTGCCTGCTAAATTTTGTCTCTGTCTTTCTCACTTGCTCTGCCCCAGTTACGTCATTTCTGTCCTTAAACGTACAAAGCTTTTTTCCCACCTCAGGCTAGTCACACTTGCTGCTTCTTTGTCTGAAACCCTCTTCCCCATCTTTATGAAGCCTACGTTTCTTATCATTTAAGGTTCACCTTGACACTCGTCTCTCAAGAGAGCTCTTTCGTGGCCAATTCATCTGGACTCCAAGCTCCCCCACAGTCATTCTTTATTCCTTTCCTCTGATTTATTTTCTTCTTATGAGTTCCCACTATTCAAAATAATCTAGTTTACTTAATTATGTATTGTTTGTTTTCAAACTAGGGCAAAAGTTCTAAAAAAAAAAAAAAAAAAGAGAGATCTTATGTGTCTGGTTCACGTTGGCACCTAGGAAGGACTATGCCTCACTCAGAGTGTGCACTCAAAAAGACATGGGGGCATAGAGTTGGGAGCTTAAAGAATTCAGGACAAGAGACATAAAATATGTATTTATTCTACGAGGTAGAAGTAGAATGTCCTACAAAAGAATTGAAATGCTAACAGTGATTCCCATGAGAGAAGAATTATTTCCAACTGCAGAATCCAACAGCTTTAACAAAAAGTATCATCATTTCAACTGTGCCATGAAAATGGGTACATTTTTACAAACAGATAGGATAGTCTGAGTCTTCCAGACAGGCCAAGATTAGAGGAAAGCAGTGAGCAAGGGCTGGGAAGAGATGATAACTGAGATTTGCTCCAGTGAGAAGATGACTTCAGAAGGAATCCAAAATGTTTTATATCCTGGCCCTACACTCTACATCTGAGTTATTTTTATGGGCTGAATTGTGTCCCCCTTCCTCAAATTCATATGTTTAAGTCCTAATACCCAGTACATCAGAAAGTGAGCATATTTGGAGATAGGGCCTTTAAAAAGGTCATTAAATTAAAATGGTGTTATTGGGGGTGGGCCCTAATCCGATATGACTGGAGTGTTTATAAGGAGAGGAGATTAGGACGCCGAGGGACAGCGGAGAAGCCATGCAAGGACTGAGCGAGAAGGCGGCCGTCTGCAAGCCAAAGAGAGAGGCCTCAGGAGAAAACAACCCTGCCAACACCTTGATCTTGGACTTCCAGCCTCCAGAATTGCAAGGAAATAGCTTTTTGCTATTTAAGCCAACTAATATGGTATTTTATTATGATAGTCCCAGAAAACTAACAGAGATACCTTAAGAATTTTAACCTATGTTTGTTTTCTCATCTACAAAGTGTTGATAGCATCATGAGATAGTAAAAGAATCAAATAAGACAAGAATTATTAAAGTTCTCTTAAAACTGGAATAAATTTAGAACGAGAAGATATCTTAAAAATAGCCCAAGTGGCTGATTTTAATTTCTCTTGCCCCTTTCTCCCAGTTTTAACAGCAGAAAGAACTGTGAGGTTGGTCCTCACATGTTTAATGCATGTAACATGGTTGACAATCCCAAGCCTTTCCCTGGAGGGAGATATTTTGTCTGTGTTGAAGAAAGGGCTGGAAGAAGTAGCCAAAGCAGTAGTCAGAAGTAAAAACAAACTCTTTGGTCTATACTACTCTTTGTTTGTTTTCTAACACCTTCCATATGTGAAGCCCCCACCACAGACACAGCACTGCCCTGATGACACAGCATCTGTCCTTGCTGTCTGTCCTCCTGTCTAGAGTGTGAACCTCTTAAGGAGGTTCTCTTCATACAACCAACATCCATGCTTGGCTCAAAGTCAGCATTCAGTCAATGGTTGAGTGAATGCCACTGAAATATTTCCGTTGCATTCTCTATTTATTACAAAACAAAGTATATTGTAGTGAAAGCCTTAGAGACAGGCCTGTGTTTGAGGCCAGGACACAAACTTTTTCACCTCTGATGTTGTGCGTTTACAGATCCTATCAGAGACCTACTTTTTCCCCTTTGGCAATTCAAGATGGTAATAACCGTGTTATCATTGGCTTTAAGGATTAAACTAAATAATATATGTAAAGTGCCTAATACAGCCCTAGTATCTAGTCAATGTTGAATATTGCATTTTATTATTGTTTTTGGTATTATATCTGTCTGCTCTCTTTTTTATACCAATGGGATGTGCTTACTTGTCAGCTCTTTAAGGGCAAAGCCTGTATTGTTTTATCTCTACCATACCATGTGAAACCAGCACTGTTCATTGATTAGTTGATCTTTTTATCTATAAAGATAGTAATGAGACTAATAAGAGCTCATTTCTCCCTGTAAATAAATCCATAGGTAATCAGGAGCTCAGAGCCTGTTTGGTAAGAAAGCTTTCCTTGATCAAAGTCACTTATCAGATTTATAATGGCAACCCATGCTTCTGCTTTGCTTATGGTTCTTTGATTACTTATATATAATTTGAGTGAACTAAACCAGACAGCCAGATCACAGTGAATTTTGTTTAATTGCATTCAACTTTTTCACTTATACATTTTCATCTGTTGAGACAATCCAGAAACTACCGCAGGGTACCTATTTGCTTATTTTTCTAATTAAGTAAAGCTGTCTATAGCCTAGAAAGCTCATCTCAAGCTTTTTCTGCAGCAGTGACCTCTGTCCAACCCCACAGCAAATTCCGGCATTTGCATTGTGCCGTGGAAGCTGCTGCACTGTGCATGCTCCGGGCTGTGTTTGTGGACAGTCACGTCGCCAGGAAAGTCAAGCTCATTTATCATCCTTGCCAGGCACTGGCAGGGCTGTCTGAAGAGAAAAATATCTAAAAGCAGGCAGTGACGAAGCTATAAGAGAGAGTCAGTGAGGAGCAGAGGGGCGGAAAGGGAGGTGTGGGGGTGGCAGTGTGGAGCCAGGCACATGTGCATGCCTGGAAGGACAGGCTCCTGAGTCATAGCTCTGCTGCTGACGAGAAGCCATCACAGTGACAAAGCTGGGCCTTCTGGCTCCCCATATGTTGTAGACCACATTTTAAAACACAGGTTGTTGCAGTAATGGCCCCTGATTTGCTCATACCTCCCCATATCCACGCCTTACGTAATCCTTTCCACAATGACTCTGAGCTGGTCCACGGATGGTAGCAAATATGATACAAGCAGAGTTTTGAAATGCTCTTGTGTATTGGGACTTACTCTCTTGGTGCTCGTGGAACCCCATGACTCTGATGTGAATAAGCCTGGAATAGACTAGAATGAGAGACCACATGGAGAGAGGCGCTCATCATCCCAGCTGTCCCATCCGAGGCCATCGTAAACCAGCCAACTCCAGCTGACTCATCAGTCCCATCAATGAGCCCCGTTAGGGAGCCAAGGCAGGACCAGGTCAGAGGAACTGCCCAGCTGAGCTCAGTTCAAAGTACCGACCTACACACTTACATGCTAAATAAGGGGCCACAAAGCCTTGGGATGGTTTATTACACAGCGAAAGATAACTGATAAATGCTCCACTGGTAGACTTGTCTGCCCATTTCAGGAATAATTGCAATTTAGTCTTTCTTGAGTGTTTTCAAGATTCCATTCAGAAAATTCTGCTCTAAAAATAAGAAAGTGATTAAAAAATAAGGCAACCTAGTAATGATCGCCATTTGATAAGGGCATTTTCTAAAACAGCCTCTCCTTGTGACTTTCAGAGGTATTTGTGAGGTGAGATGGGGGTAGGGGGAGGACTCTTAAAATAACAGTGCCAAAAGGAAGTGGCATCACTTAAGAACAGCAGCATTTTGAAACAAGAAAATCTTGAAATACTATAGCTTAGTGGATCACAAATGTGACATGATGGACATTTTCACTGTTGCAGGAAAATCAATCCTGACTCTGTTGTCTCTGTAGCTGAATATAATGCTTAAAGGACCTGCATTTCAAACTCCTGGATCCTTTCTCAAGCTCCAAGTGACTTAAGTTTGAGTTGAGGTAGTGATTATGGAAGAAAGTAAGGAAAATTAAATATTTGCTATTTACATTTTGGGAGTTTCTGTAATTCAACTCATTCATTTTTCAGCAGTGTTTTGTGAATGTATGGTCTCTACCAGGTCATGTGCTGCTCTGAAAGCCTGCACTGACCGCACAAGGAGGGCACAGCACTTTGCTCTTAAATCCCGTGACTTCCAGGAGGCTGGCCACTACTGCTACAGACGTCCTCACAGTGTGGGCCTCCTCTCCCCCCCAGCCACCCCAACCATGCAGCCACCTCAAATGAGGGCATATTACATGTCTTCTGACAGTGTCTTTCCTTCCTAGAGAAAAGTAGATACTGGATAAAGACCTTTTTCCTCTGCCTAATATTTGTAAGCAATAATGATAGTAAGATTAAGAAATTAGAAAGTGTTGGCTATGTGGCCTGGTGCTGTTCCAATACTTTACATTTATCAATGGATCATTGAGGCCAGTTTTGATCAATGCAACCATGTGAGTAGCACAGTCACCAGGTAGTGCTATAAGGAGGCCCATGTGGTACCCCGTGGCCGCCTGTGACTTACCTTGGAGAAAGTTGACAACTGATGCTATGAGCTGCTGGTCTCCATGAAACGGCTCCAAGCTCTTCTCTAAGGTGTCTAAACAAATATTTCATTAACTTCGGAGACAGTCTGACCCCAAAACCTATATTAAAGCTGCTCAATTTTTGTGGCTTTCAAAACTTCATATGAGAATTAACAGTGATGGTTTTCTTCCCCCATAATAGACATTAGGTGCTTAGTTACGCATATCTAGAAGTGAGATGATATTTATGTCTTATTTGTTGGGGAGGTGAATGGTTCTTTTTGTTACTGTACTTCATAATTTATATGTGTTAAAAATCTTAATTTATATAAATCACAGAGTTATTAGTAGAAAGAGAACCATATAGGCCCAGGAGACAATGACTTCAAATTCCTCTCTCTTTCTCATTTGAGGACAAGGCTATAAGGATCCCAGAAATTTTCCTCCTTATGATGATTAATTTTCTGTGTCGACTTGGCCACAGGGTGCCCAGATATTTGGTCAAACGTTACTCTGAGTGTGTCTGTGGGGGTGTTTTGGAGGAGATTAATATTTGAATCAGTAGACTGAGTAAAGCTAATAGCTCTTCTTATGTGGGTGGGCCTTATCTAATTAGTTGAAGTCCTGAACAGAACAAAAAGGCTGAGTAAGAGGGAACTCCTTCTGCCTGACTGAGCTGGGATGTTTTTCCTTTCCTACCTTTGGACTAGAACCAAAACACTGCTCTTCTTGGTTCGTAAGACTTCTGGGCTTTGAATTGGAACTACACCATCAGCTCTCCTGGGTCTCCAGCTTGCTGACTGCATATCTTGGTACTTCTCAGCCTCTATAATCAAGTGAACCAATTCCCTATAATCAATTTCTCTCTACACACACATATATATATATATACATACATGGAATTGGATGTCATTTCTGTTTCCCTAGAGAACCCCAACTAGCAGATTCCCCCTCCTTTCCCTTCCTCAGAGCAATCTGACTTCTGAACTCCCTCACTTCCTCTCTGTACTTTTAGGTGTTCTGTTGCTCACTTTTCTTTCTGCCCCCTCCCTTGGACAGCCCACTTTGGACTTTCCCTTGCCACCCACCCAATCCTCATGTGCACAAAGGTGCTCATAGCCATATATCTGCTTCTCTGAAGATTATGGCCTGGCTAGATCCAAAATTCTTTCTGAAAACAGAAGGGGAGATTGCATAGCTACAGCAGCAACTTAAAGGCTATGACAAAATTTGAGCCAGAACCCCAAGGAACAGTGGCAGAGCCCAGAGTGAGTGGTTCTGGTACTTGTGCAGCGATGTCTCGGTGTTCTGGCAATAGGAAACCAAAGTGGCCTCTGAACCATTTACTAATTATTCTAGCAAAATGCTTTCTTCACAGTTATTACAAGAGTATGTAGCATTGTATCTTAGCCAGTGTCAAATTCTGAATAGGTAGAATTAAAATTTTTATACATATACACATATGTTCCTTGGTTTACTATGGGGTTACATGTTGGTAAGCCCATCATAAACTGAAAATATCGTAAGTCAAAATGCATTTAATAGACTGACCTAACCTACCAAACATCGTAGCGTCATCTAGCCAACCTTAAACATACTCAGAACACTTATATTAGCCTGCAGTTGGGCAAAAATCATCTAACACAAAGCCTGTTTTATAAGAAATTGTGTAATATCTCATGTAATTTATTGAATATGGTACTGAAAGTGAAAAACAGAATACTTGTATGGGTACTCAAAGTATGGTTTCTACTAAATGCACATCATTTCTGGAACATTGTAAAGTAGAAAAATCATAAACTGAACCATCATAAGTCGGGGATTGTATGTATGTATGTACACACACAGGTATATACATACACAGGTATATAGTGCATTCTAAAATATATTAATATATACTTAATGCTTTATATTTTTATTATGGATCTCAAGCAAAACCTTTTTCTGGGGTAAGAATCACCATGCCCAATATTTTTCCTTTTGTGAGATATCAAGCACCATAGGGACAGCTTGGCAGTAATTACTCTTTTCTTCATCCTCCTCCTCCTCATCATCATCACCATAATCCATTATCAACATCGCATTCGGAATAAGTAAGCAGTGTAAGCTCGGACATCGTACTTCCTGGGTTTGCATCCTGACTGTCTTTAAAGCTGTAACACTGTAAACAGTGTACTGCCTTTAAAGCTGTAAAACGACTAAACTCAATCTGAGTTTTTGCATGTACAAAATATGAATACACATGGTACTTAGACCACAGCGTTCTTGCAAGGATTAAGCAAGACAGAGCATTTAATTGGATTAGCAGAATGCCTGGCATGTGATAAACATTCCATAAATATTAGCTTCTATTTTCATCACAATTGAAGTTTATATTTGTGTAATGCTTTACAGTTTAATCCGTTCACATTTAATGTAATTATCGATATAATTGGTACATTTGATTTCCATTTGCTCCATCTGTTCTTTATTCCTTGATTCCCTCTTTTCTGCCTTCTTTTGGGTCAAATATTTTTAGTATCCCATTTTATATCTTCTATGAAATTTCCAGATATTACACTTTATATTTCTTCATTTACTTGTTTATTTACTGGTTGCTCCAGAGACTACAATGTACAACTTTAGCTTTTCACAATCTATCTCCAAATAATATACTATTTCATAAACAATGCAGAATCTTGTAGCAGTTCAGTTCTACAAATATTTCTCTTTCCTGCCCTTTTGCATTTTGTTTTATAATTTATTTCTACATATACTACAAAACTCAAGCTATATCACTAA
The DNA here is from genome assembly GCA_028533085.1 of Varecia variegata. Taxonomy (NCBI): domain Eukaryota; kingdom Metazoa; phylum Chordata; class Mammalia; order Primates; family Lemuridae; genus Varecia; species Varecia variegata. The sequence continues at coordinate 10,568,923 of CM052445.1, forward strand.
ATTTACTTTAAACTGCTAATAATCTTTTAAAAATATACATCTGTGTATATATGTGTGTGCGTGTGTATAAGACTTTTAAAAGATTTTAAAGATTTTATTTAGCAATTTTTTATGTTTTTGTCATATTTACTCTTTCTGGTGTTCTGTGTTTCTTCTGGTAGATTTGGACTTGCTTTTGGTATTACTTTTTCTTTCCCTGAAATACTTCTTTAAATATTTCTTCAGTACAGTTTTTTTTTTTTGCAATAAATTCTTTCATTGTTTGAATGAAATTGTTTATTTTGCGTTAACATTTCAATCTAATTTCATTAGCGATAGAATTCTATGTCAACAGGTTTTCTTCTTCTTTAAGTTTTATTGAGACCTAATTGACAAATGCAAATTGTATATATTTACAATGTGCAGTGTGATATTTTGATATATGACACATTGTGAAATGACTAACACAATCAAGCTAATTACTAGAGCCATCAACTCACATAGTTTTGTGTGTGTATGTGTGTGTGAACATTTAAGATCTCTCTCAGCAAGTTTCAAGCACACAATCTAGTATTATTCATTGCAGTTATCATGTTGTACATCCTGCATGACTGAAATTTTGTGCCCTTTGACCACCATCTCCCCATTGCCCCCACTCCCTAGCCCCTGGCAACTGCCATTCTACTACTCTCTGCTTCTCTGAGTTTGACTTTTTAGATTTCCCATACAATTGAGATCCCACTGAATTTGTCTTTTTGTTTCTGACTTAGCATGATGTCCTTCAGGTTTATCCATGTTATTGTAAATGATAAGATTTTCTTCTTTTTTAAGGCAATAATACTCCATTTTGTGTTTGCATGTGTGTGTGTGTGTGTGTGTGTGTGTGTGTGTGACATTTTCTTTATCCATCTATATGTCATTGGACATAGGTTGATTTCATACCTTGGCTATTGTGAATAATGCTGCAATAGACATGGGGATGCAGATATCTCTCCAACAACATACTGATTTCATTTCATTTGAATATATACCTAGAAGTGGAGTTGCTGGATCGTATGGTAGTTCCAGTTTTAAATTTTTGAGGAAACTTTGTACTGTTTTCCATAATGGCAGTACCAATTTACATTTCTACAAGAGTATATAAAGGTTAACTTTCTTCCACATCCTTGCGAACACTTGTTATCTTTTGTCTTTTTGAGAATAGCCATCCTAAAAGGTGTGAGGTGATTTCTCATTGTGGTTTTGATTTGTATTTATCTGATGATTAGTGATACTAAGATTTTTTTCATGTACCCATTGGCCATTTGTATGTATTCTTTGAGAAAGATCTATTCAAATCTTTTGCCTATTTTTAAATTGGGTTATTTGTGGTTTTGCTATTGAGTTAAATGAATTCCTTATAAATTTTGGAGATTAACACCTTATCAGATATGTTCTACAAATATTTCCTTCCATTCCATAGGTTGTCTCTTCACTCTGTTGATTGTTTCCCTTGCTGTGCAGAGTTTTCTAGTTTAATGTAATCCCAAATGTCTATTTTCACTTTTGTTGCCTATGAACATTTTTTTTTTCTTTCAGTACTTTGGAGGTATTGTTCTGTAGTCTTCAAGCCTCTGTTGTTTCTGAGAAATTGGCTTTAAATCTTATTTTTATTACTTTGAAGATGGTGTATCTTCTTTTTCTGACTGCTTTTAAGATATTTTTCTTTATCTTTGATTTTCAGCAAAACGTCATAGTTGGATTTTTGATGATGTTTAACTATGATGCACACAGCTGTGGTTTTCTTTCTATTTTTCTCACTTAGAGTTCACTGAACTTCTTGGACCTATGGGTATATGCCTTATGTCAATTTAAAAAAAAATTCTTGGCCATTATCTCTTAAAATTTGTTTTCACCCCATTTTCTCTCTCATCTACTTCTGGGGCTCAACTTATACATATGATACAGCATTTGATATTGTCCCACACATCTCAGATGCTATGTTCAGTTTCCTTACTTTTTATTTTACCTTTGTATGTTCCTGTTTGGATAGTTTTTACTCACCAATCTTTGAGTTGCTAAAATGTACCTTTGTTTTAGCAGTGTGTTGTTAAGCCCATCTACATTTATGATACATTTTATAGCTGTTTTCCATAATCTCTTTTATTTAGTACTTTCTCTCTGCTGAAATTCCCCTCAGTTCAGTATGTTAATTTTTTCACTATGCCTTTAACATTTTTATTATAGCTAATAAAATTCCCTGTCTAATGATTGCAACATATTGGCAAGCTCTGAGTCTACTTCTTTTGACTATTTCCTCTCTTGACTATGGCCCCATTTTGTTGCTTCCACATGTGTCTTAAATTTTTTTTATGGTGTATCTGAATTTCTATATAAAAGAAAAGTCATGAATAACATTTACCCCTGGAAAAGAGTAGAAAAAGTCCTTATGGGCTACTAGTATACGTTGGAAGTGTGCCATGTCAATTTAATCTGTGGTTTAACTGCGTCTGGGCCCAGCTGTAACTTTAGTTGAATATAGTTTACCACATCTTCAAAGATTTACTTGATATATGTGTGGTAGCAAAGATTCCAGTGATCATTTTTCTGCTTTACAGCCTAGCTGTCAGCTTTTTGGGTTGCTGGTAAGTCTCTATTCTCTCTTCAGCTTCTTGAAAAACCTCTCCACCCTATTGTCCTCTTTTACCTTTGGAGAGCCACTGCAGTGTGCTTAGTGAAGACCTAGAATGCCTGAGAAGGCTTCTTTCAGTTCTCTTGCCCTGTGCCTTTGGCATACTACTCCCATTCACTCGGTGAAGGCCCAGGAGAAAGAGTTTGGGTATATCTTCAAACAGTGGCTAGGGCTTTTTGGAATTTTGATCTTTATGCTAGTCTACATGTAGCCATTAAAAATTCATTCAGGTTGACTTCTTCGTATCCCCTTCTATTAATATTAAGTATTCCTCCTGCTTCCATCATTCTTCCAACAAGGAAAGCAGCCATGGATCTCTTCTCATCTAGAAAGAATTTGCCACTTTATGGAATGTAGTTCATTGGAGTTTTTTTTTTTTTTTGCATACTCAGCCATCTGGTAACTTTTAAAAAGCTCTGTTTTTGTAAGTTAACTGACTTGTTCTAGTTGTTAGCCTAATTTTTTTTATACCCACAACCTCCTAGTAGATGTAAAGAGAATATTCTTCTTAAGAAAGACAAAGACTTGCAATAAATTTTTGAATGAATAATAAATGAATGAGTGGATGAATACATGAATTAATTAAATGAGTGAACAGATGAATTAAGAAAAGAGCAAACTAGTTCCCCAAATCAAAGATTTTAAAACAAAAAGTATGTTTCCATTGTAAGCTATTCTCCTAAAACACAAGCCAAGTATCACTAAGGCTGTGAGGATCACCCTCTTACCCCACAGAGTCATCTTTTCAGTTTAATTTGTCTTGACTACTCCAGAATCTTTGCCTGAGAATTTTGTCTCCCCCACCCCCTCCCAAGCAAGCCCTAAGCGTGTAATGGTGCATGAGAAGGAACACCTTTCATACAACAGAAAAAAATGTTATGTGTTCAACACTAGGATATTTATGCATTTATTTGGTAAATGCAGGCCTGTGAACTAACTAGTCTCAGTCTATATTTCTAATATCTACCAACAGCTTTATAGTGCAGTGATTATTATTCCCATTTTACAAGTGAAGAAAGTGAGATTCAGAGAGTTCACACACCTAGTGAGATGCAAAGCTGGGATTTAAATCTGTGCTCCTTTTACTAAACCATGAATTCTAAGTTACTGTAAGTTTAATTCTTTATATGTAGTTTATACAGCAAGTATTTAAGCAAGCATTGTCTAGTTTGATTGTCACGTAGACAATCCTGTGAGATAATTTGAATAAGTATTGTTATTTTATCTTAGGAGAAAACTAAGGCTCAGACAGATTAAGTCCATGCTGATATAAATTGTATATTCAGCCCTAGACCCTGAGAGTTCTGACTCCTTGTCCATTGCTACATCTCACTGTTTCTCATGGTCTCTTGTTCAAGGCTTTCAGGAATGACAGAAAGCTAATAAATTTACTCTCATAACTCTGATCTACTGAATAAAGATGCCCTTTAACAAACCATTTTCATAGTCCACAACAGTTTACCAATTAGATATCTGCACCATGGTAGAAGTCAAACAGCCAAAGTATAGTCTTAATTTTTATATTATTCAGCTAGAAGGAATCTAGTTTTGGTGAGGGGAAGCTTATTAACCTCAACATTTTTTCTAAAAATTTGTTATTTTACCATGTGCAAGGTTAAAAAATGCCAAACGTCATATTAAGATAGCTGCAGCAGTTAGAATTCAAAGGTCACCATCTCACGCAGATTTAGAGCACAGTTCCAGCATTTCGCTCTTCTGTTTCACTGGGACTTTTATTCAGCACTGAAAAAGCCATTCATTTTGTAAAGGTTAATTCACAACTCTGGATTTGATGAAGTGCTTTGCCTGTATCATCTGCATTTTAACACTGCATCGGTGTCAGTCAAACCCTCTTCCCTGATCAGAACTGGTCTCCCTCCGTCAGAGAGAGAAAATTCACCTTCCCTTTCTTGGTTCTGTCCCCCGACAGGGTCCCACTAGTGGTTACATTGCCTGGATTATGCCCCTCTCCCTTCCTAGTCGGTGAGTAGACAGAATTGCTGCCTTTCACTTTTCTTTTTAGCAGTTACCTTGCAAATCCCCACAATGTAATGATTATGACACTCTGTTTATAAGTTCTGGTGGGAAAAAAAAAAAAAAAAAAAGAAAGAAATTCAATTTTCTTTCTTTTTGTTTTTTTGAAGTAGAGTTAATTTTTATTTTGGTTTCCTATTCCACTGGGAAACAGAAACATCTCAGTCATTCCAGATCCTCTCTCCTTTCCTTAGCATCACTTCTAGGTCCCCAGGGTAGAACTTCAGTGGTGCTGCAGTAGGGAAGGCCTCTGGTCATCATTGTCCCAAGTCATAATTGGCATTTGATAAGATGCCTGCATTCTTATCCATTTCTTAGCCACTTGTCTATGCAGGTGATTAGTATTGCCTTCTTGTCCCATTCAAGGCTTTTAGATGGCCACCAGGTGCCTGTGTCATACCCCCACTGTTCTTTTAACCAATAATGATGGTTAAAAAAACCCTCACTTTGCGCGAGGGTTTGTGTAGGTTCTTCAAGGCCATCCAAGCTGCTTCTGCCCTCAAGTGGATGGCCTGAGAGCCAGGCCCTGAGGCTCAACACCTGGGTGGAATCGTTTGTGCCCTGGAGCTACCCCCACCCCCAGCATGCTGTATAAAATGGACCCTTAACCACATTTTGCCTGTCCAACATCTAAACCCCCTTCTGATTTGGGAGGATGTCATTATTATGTGTACATTTGGAGAGTGGTAGTTCGTTCTTTCCCTTTATGGAAAATAAAGAAGGAGATAACCTCACTTCGCCACCAATACAAGAGCACATGACATAGCCTTAGCCAGTCAGATCCTTCCACAGCAAGTCTCCAGTGTTGTAATGTCTGCTGTCTTACCTCTCCTTAGCCAGTTTTTCTGCATGTAATTCTCCAGGTTGCCCACTAATTCTGTGCACCTCCTGCTGAACTTCTGATACAGGTTGAGTACTCCTTATTTAAAATGCTTGGGACCAGAAGTGTTTCAGATTTTGGATTTTTTTCGGGGGGGCGGGGTTTGTAATCTTTGCATATACATAATGAGATATGTTGGGGATGGAACCCAAGTCTAAACACAAAATTCATTTTTGTTTCATATAGACATTGTGCATATAGCCTGAAGGTAATTTTATACACTATTTTTAGTAATTTTGTGCATGAAACAAAGTTTGTGTTAAGTACTTATGTGTGGAATTTTCCACTTGTGTTATCATGGCTGTGTTCAAAATGTTTAGCATTTTAGAATTTGGATTTTCAGATTAGGGATGCTCAAACTGTACATTCCTTTTTCTGCTTAAAGAGCCAGAATCAGTTATTGTTACTTAATCTGTAACCCAAACTATTACAGGATAGGATGAAAGATGTCTGCTGTATGAGGTGCCTAGGCAGATGGGCTGCAATCAGCCATAGGGACCCCTCACCAGGGCATGTGGGGAGCAGGAGCATATTTATAAAGACAGACATGTGTGGCACAGATTCCCAGCACACCTGGGACATGCTTAACTCAATGCCTGAAGAGCAGACAAGAATAAAGATGCCTCAGAGGATGTCAGAGTGGAGCGGTGACCACATCTGATAAGCAGACACTCTTCCCAGTATGTCACCACTATTATAGGCACCTCATCATTTAGATGCAACTCTAGGGAAAAAGTTTAGCAAGAGACCTTGAAAGAATGTGGGCTCAAAATAGAAATTAAGTTCGTTATAGAAAAAATTCAGTTAGATTTCTTGTATACTTGAACTTGGTACTAAATGACACATGTAATAGAAAGAGTAAAACCAATTTCATTCAGAGAAAGGAGAAGAGTTAGTTTATGTATACTAACCTTTTGCTATTATATTTATCTATAATTTCAACCTGCCTATTTACACAGGGGACTTGAGGCAGCTGAGCTCGGGCTGACATTGTAATGAGGCAGGAGCCCGATGAATCACCAGCGCGGCCCGCAGCGCTGTTCATTAGAGGCTAGAGGGAGGCACCAGGGCTGCTCGGGGCATGCCCAGCCTGACATGGCCATTAAGCAGCTCCGCAGCTGTCTCCCAGTCATTAGAGCCAAGCTGCAGTCGCAGAAACAGAAACTGCTCACAACCTGTCCAGGTTCCAGAGGGTTTGATCTCCCAGGACCTTCTCCTCATGGCTTTCTGTCAACGGAATGAAGTTCATTACCATTCAAAAACACCAGCTTGGTCTGTTAGCGATGATATGGGCTTTCGGTCACCCAAGAGGGACGTAAAGGTACATCAGACAGACTTTACATAAACAAGCAGATTTTACATATGACTCCTTCCTGTTAAAGTGACTTCAGAACTCACTGGGAAAGGAAATCTATTGGGTGTGATGCTGAGGAGTGGCCCGGAGATGGTACATGGTGCAAATCTATGTACATGAACAGACGACTGTGTAGCAGTGAGCACAATTATGGCAGTAATCTGCAGCTGACACTCACTGTACAAAGAACTTCCCATGCTTCACTCATATTTCAGCTGTGCTGGGCCTGCCGCTGAAGCATGATTTAGAAATGTCTTTGATACCCCATCCACTTTAAGTCCATGGCTTAAGCATAGTCAATATCCTCCTAAGATTTTGGGAACTCTTGTAGCCTAACAGTCTCAGGGGCCCCTCTGCCCACACTCGTGCAGGTGTGAGTGCTGTCTGTGGTTCCCCAACCCCCCACATCAACCAAGACACAGAAATCAGCCTGTTTACCGCTTTCCACAGACATCCACTTGCATCAGGCATCGTGGGATTCTGCAGATGTTACTAAGACTTGTTTTCTACCCGGTGTACAGCATCTTTCTATCTCCCCTCCCTCTACTTCTCTCTTCACCCACTCAGTCCTGGATTCTTTCTCCTTTCTCTTCCTTATAAAGGCATTTCTAAAATAAGATAGGTCTCTCTTCAATAGGGAATATTTATTATCTGTCAAGAGAATAAAATGTTCCCCATGTTGGTACATGGAGATGACCTCACTTAATCCATCTGATAACTCTATGTAGGAGTTGCTATCATTCTTATTTTACATTAAAAGCAATGATGACAACCACCACCCAAGGCTCAGAAAGTTAAGTAACTTGCCCCAACTCACAGAGCCATAGAGGGAGAACCAGAGAATTCTCAAATGATAATATCAACTTAATTTTTTGTTTGTTTTTAGGGACAAGGTTTAGCTATGATGCTTAGGCTGGGCTCAAACTCCTGGGCTCATGTGATTCTTGCACCTCAACCTCCTGAGTAGCTGGGACTACAGTATTTATTTAATGTTCTGATGAAAGAGTGTTCACTGGGTGGCACTCATGTTTACTACTGACTGTATTAGTATTCTATTGCTGCTGTAACAAATAACCACAAACTGAATGTTACGTAGCCACCAGATTTACTTCCCAAACTAATTTGACATTTGAATTTTTTACATAAAATATCTATTGACACTCTCATTCTGGAAACACTTCCATGTATCAGCTGGGAGAATAAGGAGGTCTTGTCGGAAAACCAAGCATTACACTGGAAAAATGGAAAGATGTCTCCCATGAAGAGAGGGGGCCCTGAAGAAAGCCATGCGTAAAGACAAGCAAGGCATCAGGTGAAAATACGTTAAGAAATGGCTTAAGGAATTTATGGACTTCAAAAACAAAAATTAAAAGCTTGCCAAAGTAATCGATGGTAGCACTTTGGCTAGAGAAGCAAGGCCATCTCTTGATACTCACTGTGATAGAAGTGAATTCCAGGAGAGAAGGTGATGAGGAGGGTTAATGTATTATTTGCTCTCTGGTAGGGACAATTTGGGGGACATTCCTGCTAAAAAAAAAATTGTCTTTCTAAAGCAGAGAAGTTGAAATGATTAGATCAAAAATGGTAAATAAACAGCATACTCTGGACCTGGTTGACGAACTAGGTCAGAATCACCAGGGCCAGCTGGCCATGGCCCAAGAACTGGAAGGCACTTAAGGTCAAAGTGAGGACCTTCAATCCAACGGGAAACCCTCTCCAATACAGGCCAGGGGGATTGGCCCGTGTGAGTCTCTTCATCCAAAATGTTCCAGAGGACCTCTTTGGCCATTCTAGACTGGTGAGCTGACAGCTTGTCTGACGTGGAGACAAAAAAAAATAAAAGGCAAAATAATTTAAGGAGAAATGATAAATGAGGACTGGTTAACCCATTTAGTGCTGGGACTGAGTTGGAGCAGATTAATATGTGGACAAGAAGGATTTGACAGATAAAAGTTTAAAATTTCATTATGAGCCTTTTTCAAGGTTGTATTATAAAAGGTTTTTAAATTTGTCCTTTATAAGTTTTGGAAAGACATGGTCTATAAATAAGACAAAGATTAGGGATAAACAGATATATCTTAGGAGAGAGACTCGTTGACATTGGGGCCTTCAGGGATTCACGCAGGACATATCATGTGTTCTCTTGCCATAAATGATACAGAAAAAAGCACACAGTGAAATCTTCAACCTTTCATTTGACACTAAAACTTTCAGGTGAAATGCTGATTTCAAGGTAATAGACAACAAAATTCCTCAAATTTTGGATGGGTGAAAGGAAACATTAAGTAAAATAAAGTTATTTAGAAAATACTTATTGAGTGCCTACTGTATAGGACGTATTGCTATAGTTGATTTGAGGGCATTCGGAGATGACATATGATCCCTGATCTCATAGAGGGTCACAGTCTGGCAGAGGACATAAAACTGTACACAAGAAATTCTGGGAGTGAAGAGTTAGGAGACGTTGCTGGGGGTTGGACTGATTTTCAATGTAAACTGCATATAGAAAGAGCCGATGGAAATATTCTGATGGGATTTTAGTGTTGTGACTGGAGGGTCTGATATAAAATCCCATTCTGTGTGTCCATTTCTTGAAAAGAAAGACCACAATATTAATAATCCATTTCTTCGGCCAACTTCCTAGGAAGTTACTGGGACCCACAGAGGGTTTGTAATCCTGTAACAGTGAATCATAACACTGATGCATGTCAGACCCACCTGGGTGCTTATACAAACAGGTGGGGCATAGATACTGGAACCCACTCCTGGAGATTTTTGTTTCATTGGCCTGGGGTGGGGCCTGGGAATGAGTGCATTTTACAAAGCTCTTCAGGTGATTGTAATGTACAACCAGTGCACAGAAGTAGTGTCCTAGAGAATCAGATGAGCTAGATGTCCAGCATTGGGTGAGTTACATAACTGCTCTAAATCTTAGTCTCCTTTTCTATAAACAGAGTGGATAGTACCTTCTTGGGGGTTGTCTTCAGATTAAATAATGCACCAAATATGAAAGCCACAAAGAGAGTTTCTGGCAGATAATACACATTAATTACACTATAATTCCAGGTCTTCTCATGTGAGAGACTAAGGGTGAACAGTCAAGACCCTGGACTCTAGGGTCAATGCCCAACATGTGAGTCTTGGTTCTGCCACTTACAAGCTGTGTGACCTTGAGGAAGCTGCCTCCCTGTGCCTTCGAGTCCTCATCTGTAAAATGACAGCAATAGTTATTACAAGGATCAAATAAAATGAGGATTAAATGTGTCTAGCCCAAAAGCACATAGCCCTAATCTAATCGTAAAGACACATCAGGCAAAATACCTGATGTATATGCTTCATAAGTGTCAATGTCATGAAATAAAAAAGAAATACATGGGAAATATCCCAGATTAAGGGGAACTAAAGAGACATAACAACTGAATGCAATAAATGTTCTTGAATTTTCTTTTGCTATTAAAGACATTATTGTGATACTTGATGATATGTAAATATTATGGTCTGTGTATTAGAGCATAGTGTTGTAATGATGTTAATTTCCTAATGTTGATAATTGTACTGTGCTTATGTAGATGAATATCTTGTTTTTAGGAAATATGCATGGAAATATTTAGGAATAAAGAACCTTTCTCTCTGAGAGAGACAGACACAGAGAAAATAAAGCAAATATAGTAAAATATTAACATTTAGGAATTCTGGGTGAGGGATAACCAGGAATTCTTTGTCCTATACTTACAACTTTCCTGTAGATCAGAAATTATGTCAAAATAAAGAATTTTTAAAATAAAGTTCCTGGTCCTGGCACATATTAAGCACTATATGAGAGATGGATAAATATCTGTGTGCCAGGTAGAAGTAGCATGACGCAAATGCGTCCAGGACAGACAAGCTCAGGTGCTTAAGCCCCGCTGAGGCCCAGCAGCATCCTGCAGGGCCTTCTATGCACCTCACTGAAACTGGGTCCCGGATTCGACTCATGTGTCTTTGGAGACCGCAAGTCAGGATACCCTGTCTTCAACTTGCACTCCAAGGCCCCTGGTTAATGCTCTATTGGATCCTGGGAAGTAAACTTGGGGGTCCCACTGGGAGGAAGCTGGTCCTGGGCACCAGAGAGTGTCAAGTGCACCGGGTTAGCCAGCTGGCTGTGACAGGCTCAAGAGGCAAATGGAGAAGATTCCAGAGCCCACATCTGATGGCCTGGGGAGAGACTCAGAGCAGAGAGAGCAGGGTGGGGAGCAAATCCCCACAGCAAAACAGAGCTCAGCCCGCTCAGCTTCCTGAACACGTGCTAATTATTTGTTTGTTTCTTTCTTTGTGGTAGTATGATTTTATTCTTAAAAGTAGTGGTGTAAAAACAATACTACTCATTTTTAAACATTCAAACAGTCCAGAAAAACCTTTTAAATACAGTTAAATCACTCAAAATACCACGGCCCAGAAATATTTTCTCTTTGCCTATGAGTGGACAGACAGACAGCCTTGCAGCTCTCACTTCATGCATATTCACATGTATAGTTTTATGTGCACAAAGCTACACAGACTGACCGATGTCATACATACTGGACAGCACCTCTCACTGGATGGTGTGTCATGGACGCACCTCCTCCGTATGAACATAGACTAATCTCATGATTTATACCCGCTGTGTGGTTCCGTCTCGTCTGGATGTGCCAGTCCCACACTGATGGCTATTTAGGTTGCTTTGGCTGTTCTATAATTTCTAAGAACCGCAGGGATAAATGTGCTTGGTGTACATCTTTTGGTCCTCATGTGATAACCTGATTTGGAAAGTTTCTGCAACTAGGTAAAAGGGCTGGACATATGGAAAGCTCTTCTGTTACCTAGTATCAGTCTGCCTTCTGCATACACGTGCCCACCAACAGTGAGTGTTCCCGTCCTCAAGCCTGTGATAAAACATTTTCCCCCATCTTTTGACTCCGTGCCAACCTAATAAGGAAATAAAATGGAATCTCACAGATTTAATTTGCATTTCTTTTCTTATATTCAGGATAAATATATCTGACAGCATTTAGTAGCCCTGGTCATTCAAGCACTCACTGTTTTGAAGGCAGGAATCTTAATCAAAGTGATATCCCTTTAAACTTTAAAAAGCTTATAAACTTTACAATTTCCAGGCTTCAGAATTATTCCTTTTCCCTGTTTTTTGAGTGTATGAGTGTGTGTGGGTTTGGGGCAAATCTAGAACACTATGTGAAAGCACAGATTTTGGAGCCAGACTATCCAATAAATAATACTGGCTCTGGAATTTACTAGCTGCATAATTTAGCCTCTGTTTTCTTATCTAGTAGGCATCATAGTACTTACCTCATGGGATCATTGTGAGGATTAGAGTTAATTTATGTAAAGTACCAGGAACATTGTCTCACAGATAGTAAGTCCCTTAAACATGTTAACTCTAATATTTTCCCATAGCGGCTTTACAGGTAAGACTTTGTTCTTGTGTCTCAGAATAGTAGAGAACGTGCTAATACAATATTGGGTTTTAGTACTTAATTTTTTTTTATCCCCAGTATTAAAAAATAGACCGTGATGTTTTGTTTTCTTTTGTTTTGTTTTTAGAATTCTGAGAAAGTAGGATTGGGCAAAATCTCAGATAAATCTATGCAAAGAAACACCACACGGGTAAGAGCCTATTTTTTTTTTTAATTCTAGAAGGATAAAACATAAAACCTTATTACACCTACAAATATACTGTGACACTTTCATTATTAAAGATATAATCCTCATTGGCTTATTGCGAGGAAGTTATATTGAGTTGTCATTTCTTTGAGTACAAAGAAGGAAGAATTAATATGCTACCGATTGGTGAGGATTATTTTTATGCCAGACTCTTTTTTTCTATTTAAAGTTATGTCCATTTCCTTGACATTTCATGTCAAAGCAATACTGCAGCTTCCAATCATGTTTGTATTGATAAAAATATTTTCATCTGAAGGTTTACATAAAAGTAGAATCCTTGTGGCTCAGAGAAGATAAAGGTCTTGTTGATCAAGCTAACCCACAGATTGAGGCCTGTGGAAAAAATGGACTTGCCCTCATTTCAGAAGTGAGTTCTGCCCTCTGGTAACGTGCAGAGCTGCCATGCACTGGTGTCGCCTTTGGAAGGTGACCATTCCGACCAGCTGGGGTCCCTACACATCCCAGCGAGCACCAGAGCCTCTGAGAGAGGAGTCAAAGTGCAATGACAAGACAAGTCAAACGGAAATGAGGTGGGAGGAAAGGTGGATTAAAAATGAGGCCAAAAGTGCGTCCAGCTTTTCTTGGATAACAGAAGAGCCGAAAGGAGCAGAGAGCAAGGAGAAAACATCTGGGAGAAGTCAGGGTCATTGCAGAAATGCGCCAGCAGCAGAAGGCAGGGCAGACTGAGGAGATCAGGTTTCTGTGCTTGGAGTTGTGTATTCACCTTTGGTCTCATGAAAGATCCATCTGTCCCCTGCTGAGATCTCGGGACTCACCCTTGTAAGTAGACTTCTTTTTAAACTTAAGAAACATGTTAAACTTAAGTAAAATGTTTGAAGTGAGCTTTTTATTTGCCTTCTTAACATAAAAAATACATTTTATTGAAGTAAAATGCAAATTTTATATGATAAAAAATACATTTGATGGAATATTTTAATTAAGACTCCTCAGCAATGGCCTCTTTGCGTGTATCAGTAGTGAATCTAAGTCTAAATGTGTTTGCCAGGCAATGCATTTAGTGAGCAGTAGTCGGGTATTAAATTTCTTTCAGAATCAATAATTCTTTCCATACAGTTTTTAAAAAAAAATTATTCGCCTTAAGGCAATGTAGATATCAGTAAACAATATACACAGACAGTTTTAAGGAAAATTTACGATATTTACTTGTAGAGGTCATAGGAAATATGTTATAATTTCAGAGTTAAGACTTTGAAACGTGGTGAGATCTCTCATTTCTTAATATCGCTGCAGTTCATTATTCTCTCCCTTTAGCTTTGCCTATGAAAACTTAGAAGGCAGGATTTTGTCTTTATTTAGCAAACACTGAACTGGGAATAATACTTTGTGTTATATACTGAATTCCCCTCAAATCTTGTGTTAAATCCCCAAGCCCCAAAGTGACTATATTTGGAGATAGAGCCTTTAGGAGGTAATTAAGGTTACACAAGGACATAAGAGTAGGGCCCTAATCCAGTAGAGCTAAAGTCTTTATAAGAAGACACCAGAAGAACCTGAGTGCACAGAGGGGAGGCTGGGTGAGGACTCAGTGACGATGGCCATTTGCAAGCTCACCGGAAACCAACCCTGTCGTCATCTTGATCTTGGACTTTCAGTCTCTGTCGTTTACCCACCGTACATAATTGGCATTTTGTTACGGAAGCCCTAGCTGATAAATACACTTTGGTTTAACTGAAACAAACAGCCACTCCTTCCAGGAACTAATGATACTGGATAAAGTCATTATTTTTCTATTCTTTGGCACAACAGAAATAAATTTGCATATGCAAACACATCTTTCTTTAATAAAAAGTGTGTATTCATTTTCTAACTGTATGTGGGTGGGAATTTGTTTGCTTTCACTTTGACAGACAGCATAAGAAATGACAGAGGAAAATCAAAGGAGGTATCACCAGAGAAGGATGACCCTGATGGCTGGAGAGAAAGGAGAGGCAGAATGGAGCGAAAGAGGTCATATCGTTACTCTCTGGGTTTATCACTCTCCGCCCACAATTCTCTAATCCAAGAATCACATTTCACCGAGTTTGAGTTGTAAAGGGTATAAATGGGGCTGGTGCTCAAAAATGAGACTCAGAGTGACTTTGGCACACCTGGGGGATGTCCCTGACAAAGTCAGTCTTCTGAGTGTCCGCTGGCTCATAACTCATCTGCCTACACACATACTCACTCACCCCACTTCCAAAGGCAAACCTGCAATCTCACAGACTAAACAGCCTACACCAGGCATTGCAAACCTGAGTGCTTTTTGAGGGAAGCACACAATGCCTGAAGCAGGGTAGAAGGTGAGCGTCACACCTTGTCCTAACAGGGCAGCCAGCACTCGGCTCCAGCGGATTTTGATCATGTGGGCTCCATGTTTTTATCTCCTAATTTTTTTTATTAAAGAAGTTGGAAATTCAGAGTTTTATTTAAATAAAAAGTCCAGATTTTCAAAATGTTGGCATCCAATTTAAAAAGGTAAATACCGCATAACAGATCTAATGGGGTGTATCAGCCTAAATTCAACCCAGGAACCCCCAATTTAAAACTTCTCTGATAAGCACTGAAGGAAACATTTCCCTAGCTGTCTTTCATACCACCAAGTAGTATTAGCATTTCCGTGAGTATTTAGCATTATCTTCCAGAGCAATGTGCGTTCCTCCCTTCATTTCCCCACTTTCAAATTACACCTACCTGAGTTAAAACCATCAATAGGATAAGGACCCATTTCTAGCTATATACAAATTACGGCTGCTCCTTCCACGGCAATGACTCTAGCAGAAGCTGTGAGCTTACCACCTGCCAAAGCCTGATTAAATGCCTGGGCAAGACACCACACTCCTCCTCAGCCTCTGTTGTCTAGGGAGGGGTCAGTTCCGTTTTTCTCACCAACTCAGATCATCACAGCACAGAGGGGAGAGGCAGCTGGCGTCACTGTGTCCCCAGCCTTCTGTGCTGGCCCCAGGAGCGCCCTTTGCCTTTTGTGTGGCTCTCACCTTGCACTTGGCTTTTCTCTGGAGCCCATATTTCTGGATGTGCCCTAGAAGCCCTGACATGCTGTTCTGAGTGTGACTTTATTCCAAGGCAAGGAAACAATTGGAAGTTTTTAAGCAGGGGAGTGACACGTAAACAAAAATGAGCCTGGGAATTGTCAGAGTTGACCTGGGAAGGAGAGAAACTGCAGTCAGGGAGACTAATTAGGGTGTTTACAATAGGACAGGTGTCCAGACACTGAAGTAGGTAAGTGGCAGTGGGGAAGGAGAGAAGAGAGCAGAGGCAAAAAATAAATAAATAAATAATGTGGGGACTGAATCTACAATTTGTGCAACTGTTTTTAAAAGAAGACCAAGTTTCAAGCCTGGGTGACTGGGATGATGGTTGTCACAGAAACAAACCAAATTATTAGCAATATGTGTTTGCTTGCTTATTAAATTCTTATGTCGGGTTTTCTTCCCTTAAGAATAGCAGTACTGCCAATTGATATTAACAACATTTTCTATTGGTTCATAATTTTCGTTCCTCTAGATTCCAAGGACCTTGTAAACACTGTCTCATTAATCCTCCCGGAAGCCTGTGAGGTGGGTGGCAGTGGTTTGTGAGACCAAGTATACAGAAGATGGCTTTTTTTTAAAAAGTTCATTTATTTTTTATTTTTGAGCATCTCTCGCATTCCCACTAAAATCTCTTAGACTCTCAATAGCAATTAGTAGAGACCAGGCTTGGCATGTCCTGTGTTCCCAATTATTATCAATAGGTTCTAATTGAGAACATGTGTTCACTTCAGCTGGGATTATTGTCTGGCTGATTACAATGGAAACTCTGAAAGCCGGCATCTGGCAGAGTTATTTTCTGACATCCACCTCTCAGGCCTGTCTTCCTTCATAAATGCTTTCATTTAGTATGTGACCCACCATGAGAGAGGGGTGTTGGCCCCATAAACAGCACCAGCTTTAATGTTTCTATGGGCTTATCAATACAATCTTTGCGTTGTTAGCCAAGCACCATGTATAGTTTCTTAAAGTAGGCACTAGCTTCATTTATCTATTGCTGCGTGAAATATCATCCCCAACACCAGTGGCTTAAATCATTAATCTGCAGCTTGGGGAGGGTTGGGAGATATGGTTTATATTTGCTCCAGGCAGTGTTAACTGGGATGGCTTGGCTGGGACTAGAGGATCGACTTCCAAAATGACTGTCTCACACGGTTGGCAAGTAGGGTCTGGCTGTCAGATGGGAGCCCAGCTGGAGCTGTCGGCCAAGGGCTTCAGTTTGTCCTCTGATTGGTCTCTTCACGAGTAGTTGGCTTGGGCTTCCTTACAACAGGGGCACTTGTTTCCAAAAGCAAAAGTTCCAAGAGCCAGAAAGTGGAAGTTACAAGTCTCTTGAGGCTCAGGCCAGTGAGTTGTCATAGGGTCACTTCCTGTTGCATTTATTGGCCAAAGGAATCCCAGAGCCTGCCCACATTCAAAAGAATGGGATGTAGACTACACTTTTCCATGGGAGGAATGTCAAAGACTGTGTGGCCAAATTTATTCTGCCATAGTGCACTATAGCAGATTAATTTACACATTTTGAAGGAAGGATGGTTTGGTTTGGCATCTTTGAGTTTGAGAATGATACATTAAAATTGCACCAGTAACCAATAATTCTGGATTCTAAATAAATTTTAAATAGATATTTTCTTTAGTCTCCATACAACCTCTCCAAATATCGATTCTGTCATTTATCTCTGATCTTTCTTTCCCCTCGAGTGCCATGCTCTTTTACCTCTGGTTATGTATCCTGTCCCCACTCCTGTAGCCTGGCTGCCAACACTTCTGGAAAGTTCTCCTGAACTCCCTTGCTGGACAATGTGTCCTTTCTGGATGCCTCTGTAGTTTCTGGGGCGCTACTTATCAAAAGAGCAGTATGTTGGAATCTGCCCGTTGGTCTGGCTTCCTCTCTAAATTGCAGGGTCCCTGAGGACAGGAAATTTATCTTGTTCATTTGGTGTCCCCAGCACAGAATATTTTTCTTGGTTAGTAGATACTCAAAACATATTTGTTGCATCCTGATTCACATTCTGCCCTGTATTTTTGCATTCTTGAAATGCTCTGAAGTTATCATTGACTTTTGCATGTCATTTGTTACTGTCAGAACTCACCCTCAGCCTCTCCATTTCTGGAATTTCAGTGGTGACAAAGTTGAAAGAAGGAAGGAAGTGTCGCTAAGGTCCTGTGAGAGGTGGCAATGAAAGAAGCCAGACTGTGTTAAAGATGATTCTTTCCATGATGGTTGTGCTAAGACTGTACTTAGCAGAGTATTTCTCTATGGCTTTCCAAGTAAAGAGAAGCTGTACTAAGCAGCAAGGACATTAACCAGGCCTCATTCATCTCCATTGGCCCCCTGGACATTTTGAAGCAGGATATATAAGCCACTCTCCAAATTGATAACAGGTGTCTGATTCCAAACAAATGTCACCAATCTTGCCCTTAATGTGTTATGGCAGAACATGATGGAACATTAGTAGAGTGCAGTAGTGCACATTTGAAAAAAGAATGAACATGAGATTTAGTAATGCTGCCTTAGTTGAATTTAAAATGGATATTAATCTTACTTTTTAGGCACAGGAACAGATGAACCAATGGAATCTTGTATTAGAAGCTGTAGGTGAGGCAGATTGTCTTCTCTTTTAACAGTGAGGGAGACATTGATCACTCCTGGAGGAAACCTTGCTCAGTATGAAGAGACCCTGACTGGGAGATTGAGGTCTTTAGGGGATGATGTCACTAGGCCTTTTACCTCTATTCAGTTTAACCTCAAACCATGTACTGAGCTATGAAGACACTATTCACTGTGCCGGGTGGTGTATGGGCTGCAGAGAAGAATACAACACAATCCCTACCCTCGAGGATGTGGTCAGTGAATGGACATGAGAAGAAAGGTAAAGAAGCGAGGTTGAAAAGGGCAGAGTAGATGACATGAGATCTAGAAGCCACACCTATTATCCCTAAGTCCTTGTGTGAGCTATTAAAATTCTCTCAGCCTCAGTTTCCTCACCTGTAAAATAATGTTGATTATGAGAATACCTACCTCCAGAAGAGTATGGCAAGGGTTGAAATGGATAAAAGTGTGAAGCTGCAAGCACCATAGTGTGGGGGGCAAATCCCCATCTATCTTATCGTGCTACCTGCCGTAGCACAGAGCACTGCGGGTGGTCAGTGAGCATTTGGTGACTGCACTGAATGAAAGTGCTCGGCACACATCGAGCACTCAATAAATGTCCACCATTAAGGTACACAGTGGTATTGTGGTAGTGGCGGTAACATCAGAGATAAATAACAGCAGTAGTAGTTGTTAGTGATAATAGTAATAGCAGTCGTGGCATTACTCATGGTTCACTGGGAGCACAGAAAATAAACAAAGGAAGAGCAAGAGAAAGCCAACATGGTACATTTGCTACGTCATGAGGGGTCTAGGATAGAACAGTGAGAATTAAGACCTTCATTCAAAGGTAAAGCTGCTACTGAAGGCTTGTGAGTGAGGAGGACACCATGACGCTGTGGGAGACATGGGCTAGGAAGTGCAGATTTTTAAAGAAGCTCTTGATTTGAGTCTATGACAGAGTGTATTATTCCTAGGACTTGGTGTTGAGCTAGGGTGGAGGCAGGGAAGATGGAGAGGAGAAAAAAAGTGATGGAGGGAATTCAGAGACAGAATTGAAAGCAATTAATTTTATATAGATGGAATATGGCTGCAGGAAGGGACAAATGACTTAAAAACAGAGAGACTGGAGTGTGATATTGACATTATCAGAAATGGAGATGTCAGGTTTTGCAGGGAAGATGATTATTTTGATTCAGCATACATTTGTGTTTGTACTGCTGGTAGAAAACCCAGTGAGAAATGGGCTGTGAAAAACTGAAACTCCAAGTCTGGAGTGCAAAGGAAAGTTAGAGTCAAACTTAGATTTGAAGAGTTGTTTTCAACAAGAGTTAAAGCTTGAGAAACATATGACATTGCTAAGGGAAAGAGGACAGAGAGGAAGATCACTTATAGGGGCTAATATATCATCTTAGGTATTTATTGTCTTATCAGAATTAAGAGTTTGACAAACCAAACACTGGTTAGCAATTTTAGAAGTCGCCTATTTTTTCATAATTTATATAATTTTATCTACTCCATGATAAGTTATAGAGTGCAGAGCTTTTAATAATAGAAGCTTTAAGGATTCAGGAAGGACCAGTCAGCCATACAGGTTCTCCATGAGTCCACATTTAACACTGGATTTATGTCCTTTTAAATTGTTTCTCTAATTCAGGTGCATAAATTTGTTTATTAAATAGGTTGCCATGACAATGTTATGTACCTGAGTGTGCCATGTGCCAGGTATAATAATACAAGCATTTTGTGTGCTTGGATTCAGCATGGATACTTCTACCCTTGCTTTATAGTCAGAGACTAATTCATCATTTTATTTGTTTTCAAGATTGAATGACAGCCCAATCTTTTCTTTTTTTTTTCCAAAAAAGAAAATTTAGGGGTATAGCAAAGATCATGACAACAAAAAAGAGACAGACAGAGTAGGCTGAGCATACAGTCAGTAGAGGTTTGAGAAGAGGGGTTTCAGTCAGCTGAGAGTTCTTCCCCTCATGGAAGAAACAGGATCGAATAGAGAAAACAGAGATGACTAATTCTGACAAAGGTTTTTCTGAAAGTATCCAGTGTCAATTAGACAGGTTCGAACATGGGGACTTTTTGGACTTGATTTGAAACCCCTAACACAGAAATATTCTTTTTCTCTTTGAGAGATTGGTTGATTATTGTCCCAAGTGTGAAGCCTTTGAGGGCCTCCTCTAATGGGGAAACAGTCCAGGCCAAAGGGAGTGGGTCCATCAGATGGCTGGTGTAAAAGTAGAAAATTTATTTTCCAATGGCCTGGCTATTTACAATAAAGGTAGACATCTCAGGGCACAGGGCTCTTAAGTTTGGGACCCCTTGGTTTTGGCTTAAAATAGGTACTATACAAGGAAGTCCTCTTTGTCCCCATAGCCATTGTAACTGTAAAGACATGTGCCTGTTTGCTTTTTGTAAGTTTTCCCACTGTGATCCCTGTAACTCTAAGTTACCTTTAGCAAGGTTCAGCCAGGTTCTGGGTCTGTGGTTATTATTGATGAAAGTGGCTGTAGATGGAAGACTTCTAGTCTTCTGTAATCCAGATGAACTCGTGATTCCCTGTCTTTTAGTAACCTTACCTATCTAATAAACTCACACAGTTTCTGTCTGACCTCGTCAGACACCTGAGATCTCCTTACAGGACCCAGGCCTGTTTCTGTTGACACTTATGGACCCAGTCCAGATCAAAAATGCTCAAATAAATAAAGAGAGCTCAAAACACAAGTTCGTGGAGCTCAAATCCTAGAGAGAACTCACCTATGACCCCACTTGCTGCAATAGAACAATGGGCACAATAAGCCTGGAGAGTACTTTGCTTGGTTCCTTTGTGCTGCTGGGGGTTGCTGAATGTCTACTTTGGATCCCAATTCTGATGACAAACTATTAAAAGAAAAACTCTAAACAAATTAAATGTAGAAGAATTTATTTAACACATTAACAATTAATGGCTGGGCAAGTTGTATTTAATTCATGCTAGTTTTGAGCCTGGGGCCTCTTGAAGCATATGTAACTCACACGTCTCTTTACGTCGGGAGCCACATGAACTATTTTTTAAGTTGGATATAACTCACACACAGAAAACAAGAAAAAATAATGCATTTTTCATTAAATTAGAAAGGATTGTTTTAGTTTTGAAGTTTTTATTCTATTTTCATAATAAAACATCGTGGCCCCAAGGAAAAAAAAATTTTTTTCTAGTGTGGCAGTTAATGTGTTAAGCAAGGATCAATTCATGAATTGGGCAGCCTTCAGAACCAGAAGAGGTTCAGAGAGTTCCACCCAGCAGTGTGAGCAGGCAGTATTTATAGACAGAAAGAGGAAGTGGCATCTTCATTGGTTACAGCTCACCATTTGCCTTACTTTGGCCTGTGTGATGAGGCATTTGTCTCGGATGGATGGGGTCTGATCAGCTGGCAGCCTGTGACTGGCTGAGACTCAGCTCTCTGTTACAAGTTAGTTTGCAATTTGTTTACATACTAAATTAGGTTGCAGTTTACTATGTATGGAGGCAGCTTTAGGACAAATTTAATATAATTTAACAGCCATAGGAAGCAGTGCTAGCAAGTATGGGACTATCCAGGATGTTATGCACTAAATTACAAGTGAAAGGGGGTTAGAAGGCAAAGTGGAAAAAGAGAAATAACATTTTCACAGATTTTATCCAAGTTTATATCTAAATAGTCATTTATATCATGAACAATTATTTTATAGCAGTAAGAATTAAAGCATGTTAAAGCGTAAGTAGCTGGCAAAAGTAGAATTTCACCCTTATTAACCAATAATGCTTTAGCATGAGTTAGTTTGTCAAGTTATCAAGTAAGTCGTTTAGTTTGTCAATTTATCAAGTAAGTCGTTTAGTTAGTCTAGAGAAAGAGAAGATAAGAAAGAAGAAGAAAGCTAATTTCATCTGCTTTACAGGTGGGCCTGAGTTGGGCCTGAGATTACAGAGTAGTGGGCAAAAAGCCAATGAATATTATCCTCGTGTGCTCTATCTGGATGAGGTCAAATGCCGTGCATTCCTCATGGCCCAGATTAAAGGCCCTTCTGTGATTATTTCTTCTACACCCAATAGATAATCCTCCTTCTGGAATCTTAGGAGGTATTATTTACATCTCTCTGATGGCATTTATAACCATCTACTTTGTATGATGATTATTTGTTTATGTGCATTGTTATCTGCATATATGCAAACATTATTTTTTATATGCATTATATGCCCAATGAGAATAAGAACCATAAACAGAATCCACATGTGATTTCTCGTTATTATCTTCACAGTGTTTTACATAGTCCCTTCATGTAAGTGTGCTCAAAATCTATTTATTGATTGACTAAATAAATTATATTTTAGAACTCTACCCACCTGTCAATTTTAATTTCCTTTGCTTTATTTCTTTTACAATTTCTTTAGCAGTCAACTTGAAGGTCATACTCTAAAGATGGTTTAGATTGTAGGGCATAGCAAATAGAAAGATTATGAACTTCTTTTCCCATTCATTTCAAATTGTGATGTGAAACACACACACACACACACACACATACACACATCCATCCATCCTATGACATCATAAAACAGGAAAATGCTCTTGGCTTCATTTTCTTTATTCCTGAACACCTATGTTGATATCTCTTCATGAACTAGAGGATGCAAGTGAAAATTTACAAAGTGCCTCTCCACACTCATACCAAATTCAGAGTGTAGACCCTGGGAATTACAAACCCCAAGTCAGTCTTGCCTTTCAGGAAAAGCATCAACTGCTCACCCAGTTCATCAGAGAAGCTGGGCTTGTCCTTTCTTTCTGTATCACAGTTTGAGGCAGCTGCAGAGTGGGAAACGGTAAGATTCAGCAGAGGACTCTCTTGTTAAATGATATGACTATTTTCTCAGATTCACTCTGAGGCAAAGTTTTGAAATTCTTTTCAGGATCAAGATTTTAATTTCAATTATTACTCAGAGGTTCTAAAGAATGATCTTCCCTAGATAGCATTCATTTTGTGATTTTGGTTCATAGATAGAGCTCTGCTTTTAATGCAGTCTATGTCTCTCAGCCCCTTATTCCAAGGTAAACAGCAAACCTCGTTTCAAATGCTCCTCCAGGCTCTAATCCCTTCTTTGTAATGGGGCATTTGTTTCTCTTCAGTGAACAGTAAACCTGTAATTCCCTTTAATCCTAGGAGAGGTTTACAGAGCAGGGATTTCAGTCATTCACTCTCCCACCTACCTTCTACAGGCTTTTCATGGTCACAGAAGACCCTTCTGAATTTCTACAAATTCCAGAATATCTCTCTAGTTAGTGTCTAAAAAGATGGCCAGATGGAATTCAGAGTCTAAGTCAACTCCATCATCTAGGGACTTCTGAACTGAGGTCAGATTTGGCTGGTATTTGTGACTAGCTGATACCTGATCCCACTCAACCCAATTCTAAAGCATTTATGATTATAATTGATTAAAAATTATGTATGCTATGAAATATATATAGATGTGGATATAGCTATAGCACGTATGTATAAGGAGGAAAAGCTTTTTTGGTAAGATGCCCTCCTCTACTCTAAGCTGACATAGCAGTCCTAATACAATGAAACATGGGAAGCTATTAGCAGATGAGAAGAATTTTCTTACTGAATGCAGCAATAGCAGGTAAAGAAGACAAAGAAAGAAAAAGTGCTTAAAAAGGTCGTTTGCCCTTGGCAAACTTTATAAGCAAAATGTCACTTTGTTTTTAAATAACATTTCTAAACCAAACACATTTTTTTACAAGTCTCTTCCAAGTATGCTTTAACTCAGTGCTAGGGAATTTTGAATCCTAGAACAATCCAAATTTCCCATTCCTCTGGGGGCCAAGAGACTTAGATATTTGGGAACCATGTGGTTTCCTATCTAGTGTATCAAATAGAGGCCTTTGTGTGACTTTTGATTTGATCCCTACGCAAATTTACCTTTTCAATTATGATGCTTGAGAAGTTGAATAATGTGTGAAATTTCTTCCCCAGTGGCTTTATGTTATAGATCTCAAGTAATTCTTCTACTGAGTTATTCAATGGAGCAAATGCTTCATTCTAATGTAACAGTGATTCTTTGAAAGTGATTTAAAAAAAAATTTAGTCCAAAGTAATTCATTAGCAATGTCAGTGAAGGATTATGAGGAAAATATATCTTATCAATAATAAATTGCTCTCTTTTTCTTTTATAGATATGAATTAAATACTTATTGCTTGTAGGTACTAAAATTTAATTTTAGTGAAGCACAACTCACAGAGAGACTAGGAGTTATTACAACTGGAGAAAAAGACAGAGTTTGGTTTCAGATTGATCCTTACGATTTCCTGCACTAACCACTGATTGATTTCTCTTGGCACAGAACTAGACATGCGAGAGATTTCTACTTGGGTGTTAATTAGAATCTTCACCTTGAGTGTGCTTCTGACAGTGCTTGCATATAACCCTTTCTGAATAGAAAATGTCTGAAATTGTTAAGCATCCTTACCTATTATACATGAAGAGGGAAAGAGGAGGTGGAAGAGAGGGTCCATGATGCACAAGTGCAACAGAAGGTAGTTAGGATGATTAGGAGGAGAGTGTCTATGAATGGAGCCAAGTCAGGAGTTAGGGAGTAAAAAGAAAAGAGGTAATTTTTGGTCGAGGACGAGAATGATGATGTGTAATTTAATTACTCAGCTCTTACAAACGCCAGTTGAAGTGACCAAAATAATAGCAGAGGGGAGAAGTGCAAATGGACTCTGGCAACAATGAAAGAGGGCCATCCACACTCAGGGACATTGAGGAATTCGTGTAAGACGTGGTGCGAGAAAGACAGAAGTGAGAGGAGAACCAATAAGCTGATGATTTGATGCTTGCCAGGGAAATGGCTGCTTGGGTGTAGTGAAGAGACTCCCGTCTTGGCAAAACCATCCCAAAAAAGTTTGGTTGGAACAAAATGAACTGGACAAAAGAATGAACAAAAGAATAATGTAGCACATTTTGATCCTAAAAAGAGAAGACTGAGAAATGTGCTGGATGCTGAATCTCAGAAAGAATACGATAGTAACACCAACAGCAGCAACATCTAACACTTATATAGTGTTTGCTATGTGTTGGGCACAGGTTTCAGTGGAGTATAGACATAATCTCACTAAGTACAACAAACCTGTGGGTGGGTACTTCAATTACACATCTTTAAAGATTGGGAGAAACTGAGCTGTAAAGAGGTTAAATGATGATTGACTATAAGGAGATGATATGATTGTCTCCTTTGACAAATTGATTCAACCAAAAATAATTAGAACTTAAAAGAGCTCTAATTTTATAACAATTATTTAATAGATTCACTGTAGTAAATGACCTGTTAGAAAATATCATGGGGAATAGAAACCCTTAGCAATAACAATTGACATTTAACATAGTAAGAATAAACTTAATAAGAATATGCAGGATGTATTACATCATTAAAGCACACAAATTTACTGAAGGATGTAAAGAAACCCATACAAAAATGGAGAGAAATAACACATTCCTGAATGGAAGTACTTAATATTGTAATAATGTCTGTTCTTCTTATCTAGTTAGCCTATAAATCAAATGTGCTATCAATCAATATTTGATTACAATTTTGAGGGGAAAGACAGAATATAATAAAAAGTATTTATTTTTATTTTTAATTATAGAAATAATACACAAATATATAATCTAATGATTAAAAACCATATGTTATGGAAATTGGCCTTATTCTTGATCATCAACAGGAGGATCACATTCCTCTTGCCAGAGGTAATGATCAGTTTATTATGAAGCCTTCCAGACCATTTTCCATGCTTATGAATATGTAGTTATTGATATAGAGGTATATAGAGGTAGAGATAAATATATATATGTAGACTTGTCATTACCAACAATGGTTCCACCTCCAAAATCTCATTTTCAATTCACTCAATCTGTCATTATCATCTCCTATCCTATCTATCAATAGGGAAATGATCAAAACAAAAAAAAAATAAAAGAAAGCCCAGTATATTATATGTTTACTATAGAGTATGCTACAAACATTAAACAACAGCCATTTGTACACCAATATGGGAACATCTCTGAGATTATTAAGTGAAAATATGAAGTGACCATAAAATGCATACATTGTAAATAGTTTAATTTTTTATAAAAGGAGAAAATTTATAGTATAAACTATACTATACTTAGATATACATATAGATGACAGAGACAGCTACAGATAGCTATCTTTCTATGTCTATCTCTGTCTAGAAATTTTTATGCTGTATATTTTTATAGTATACTATTCTATACTACAGATATAGCAAGATGTGAATATATGGATATAGAGACAGAGATCACTGTATATAATTATATCTAGACATAGATTGATATATAGTTTTATGTTATGAATTTTCTCCTTTTTTCATAGTTTCATACTGTGCCTATTTTCTGGTTACTTCATACTTTCACTCAATGGTATGCCTGGAGATGTTCTTCATTTTTGGTGTAGCAATATCTATGTCAATCATTTTGGAGTTTGTTGTACACACTACAGTAGGATGTAAGGTACCAGGTTTTTTGTTTGTTTGTTTGTTTTGATCATTTCCCTACTGATAGAGATTATAGGAGGTGGTGATGAGAGAGTTAAGTGGCTTGACAATGAGATTTCAGAGTTGGTACCATTATTGGTAATGACAGAGTCTAGGCTGTAACCATGGAAGTGTGTGGCTGAGTTAGAACGGAGCACTTGATGGGAGACATCAAAAAATTGGAAGTCCAGAGCATATGTGCATTATCTGTGTAGGTGCTGAAATTATTAAGAATGTTGCGAGGTGGAGAGAAAGACAATACCCAAGGTGCTAAAATCTTCACTGATAGAAGAGTGGCTTGAGATTATTTGGTAATTATATCAAGGAAGTGGAACAGGTAGGTGGTAGAATCTAAATATATGGGCTTCGAAATAACTGGGATAAGGAGGGATGGAAAAAGACTTAAAAATTGCTAAAGGAGTTGGTGGTATTTATCTCCAGCAGGAATGGAGGCTAGAATATGGAAACATTATTCATATTTTATGCCACTTACTGCTATTTGATTTTGTAACCACATATTCATATTAATTTATGAAAATAAAAGATTAATTAAAATAAGCTAAAGATAAAAATAATCACTCGTGAAAAGATGGCTCTATGGCTCTATTTGTCAACAGAAAGTATTGTTAGAATAATATCAGAAGGCAAAATGTGGATGGATTGTTCAACAAATAGTGTTAGAATAAACAGCTAATCCCTTAGGGAAACAAAATTAGATATTTACTTCAAATCAAATCCCAAAGATCATTTCATATTGACAAAAGGTTTAAAGATAAAAAAATGAAACTATTAGGTGCAAATATATTAATAGCTAAATATTTACATGATCTTGGAATGAGAAAGACCTTCTTCTACTTATCTCTGTAGGAAGCAATCCAAAAGAAATAAAATCAGAATTCAAAAGTAAACAATAAAGTGAAAAAAATCTGTTTGCAAAGACGTATAAATACTATTTATAGACCTAGAATTGTTATAAATCAACAAGAAAAATGTGGGTACTCTAGTTAAAAATTGATAACGTGAACAGGAGATTCATAGAGGAAGAAACAGAAATAGCCAATAAGCATAATTCAGAGAGGGTTCAACATCACCAGGACTCAAAGATATACAGATTTAAAACCACTATAGTCTACAATTTTCCTCCATAGAATTTTCAAAATGTTTTCAAATAATATTTTCTAGTGCTGGTAAGTGTGGGGAAATGGACAATCTCATACATTTATGGTTATAGTAATGGACACTAGAAGAAAGGGCGATTTCCTTCCACAACTATTTTACATGGGCTTTAAATAGTCACTGAATAAGTGAATTCATTAATAAAAGTATTGTTAAAGAATGCCTGAGGATACAAAAATTAATTTGAGTTTTATAAAAATTCATTTATAACAGACCCATTGTATGAATCGGTGTACAAGATTCTGGATAAATTTTGTATCATCATTGTGAGGAAGAGGAGACAATGATTTTTTACCTGCTGGAATTCCTCTTGGGGAAAGCACAGTCCACTTATTTATTTATTTCTTACTTACTTTTAACTTAAATACTCACATAGCTGACACAAAATATAATAACTAACCTCATCTGATGAGGCATTTTCTCATTTTCAATCCTGAAGTGAACAGCAAGCACAGAGAAAGTGAGAAATTACGGAGAATTGAGAAAGTCATTAGGGTTTGACAAGGCTCCGCTGATATCAAACCAATCTCACCAAATGATTCACCTGAGATTTTTTTGCCAACAGTGACAGAACTGAGCTTCCCAGGAGGTGACATAACACAATACGAGAGTGTGGGGTCTGAGGCAGAAAGACTGTGCGGACATGGCCTCCCGGGAATTCTCAGAAACTGTGGGACAGAGTTTGGGATTTTTGAGTCCCTGGATAATTATCCAGCTCTCCAATGCCATGATAACTCAGACAGTGTTTTGTAATCTTAACATTTTTATTATTCTTGTCTTTCATTTGCTGTGAACTTTTCTTTGTATGGAGATAATATCCTTTACCTTGAAAAGTATAATCCAGTAAGGGAAACATTTACACGGGAAATATTTCCTGCAGGGCGTGTTGCAAGCCACTCACCTTATTAGGTGCATTTTCTATTTTTCTATATAAAGATTTCATTTAGCACCCTACGCCTACTTCCATTTCTTAATATTCCCCTGTGTTTAACACTTGGCCCTTTGGGTTCACTGGTTGGTGGTGGCTTGTTTTGTTTTGTTTTGTTTTAACAAATTAAAGCCTGAGTCCTAGTTCTTAGTGCTTTTAGTTTGATACCATAAGTGGCCTCATACCGTGGGGTGGAATAGAAGTTTTATTTACCTTTCTGTCAGGCTGCAACCACCGCCACCCTGTATACACTCCGACTGATTACCTAGGAGCATGGAAACTCTGAGGTTAGACACCATTCACATAGGAACAATTAACAATTCAGGTGATCAATGTATCCATAACTCTCATTTATTGGTGGGATTTAAAAAGCACTATTTGGTTTCCCATGGGTTAATTCAGGCCCTTGATTCTCAAAATCTTTCATGGTTAGTTTGGTAACTAATCAGACTTTAAGGTCAGTCTCCACTTATCTTTGTTGATCCAATAGATTATTTGATTACTTGAAGATGCTCAAAGACCTAAAAAGACTTGTAAATACTAGGTGTGTTGAAGAAAATAATAATGACAATGAAGGATTCAATCCCTGTTGAAAAAAGCCACAGTCATTCATTTTTGATCAGAAAATAAAATCCTTTTTTTTAATTAAAGGAAAAGAGTGACTGTCAGATAGAAATACTTGGAAGGGGCCAGCCAAGCCTGAATTGGCAGGGTCATTCTCAAGTGGACTTTTTTTAATTTATAAGTTTATAAATTACAGTCTACTCACTATTCCATGTTTGTCCCCTTTTTATTCAAGGCCATTGTCAATGCCTCTAAGGATCATAAATTTCCACACAGAATCACAAGCAACTAGAGACCTCTGAGGGTCTCTTTCTTTTCTGAGACCAGAGTCCCTGGTGACAAGGAGGTGACAAGAAGGGATAAGAAGGGAGCCTCCAGAAGGAGACTCTTCCTTCCCTTATTTCACCTTGACCTGTTGTAGACATAAAACCA
This sequence comes from Varecia variegata, assembly GCA_028533085.1. Classification (NCBI taxonomy): domain Eukaryota; kingdom Metazoa; phylum Chordata; class Mammalia; order Primates; family Lemuridae; genus Varecia; species Varecia variegata. The sequence continues at coordinate 10,598,861 of CM052445.1, forward strand.
CAGCAGCCGCTCCTGCAGCAAGACAGACAATCCCACTGGTTTCTAGCAAGTATATTTTCCCACTCTCTAGCATTTATCAAGCACACTCCACAATGTTTTATAATAATTGCACCCCAGGCTGTACAGATAATCTGAATAAAATGTGTTGGTTTGACTATTTTTAAAATTATGACGTTCAAGTGGCATGTGTGTGCACATATCCTAGCATCTTACAGAAAGTAGACCTATACACAGGAAAGTGTTTAAATGGGGCAAAAATGGAACCACACATCAGTGTCTTGACTTGATTTTCCTTTTACATTGGTTCTTGCTCAGAATGCTCCCTGTGTACAAATAGGTCATTGGGGAGCAATGAATTCCCTCTCTGATCTGCAGACATAATCAAGCACACCTGAATTCCAGGGTGAACACGGCTATGACCATGTTTGCCCATTCATTTAGTTTTTCATTCAGTTCTTCATGGCAAATTTACTGAGCACTTACTATGTGTCAGGCATGATGGAAAGTACAGGGGACATGGCCAAAATCAAAGAAAATAAAATACCTGTTCTAGCAGTGCTTACATGTCTACACTGGAGACAGACAATTCAAAAGTATGCAAAGAAACAACCAAAACCCATTAAACATTTTTTCTTTTTTTAAGATTTTAGTCCTGGCTTTATTTAATATCACATTTAATTTAAAACTCAAAGGGAGGGTCTCTAAGCTGAATTATCCAATAGGGTAGTTATTATCAGCCCTATGTAGCTATTTATTTATTTATTTATTTATTTATTTATTTTTTATTTACTTTTGATGAGGGGTAAGAAGGAAATAAAGAGAGTTCTAAGGGAAAGGACATCTCGGGTGGGGGAAGGGCCAGAAAAAGGCTCTCCAAAGAGATGATATTCAAGTTGAGACCTGAAAGACTGAAGGGAAAAGAGACAGTCACACTACCATTACATATGTTAGGAACTCTTCTTAAAAATGAAATCATTAGTGAATACCACTTAAAAGCCAAGTAAAATAGACTTGCTCTGTTAGAAACTCGTTAGAGCCAGAGCTCTGTTCACTCAGCCTCTCTCTGAACCACCCCCAAGGTGGCCCCAAATATTCTTGGAGACCTCCTTCTAGAACTAGAGACCCCCATGAGTTACCGCATTCTCTCCATAAATAATCCTCATTTGGGGCTCTGTGGAACACGGTTTGCAAAACACTGGCCTGGGTGGAGCTGATAGGCAATTGCTTCCTGTTGTCCTACCCTGATAGACACAAAGATGCGCCCCTTCTGCTCAGCAGAGGAGGCTGTGTTCACCCCGGACACAGATCTTCATCCTTCCTCTTTAAGTTCTTCAGTTTTAGATGCACAATGCCCGCAAACCTCCTCGGCTATGTTCTTTGTTTAAAGCTTCAGTGAGCTGTACCCTGGCTAGAATGTTTTGGATACTTGAATTAACATTAGATCATTAATGATAATAATGAATGCCTCCTAATTGTATCTGAATGTAGTTAGCTTTAATTAAACACTGAGAGGCTGAGCACTCCCCTTGGACACCTCCCCTTGGCCATAGAGGAACAGGGCTTCATGCCCAGGTCCTCTTCCTTCCATCCGTTCATTCCTAGTCTGTACTGCAGGGGACAAACATAAGCAATTTCTGCTTTTGACTAGTCAACATGTTTTTCCTTTTCTTATTTTAATTGCATTAAAATATTGCAAAGAATGAAATACTTCAAAAAAGTAAAGTACTTAATTTAGGCTGGTCATTGTTGTTGTTAATTAGTCATACTAGGAGTATCCAAGCATAGCGAGAGAATAATTTAATCAAATCACTCCCAGTAGATGTAGAAAGCAGTATTTGCATATGTGACATTTCTAGCCATTTACCCTACTCTGCCGTTTAAATAATGACTCAAAGAACAAACTTCCAGATTTTTCTTATGGAATCCAGTCAAACTATTAATATATTTCATTTCTACTGAACAAATTTTTAAAGTCATGAATGATTAAAGTCCATCAACTGCAAAGAGAACTTAGGATGCACATTTTTTTTCTTTAGGATCATTGGAATTTAAATAAGACAGAGTGCTTTGGTAAACCTATTATAGAAAGATCATAAAAAGCATCATCTTTCAAATGTCATAAAGAGCGAATGTTCCCCTGGTGAAATCCAAATAAACGTAAGCTATTTCCAGCTTTGATCTCCGGTTTTATTTTACAAGAACTCCATTTTAACAGTTTGTGCCTAGCATTTTAAGGACCAGGTTTCAAGTCACTATATCATACATGCTACATAAAAGAGAATGCAATGAATTGAGGCACTAACCCCACCTGATAAATACTCAAGGTCAGGCAGACTTGAGCGGGGAGAATAGTATATAGTGGGTTGTTAGAAAGCAATGGAAGAAGAAAAAAACAGATCATTAACAAGCAGGAGATTGAGGAATATAGATTTATCCCAGGTCACCTCTTGATTTATACATCTATCCTCCTGGTCAATTAAATTCAACAATTAGAGGACGTCGAAGTCCCTGAGTTCATATCCTGACTTCACCATTTAGAAGTTCTGCGACCCTGGGAAAATTCCCTTAATTTTTCTAAGCCTCTTTGTTATCATCTACAAAATGGGGATTATACAATCTACTTCACAGCATTTTTGTGAGAATTAAATCACATAATTCTACCTAACGAACTTAGCACCACATAATAAACTAGCTTAATGAATGCTTCCTATTAGTATAAAACAAACAATCATGGGCGGTTATTTGCCGTGAGAGAGTCCATGTTTTCAGAGGGCAGCCAGTTTCAAGCATCCAGACCACTCCGTGGGATGGGTTAACAGATCTCACCCAGATCAGACCCTGTTGGGGGATTTACACGCTTCCCGCCATCCCAGAGGCCAGGAAGCCAGAAGCCCCTGGCATCTACTCCCACCAGTGGATGTGCACCCCACCTCGGGCTTCGTGGGTCACAGAAATGACCTGGCAGCTGAATAGCAGCTGACTGGTGACATTCTCTGCCTTGCAGTGCAGGCTGCTGCACCTTTCACCTGGAGTTGACTCTTCTCTAGGTATTTAGATGTTTTTGTTAGGGTGGAACCTTGCAGGGAAGCAAATTAAGCACTTTTTTTTTTTTTTAACCTGGATGTGTTGGGTTGATGTGCGATACAAACTGACACAGGGGATGTGACAGCACCTTTTTATTCCCTCCCATTTTCTTCTAAGGAAGAAAGTAACAGACACGCTGAAAACCTTAGCAACCTCAATGGTTGTCGCACATTGGTTTTGAGCAGCTGCAGGAGTCCCGGAGCTTGGCTCACACTTCACAGTGTAGAGTTTAAGACCAGCCCTCCTTTACGTCTTTCTAAAAGTTTCTGAGGAAGAGCCCACCCAATAGTTTTTCACTGCCTTGGGGACATCACCACAGGTATTAATTCATCTAGTAAACAATCCTCAAAAATGACTTTAATAGGTTTCATTAAGCAAATGGAAAGTGACTGATGGTGACCGAAACTCTCCCATGCTTTCCCCGTTATCAGGGGGCTGTCCTGTATAGGCCAGGAGTTAAGTGACGCCCCTTCCCCAGGACTCCCATTCTCCTGGTGGCTTCTGGCTGTGGCCTCCTGCTCCTGCAGGGTACTGGAGCTCCCCACACCTCCCTTCTCACAGCCCCCCTTTCTCTTCTTCATGACAATGCGGACATGGAAATCAGCCCTTTCCTCAGTTTCCCCCCCAAAAAAAATTACTCATCCAAGATATTTTGTGTATAGCTGATTTTACTAAAGATTTAGGACAAAACTTGTTTTGAGCTACAGAAATGCAAAAAAAAAAGAGTCTTAGCCTTCCCTTTTAAAAAATGTTTCTGGACCCTTTATACTAAATAGGCTGTAGGCTATGTCCATAGTAGTCAGCTCGTTCTCTCCTCTCCTCTTTTCTCTCCTACTCCCTAAGCTGAAACGTACAGCCTGCTCATGTCACTTACTATTCAGATAGATGCAACTTTCTCAAACTCTAGCAGCAAAGTAGTCTCTTGCCCTTCGCATATTTAAGCCTCACTACTGTGTTCTGCTAAAAGACCATCTACACTAGGTGGGGAAGAGAGCAATATAAAGATTCATTTCTCATTTGATATGAATTATGCCATTCTCTCCTCGGAAGGTAGAAGCAGCTCTAGTCAGCTTAGGTTTTTAATGTTTTCTCCCTTTTTAACATTTATTATTGAGTTGCTATTACTTTAATCTCGAGCCTCAAGAAATTGTTAATCCATTTATGGATTTTAAAATTGATTGTCTACAGTATGGGGTAGTTGAAAAGCAAGCTATGTTTATTCCCAAATGAATCTGATCTCAGCTCAATGTTCTTCTGTTTTAGTAGACTTGGGAGAGTCACATCCTAGAGCGTCTGCACACTGGATGTCTGACCTGAGATAAGATGTTCATCCTCTAGGAGCTTCACTTGCCTGTCATTGATGAAGATATTAGTAGCCCCTATGTTTGTTGTGAGGATTAAAGGAAGTAAAGCAGGCAGGTGGTAGAGACGTGCAAAGAGATGAATAACACACAGGTCTTCAGATTTGTGGTCCAACTTACGCTAGTGAAGGAACCTTGGTGTCTCTCAGCCTCCAAAGCACTGACAGCGATACCAACAGTGTACATATAAGCAGAAGCACCTTAGGAATCTTCAGGAAAAAAAACTCCCACTCATTCATTCGAGCCCACAGCTCCCTTCTACTCAAAAGAGACACAATTCAGTGGGGCATTCAGTTCACCTAGAAGGAGAGTCTTAATCACAGCCTTCTACCAGCCCTGCAAATTCTGAATATTTCTTATTAATCAGACTGTCTGGGAATTCCTCACAGTGACTCAATTCCTAGAAACCTATGAACAAAAACCAGAAATCTTTCCCTCACCCTCCTACTCCACCCACTTCACAGCAGGGGGTGGTGACCCTTCCCAAGTCGCTGTTTTATTGTTGTCCTCTAATTCTCACTCTCCCTGTGAGAAACCCGTCACACTTCTCACCAACCCCTGACTCAAACCTAGGTGGCATGTTATCCTAAGAAGTTCCAGAAAGAACTTTGGGAGGTGGGTCTTCAGTGCCCTATTAGGGCAGAGCTTGGAATTCCTGATCTACCTAAATAAAATTACATAATCTTCCATTAATTCACCAAGAAATTGTCTCAGCAGCACTCATTAATTTCTCAAATTAAATTCACAGGGGAACAAATTTAAGGCACAGTTTGTTCATGAATTTCTAATGGCCTCTATTACTTATTTCAGAAGACAAGTTGGATCAGGTGGCAAGTAAGCATCTTCATAGAAACAACAGGATTGGAATATGATTCCCTGTAAATCCAACTGGAAATTCCAAAGACATAAAACTCCTAGAGTTAAGAACTATTACCCTCTATTCTTCTTTGCTGGAGTTTGACAAACACTTGACCTAAAACCTGCGTATACAACTTCTCTTTTTTTTTTCATTTAAATGGTCCAGAATTTTAAAGAATTTAAAAAAATAAATACCAGTCACACTAGATCTAGGGGATCCAAAAGATCTGACTTGTGCTTGTCTTTTTCATAATTCAAAATGTGAAGGACTTGGATTTGAAAATGAAAGCTGAAGTCATATTTCTCATCCATACAGAGGTCAGTGTGTTAAAGTGATTTCATTTTTACTAAATATGAGAGACAATATGCTTATATTGCATTTGGGGAATTAGGTTAAATAAGTTAAATAGTGGAGACTTTAAGGGTTGAAATGAAAGCCACATGTGAGTTTGCAGAATTCCCAGACTTGAATGCCCTTTAATATACTAGCTATTATTTGTCGAGCATTTACTACATGGTAAATTCATTATGAAAACAACCTTTAATCCTTACAATAGCCCTGAAAGATGGATATGGCATTTGAGCCATGAATACTCCACCAGAGTTACAAAGCCCAATTTTGGGCTGCTGATTCTGAAATCCAAGATGACTTTCAAGTGGAGCACTTGGATTCTTTAAACACACTTACTATATGACCTAACATCTATTTATGGTTGAAAACTCCGACTTCAGTTTTCATTTCAAATAATGTTGAAAACCAGTGTAAGTCAAATCTTTTGATTCCACTCTAGTGAAACTGATATTTTTAAAATTAGAAATTCCAAATTACTTAAATGAAAACAAGAAAGTCATATATGTAGATCTTACATCAAATGTGTCAAACTTGAGTATGAGGATCTTTCTAGACACATTTTACTTTAGGCATTGTGCTATTTTGTCATTGTCCCTACAGGTAAACAGAAACCACATAAAAATTCCTAGGTTTTCTTTCTCCTCCCTCCCCGAGGAAAGCCCCTGCTTCTTAGGTACTGGGCTGGCTTTCCTGCTAGGCCTGGCTTCCTTAGACATATGAGCTCAAGGGACATCACTCCAAACAACCCTTTCTGCACTTTATCCCCATTGGACACAACAGTG
>CM052445.1:10605797-10633482 GCA_028533085.1 Varecia variegata
GCTTTGTTAGAAAGATGCTTACAAGTGTGTCTCTGGGCTTTGGTTTTAGGTTCAGAAATGGGTTCCCCATGCAAGGATGAGGGAGAGAGAGGAAAGAGACAGCTAAGTTCTCCATGGGGAAGTGGCAGGAGAGAGAACAGACCAGGCAGACCAGGAAGACACATGCCTACTGGATCCTTTTTCCCTTAATCCCCAGATAAATTCGCTCAGAAGCTCCCACTGGATCTTCCCCTGAATATATTGTGAATCTGATTTTTTCACTTATCCCACTAAAGCCAATAGCAACTTAAGCAGTAGAAACTAAGAATAAAAGTAGCCATGTCTCTGACATGGCCCTAAAGTAAAAGCAACAAGTGCTCCCTTCTGAGGGAACAACTACTAGAATTGCATTGGGGCCACCGTAATGACCATTTAGCTTCTTGAGTTACTTGTATTTTGAATGGTGATGAGCAATGCTCTAATTCTCTGGGCTGCCTGGAAAGTAGCCTCTGAGAGTGAATTCTTCCTCCTTAATACATGATATTTCCATAGAATGTATCCCTATCTACTGAGAGGTAACCTACTGGCGCCTATGTATGCTCTGCAGTGTGAAAGAACCCACTGAGTATACGGGTATTTTGTGGCTTTTACAGGGCCCTGTTGCAGTATATTACATTCAACTTCCCTAATAGGGAATTGACAAAATCTGAGCATAGTGCAGGTGACCCTTTAGTTATGCCCATAATGACAGCCTTGAAGGGCATGCAGGTATGCTCCCTTACTAAAAGATATGCCCTAAGTACACATACAAAGGAGAGAAGAAAGGGTAAAATTGGTTTTGGGGTGATTATTTTGTTTTGTTTTTTGCATGGGGTCACCTATCAGTTCATACAGAATGGATCTCAGATGGGTCTGTGCATATCTTCTCACTCTGGTTGTTCTCTCCCTTCTCCCTGGGCAGTGCTCTTATTCTTTTAAGTCTCTCCCTTCCTATCAGGTCCTGAAATATATGCTAGTCAGTTCTGAGATATCCAAAGGGGCTGGAGGGGCTCTGTTGGGCTCATTGGGTCCCAGGAATTGGTGGGGGCAGCCTTGAAATCCTTTAAGTTCTTCCCAAGAAAATCCACCAAAGAGGATCCCCTCTACATGCTGAAACTGACAACTTCCTGCATGTTGTTACATTAACTGGGTCACTCACACTGTGTTTTATCCGTGAATGAGTGGGGAGGAGGGTTAGAAAGAAGGGGTAAGAAAGAAATCCCATCTTGCCACACATGTATGAGAAGGCACTGCCATAGTTACATCTTTCTAGGTCACAGTTAACAAACACTGACAAATTGCCAAGAGCATTTTATTCTTGTTGAGCTGAGATATGAATATGGATTTTAGTTTCTCTGTTTTTAATGTTTGGGAGAGCCTGCATTCATCACAGGAGGGATAAAAGATGGAGACTCTGTGGTCTAGAGGCACAATACCTGTAACAGCATACCTGTAGATTTAATAATATATTTTTCCCAAGCAGTATTTGCCTTCTGCACCTATGCCAGACACCCACAGAGTGACTGGCTAATTTGCAAAAAACTGTAATGAAGGTGAATGGCAACTAGCAGCAGGCAAGGTAGTCTAGATTCCAGAATCACAATTAAAGTAAAAGGGCTTCATCAATATTTGTCATCACACATTGAGCCATACTTTTGAAAAAGAACAAAATACCCATCTCATTGTCATAAGCACCAGCAGCAATTAACACTCCATGAGCCTTTCTCTTTCCATGCCTAAGCTCTCTGAGTTCAGGAGGAACCTGCTTTCTCTCTTCTCAAACACCCTGCATTCCTTTTACAGGCCAGAGAATACAATTTGTACTTTTGCACAGTGCCCTAAAAAATCAGGGATCAGTGACCTGTACCCCCTGGGCTGGAACTGGAGCTCTTGAAACTGCAGATAATAAGTCGTAGTGGTTAAGAAGGTAAGGGGAGATAGGACTGAACTTTAGCTGTGGTTCACCTGGTGAACATTTGCAAAAGCTCTCAGGGAGCACCATGTGAAGGTTTTATTGCAGCTAGAATTCACTGACATAGATAGCAAAATCTTCCAGAACTTTCTGTATTGCCCTGATGAGGCCACACAAGAGACAAACCAGTTATATTGCCACTTTCTGAGAAGTTCAGAGCACCTCAATGAAGGGTCCTTATTCATGAGTTACAGCCTCTTTCTCATAGATGTTCATATAGGTCATTTTGCTTGATTGTGTGTGACTCTGCCAAAGAGAAGGATTAGACTAGATTGGGTCCTTGACCACAGGACAAAATGTGTGTGCTGATGAGTGGCCTGAAGGCTGGAATATCATGACATATGTACCCTACTGGTGTCTTCCTTGCTGAATGGTGGCTATCCAACTCAATTGTTTCCACTCTCTTAAGGAATCTGAATGTAGAGCCATAAATAAAGCAACATAAAGAGTGGAGTGTTGTATAAATCAGTACACATAGCTATAATAAATAAAAAATAACTGGATCACCTATGCTAAAAGAATTTATTGGAAGGATATTGAGTCTCCCAAGATTGATTGAAGGCTAGAGGAGTAGGCTTGGAAAACAGGCAGGCCCCAGGATCTCTGAAAGACTGGACAGCAGGAGACACAGAAGGGGTCAGGCAGCAGGAACAGAGGGCCTCTGAGGCATTGTGCTGTAGCAACTGTGAAATGACCTCCAGTCATCTCTTACAACATTGAGTGGTTTGCTCCAAGATTCAAGGACCTCAGGCTCTTGGACTAACTCTACATCAAATGTTCATTCCTTGGCTTCCCAGGAAGTGAACGGCACTGGCTGGCCCCAGTAGTCTTTGCAGTGGGAATTGGCCACTAGCTCCTTTGATGATCACACACAACAAAAGATTATTCAGAAAGACAGATCAAGGTGCCATTTGGAAGACATACTGTATGTCAAATGCCAACTGTAGTCACTCCTTTTTTGCTGCCTAACATGCCCACTTACACCTTTCTTCCCAACTCTACATGAAAATTAGAAAAACAAAACAAAACACCCTGCTGCCTATACAATGCCACTATCCCTCACATTTCAGTAAACTTCTTGCCTCTCCCTTAAAAGGATTCCACTCAAATTCCTATGAATTACTTGATTCAGTTCCGAGTGGAGGCTCTCTGGCCATTCATTGGCATTCCAGGATTATCAAAGTAACCCCATCATAATATTTACCTAAGTATCTAATAGAAGGATAAATGCAAAAGAAAGTTAAGGGAAATTAGTTAAAATATATAAATATATTCATTAGCTGTTGTGGAAGGGAATATGGGTGGCAGATACAGTTCTTATTTCTGAAATTATTATGTGCTGTGTTTATGATTTCCATCCTCCCTTACCATAATCTCCTTGCATGTGGTTAGAATCCCAGATGGTCAGGCTTCCTTGACTATTAAAATATTGATTTAATTTCTGATGGATGTGGGCCACAAATGGCCAAGAGGTATTCTTAATTTCCTCATTCAATAGCATCATTGTTATGTTTCCTGATAGAAGCATTCTTTGCTTTGGTACTAAGACATCTAAACCAATGGAGCCCAGGAACTATTTCTTGAAAGAATATTTACATACTTGCAAAAGACAGCATAGCTTTCTTCTAAAAATATGGGTTTTCTGTGACTTTCCTGTAGAGATTTGCCACAGGCTATACATGGCATCACGATCTGGCACAAACACTTCAAACAACATTAAGTCTACTGGGTCATAAAAGTTGAATTTCATAGTATAAACCTTCCCAGAACTTTCTTTTCCTCCAAACTCTTAAAACAGAGAGACTTTTGTGTTTCCTAGTAAATGGCTTGAGCATCAAACACAAATACAGTTTATATTACTTCCAAAATACAAATAAGACCACCAAGCTTCTTGGTAAAGAGCACAGTTGATTTCTCATTTTGGAGGAAATATTCCAAAATGTCTTAAGCTATTGGAATGCTACAAATTTCACTGAGAAATTGATTTCTTATCTTATTTCCAAGGCATATACTGTAGAAAAAAATTCTTGCTTTCCAATTCCTATTAGTATGGTATTATCAAAATGCTAGACTAAGAAAGCCAAGGTTTCTATTGATTTAACTGAAGTACAAAATTGGGAAGTTTACATATTCCTGAGTGAAACACCTGTGAAGTGAAAGCAAACTTCTGTTGTTCCCTGCTTATTGGAATAAAGTAAAAAGTATTAACGAGATCAAAAGTAGTGTATCAGGCATTTAACAGATATGAGCACATGTGTAATGTCAGATCCAATTGGAGGTACACGGGGTTACATGGTCCACTGTTGTACTGCAAGGTTCACCTATTTTGCACTATCCAAATGAGAAAATTAAATGGAAATATAATAAGATATTATGCCTCTGCATCTTTCCAGTATTTTATGATGGTCCTAATCTCTGTGATTTCCTCAGGGATATTGAAATGCATTTTGCTTTACTATATGAATAAAGAATAGCTCCAATGGAATTCCAATGGCCCTTCTGACAGCAATAGTCCTTAATCATGGATCAAAGAGCCAGTGGGCTCACATATCAATAATAAAAAGACAACCAAATTAAAAGAGATCTGTAAAGACATTTCTAAAAGGCACATGAAAAGATGTTCAACATCATAAATCATCAGGGGAATGAAAATAAAAAGCACATTGAGATACGACTTCACAGCCACTAGAATAGAGATAGTAAAAAAGAGAGTAAGAAGCGTTGGTGAGGATATGGAGAAATCAGAACCTCATGCACTGTTGGTGGGAATGTAACATGGTGCAGCCACTTTGAAAAACAGTCTGGAAGTTTCCCCAAAAGTCAAACACACCATTTGATCCAGCAATTTCACTCCTAGGAATATACCCAAAAGTAATGAAAATGTATATCCACCAAAAAACTTGTACATAAATGTTCATAGCAGCATTATTCATAATAGCCAAAAGATGGACAGAAACCATATATACATCAACCAATAACAGATAAACAAATGTGGTATATATGCACAATGGAATACTACTTGGCTATGAAAAGGGATGAAGTATTAACACATGCTACCACATGGGTGAAGCTTGAGAACATTTTGCTAAGTGAAAGAAGCCAGACACCAAAGACCACATATTATGACTCCATTTATATGAATGTGCAGAATAGGCAAATCTTTAGACAGAAAGCAGATAAGTGGTTTCTAGGGAGGATTTGGAGAGGATAGATAAAGGGTATGGGCTTCTTTTGGGGGTGATAAAGTATTTTTAAGTTGAATACGGTGATAGATGCACAACTCTGTTAATATAGTAAAGACCATTGAATATACTCTTTAAGTGGATAAATTCTCTCTCAATAAAGGTGTTATAAAAAGAAAAAAAAGAAAAACAGAACCAATGAGTAATCTATTTTCTCCAATTACTAAAGACAAATACTTAAATTATACAGTAAGTTGAGAAATAATCACTGAATGGGTTTGAAAGCCCACTATGCTTTTAATGAAGCAGATTTTAGCCAAATTTTATCATCCTCCCCATAAAAGCTCCACTTGGATGGACAGCATATAGTGATGCGCTGGATCTCTTGAAATTAGTATTTATTCAGAAACAATGTTCAAAGTTCTGTGTAGTTTTAGGGTTTATCCCACTCTGCAGTACAACATTCCCTGGTGAATGAACACAGGTCTCCTTTGGGGAAGTCTGGGAGGAAAGTGGAAGGCAATTTTTTCCCCATCGTGTTACCTTGGAACCTTTATCAAGGTATAAATGCATGGGTTTACTTCCGCATTCTCTCTTCTTTTCCATTAAAGTAGCGCTTGAGGCTTACTGAGCTTCTCTTGGAGCTATCAATTTATAGTTTTTATAAAATTTGGAATTTTTGACCATTATTTCTTTGAATATTTTCTGTGAAGCCCCCTCTTTCCTCTTCATCAGGGACTCAAGGGACATATACATTAGGCCATATGTATGTATATGGAGCTTGAAGCTGTCCCATAGGTCACTGATGCTCTGTTCATGATTTTTTTTCTCTTTTCTTCTGTATTTTGGATAGTTTCTATTGTTATTGCTTCTGCAATGTCTTATCTGCCATTAATCTCATTTATTGCATTTTTTAAAATCTCACACATTATAATTTTCATCTCTAGCAGTTGAATTTAGGTCTCTTTTTAAATATCTTACATGTCATTTCTTAACTTTTTGAATATATAGAATAGAGTTACAATAAATGTGTTCATGTCATAGCTGGTAATTCTAACATCTGTGCTGTTCTGAAACAGTTTTGATTCATTTTTGTCTTCCTGTGGGTCACAGTTTCCTGATTCTTTTCATGCCTAGAGAAGTTTTACCCAAAGCTGGACTTTGGGATTTTTACCATGTTGGTTGCTGGATGTGTTTGTATTCCAATAAATAAAATTCACTTTTGTTCTAGAATCGATTAAGTCACTTTACAATCATTTGATCCTTTTGGGTATAGCTTGTAATATTTGTCACAGGCATTGCTCAGCCTAGGTCTGATTACTCTGCACTACTGCGGCAAGACTCTTGTGTACTCTACCCAGTACCCTGTGAATAGTGAGGTTTTTCCAACTGGCTGGGGGCATAGGCACTGTTCCCAGTCCTGTATGAGTGTTGAGCACTGTTATCTCTAATCCTTTTACATGTTTCTTTCGCCAACTTTGAGTAATTTCCTCACGCAAATGTGCTAATCAGTAATCAGCTGAATCCTCAGGGGAAATCCGCTAGAGGTTTCCTGATTTCTATCCCTGTGCAGCTCTCCTCTTCCTGGGACCCTGTCCAGTGAACGCTAGCAGCTCTTGTCACTGTGAATGCTCTGGCTTCTTAATTGAGGGGGGAGTCTGCTGGGCTCTGCCTGGGTCTCCCCATTCTCAGTTACAGCCTGGACACTCGCAAGGCAATTGGAGGGTTGAGTTTGTTGCCCTGGGAGATGGGTCTCTCAGGAATTTCTGTTCTTCATTGCTTTATATCCAGGGTCTATAAAACTGCCGATTCATCCATTTTGGTGTTGTTTCAGGGAGGAGGATAAATCCAATTTCTTTACTCAATCTTGTCTGAAAGCCAAAGTCATGTTTCATTGATTTATATGTCTAGCTTTATGATAATCTCACACTCTCTGGATGACTATACTATAATTTTATAGTAAGTCTTAAAATCAGGTAGTGTATGTTCTCTAATTAGGTTCTTCTTAAAAAACATTTCTACTGTTCTACATCTTTTGGTTGTAGAAATAAAGTTTAGAATCACATAAAGTTTAGAATCAATTTGTCAATTTCTGTGAAATAGCCTGGTGGGATTTTGAATGAAATTGTATTGGCTCTGTAGAAATATTGGAGAAAATGTGTATTTTGATACTATTTAAGTCTGCCAATCAATAAGCATAGTATATATTTCCATTTTTGTAGACCTTCTGTAGTTTCTCTTGTCAATGTTTATATTTTTCAGTTTATAAATATTGCACTTTGTCAAAGTTATCCTTAAGTATTCCATGCTTTTTAAATGTTATAAATAGCATTTTAATTCAATTTCTAATTTTTTATTTTGAATATGTAGAAATTCAATTTATTTTTAAACACTGATCTTATATCCTGTCATTTTGCTAAACTCACTTATTAGTTGAATAGCTTTTTAAAAATTCCTTAGGATTTTCCACATAGGCAATCATATTGTCTGCAAATAGTTTTACTTTTTGTTTATTTATTTTATTTATTTTTCATTCCTTCTCATATTGTCTAGGACTTGCAAGAAAATGTTGAACAAAAGTAGAGAGTGGACATATTTGGTTTTTTCCCAATTCTAGGCGGGAAGCATTCAATAGTTCACCATTAAGTATGTGAACTGCTTTTTTAACAGATGCCTTTTATCAAGTTGAGAAAGTTCCATTCTGTTGCCAGATTGCTCAGAATTTTTATCATGAGTGTGTGTTGAATTTTTTCCAATACTTTCTACATCTATTATGATGACAGTATTACTTTTATTTTTTATTATTTTAATATGCAAATACATTTTTATTTTATAGATTAATAGGGTAAGTAATACCTACTGATTTTTTGAATGTTAAACACACCTTACACTTATGGAATATTTTTCTGCCATATTATTATGATATATTATCCCTTTTATATACTGCTAGATTTTATTGCTAATATTTTATAAAGAAATTTCTGACTTTATATTGGTAAAGAATATTGATCTACAGTTATTTTTTTTTCTTATAATGTCTTTTCTGATTTTGGTAACAGAGTGATGTTGGCCTTATGAAATCAGTTGGAAATTATTTATCCCTCTCTAGTTTATGAAACAGTTTGTACATAATTGGTATTCTTTCTTTCTGAAATGTGTATGGAATTTACCAGTGAAGATATCTGGGCCTACTGTTTTCATTATGGAAAGATTTTAAACTATGAATTCAATTTTTTATATAGATATAGGGCTATTCAGCTTGTCTCTTTATTCTTGAGTAACCTTTCAAAGTTTTTGTCTTTCAAGGAGTTTGTTCATTTAATCTAAATTGTAGACTTGATATGAAGTTGTTTAGAATATTTCTCTTTGTTATTTATTTGTATTTTTATTGTCTGCAGGAGCTATAGTGTTGTCACCTCTTTCATTACAGATATTTTTAATTTGGGTGTCCTCTCTATTTCTTTATTTCTATAGCTAGAGATTTTTTAATTTTAGTGATCTTTTCAAAGAACTAGCTTTTCATTCTACTGATTTTCTCTATTGTATATCTATTTTCTATTGCATTGATTTCTACTATTATCTGTACCATACTCTTCTTCTGCTTACTTTTAGTATAATCTGTTCTTATTCTAGTTTCTCATGGGGAAGGCTTAGATCATTTATTTTGAAACTTTCTTCTTTTCTAATATAAGCATTTAATGCTATAAAATTTTCTTTAAACACTGCTTTACCCTCATCCTACAAATTTTGTAAATTTTTTTTTGTATTTTTATTTTCATTCAGTTAAAATATTTTCTAATTTCTCACTTTCAAAAATTTGAACCATGAGTTGTTTAGAAAATATATTGTTTAATTTGAAAATATCTCGAGATTTTCTAGACATATTTCTGTTATTGAATTCTAGTTTAGTTCTTTTGTGGACATATAAAATACTTTGAAGATTTCACTACTGTTAAATGTATTGAAACTTATTTTATGAGCCAGAATATGATCTATCTTAGTGGATATCCCCTGTGTACTTGAAAATAATACTGTTCTTGGGCAAAGTCTATAACTGTTAATGATTTAAACTTGATAACTATGTTGTTTAAGTCTTCTATGTCCTTACTGTTATTTTGCTCACTTGTTCTACCAATTACTGAGTAACGACTGTTGAAATATTCAAATAAAAATGTCAATTTTTTATTTCTATTAGTTTTTGCTTTATCTATCTTGAGGCTCTGTAGTTAGATGCTTCACATTAATATTAGGTTTCTTGATGAATCAATTTCCTTCAATGTCCTTCTTTATTCCTGTTACAGTCTTTGATGTGACTTTCTCTTTGATATTAATTTTAAAACTTCAGCATTTATTTAATTGATGTTTGAATGGTACATCTTTTTTTGATTTTCTAACCTATTGATGACTTTATATTTAAAATGGGTTTCTTTTAAGTGGTATGTATCTTGTAAATGATTTCTAGTTGGGTCTTTTTTAATGCAATCTAATCAATCTCCACTTTTTAATTGGTGTTTTAGCCCATTGACATTTACTATAATCATCAATATCATTGGATTTAAAACTATAGTTTTGCTGTTTGCCTTCTATTTCTCCCTGCTAGTCTTGGTTTCCTTTTTCCTCCTTTTGTGCCTTCTCTTGAAGAGAACTCAAAAATTCTCTTGTACTTCTAAATTATTCCATTGTATCTCTACTATTGACTTATAATTTTTTTTATTTTTTTCATGGTTTTATTTTTATTATTTCATGGTTTGTTTTATTATTTCATGGTTTCTTTGAGGTTTATAGTATGAATTTTAAGTCATTATAGTCTATCTTTAAGTACTAATACACTGTATAATGTATAATTCAGGAATCTTTTAACAGTATACTTTTATTTCACTGTTTTGTTTCTACTATTGTTCTTACGCATTTAACTTATACATATGCTTTAAACCCCAAATCTATTGTTATTAATTTTGTATTGAGTCACCTTTTAAAGAGATTAAAAATGAGGAAAAAGTATTTTATTGACATAGATATTTACTTTTTCTGATATTCTTCCTTCCTCCATACAGATTTTAATTTTCTTTCAGCCTAAAGAATTTCCTTTAACATTTTTTAAAATGCAAGACCGCTGGGAATACATTCTCTCAGCTTTTGTTTGTCTGGAAAGAACTTGATTTAACATTTACTTTTCAAAGGCATTTCTGTTGCATATAGAATTGTAGGTTGATAACATCTTTCAATACTCAAAATCTGTCATTGTCTTTTTGGATAAAATACTTTCTGATGAGAAATCAACTGTAACACTTATCTTTCTCTCTTTGTATATAATGTGCCATGTCTTTCTGATTGCTTTAAATATTTTATCACTGGTTCTCAACAATGTGAAAATAATGTGTCTTGGTGTGGTTTCCTTAATGTTTCTTTTCTTTGGGGTTTATAACGCTGCTAAGACAGGGTTTACAGTTTTCGCCAAGTTTTACAAGTTTTTACCTGTTATTTTTTCAAGTGTGTTTTTGTCTCATCTTCTCTCCCTCTGCTTTTTTTTCATGCCTGATAATTTTTTTGTATGCTGGACATTGTGAAATTGATTGTGTTTTATAGTAAATGTTGTTGTAATCCCTTAAACAGTGGTGAATTTATGACACATAGTTAAGTTACAAGTCAATTTAATCTTTTCAAGGCTTGCTTTTAAGCCTTGTTAGGATGGGTCCAGAGCAGCCTCTATTCTGGTTATAATTTAGCTCAACTATTAGAGAGCTTTCTGAAGGCTCTACCCAATCCCCATGTCTCTCCAGTCTGCATGGGAAAATCTGTACAATTTTTTGAGCTTCTTTCTCCAGCCTCAGAGAGTTTCATCCCATGCATGTACAGAAAAGTTTTTGCTCAAAGATTTCAAAGACATCCCTACAGATCTCTATAGCCTTCCCTCTATATAGCTTCTTCCTCTCCAATACTCTACCCCATAACTTCTAAGAATGTTGGCTTTCTTGAGTTCCAATCTCAGTTTCAAATCAGCAAAACTTCTCAGTTCTGCTTGAGTTCCTCTTCTTTCATTGCAGCACAGAAACTTGATTTCAAGCACCAGAAATTGACATTGCATTTTGTTTTTATTTATTCCTTTAACAAACATTCACTGAACACCCATTCTGTGCTGTTTGATGTACTAAATACTCACAGTGAATAAGCAGAAAAATGTCCCAGCCTCGTGGAACTTACACTGTAATGCTTTACAAGAAGAAAGAATTTATTGTACAGGTATCTCTAAGAGGCCCAGAGAGAATATAAGAGATGTGTAAGAAATGCAGAGTCAGGAAAGAGGAGTAGTGAGATGCTGGACGGCAAGAGGAAGGACAGAAATTCAGTACAGTTGCATAGAGGAGTTGAGACTCACAGAGAAAGGAAGTCAGGAAGTAACCAAAAGAAAGTAGAAGCTGAATTCAGGAGTCAGAGAAAGAAGAATAAAGGTTAGCTATTCATTAGCAGAGAAAAAACGAGCAACAGGGAGAGGAGAGCTGAGTTCTGAGCAGCGGGAGTGGCTGCTATGTCGCCTGCACTGTGGCAGGCTGACTAAATCTCCCGCTGCGCTCCGGACAGCACGGGCTCACGTTCCTGCTGCAGGGAGGACTGGGTCACATGACATTTTTCTCTTCCTTTTTAGTCTCATATGCATTTATAATGAACCCTATTCCTTAAATAAAGAAACTGGAGTTTTTCTGTTCCTTGATACATGAAAGAGGTAAAAAAGCCCTGCTCTGCTAAATAATGAGAAAGTTATGCAGGGGTCAGTAAATGTCGGAAATTCTCCAAACTGTGTGGATCCTTTGGTCCCAGTGACTTGGGAATCCCACCTTTGATCTCCCTGAGGACCTCCACATCTTGTCAGTTTACACTGGGCTTGCTGTTCTGGGACTTTCTTTCATTTTTGAGGGATGTAACAGAAGATACCAATGGTTTGACTATTGTTTCCCCCACAACTTCCAGAAAGCATGATTTACTCAAAATAAGTCACTGGGCATGAAAGCTATCACTCTTATATTTAGATAAATCAAGTGTCCTACTTTGATTTTCAAAACACAGACCATTTTTGCCATCCCAGAGGGCTGATCACAGTGGAAATTCTTTCCAAAGAACCAACTCTCCCCTTAAGCACAGACAGCTGTGAATCAGGAGTTATAAAGTGGAGAGGAAAATTAAAATCAATGACAATATTTAGTTTCCTGCCAAGAGTAGCTTGCACAGTTAACAGACTGCACTCAGATGCCTGTGGAGCACTGAGAACACCCTGGGCTAGCTGGCCGCCCAGCGGGGGGTGCACTAATTGCTTTTATTAACGAGGAGAGTTCCCTTCCTCCACTGATGTTTTTTGAACTTCCATCTTATGCTTGGTTGGTGAAGCATAACTACTATAAGCCAAACCACAGTTATAATATTTTTTTCTCCCCATCGAAATCGGCAGAGCATATTTTGAAGTAAGAAACAAGAGAGAAAAGGTTAAATTTGAATTCCTAAGGGTTCTTTTAAATCATGAGCATTTTGGAGTATAAAATAAAATTATCAAATGCATTTAAAATGACCACAACATGCCCTGCTCAAGTTCGAAATGTTAGAACCTGGTGGTTAGATGCAAGGTTTAAAGTAAAGAGCAGTGGGTTTGAGTCCAAGACCAGAGCTCCTGTACCAGTTGCTCAGGGATGCCCATTGTAGCACTTGATTCTTTCTCTGTGAAAGGTGGATGTTCCAGGACTAGACTGTCTCATAGGCTTGCAACTGAGACCAAACGAGATACTGTGTATGAATAGGCCTGAGGCAATTAAAAGGGAATATAATCTGAAATGTGGGTGCTTACATGCATTCGCTATGTTTATCCTACCCAGAAAGAGTTCAATTACCAAGCAGTGAGCACATAATTGATCTTCTGCCATGTGCCCAACATCACACTGGTCAAAAGTTGTTAGTTCATGTGTCTTCCCTTACTTTCAGAAACTGTTCATTACACAGAAAAACCAGCAGTTCTGTTAATAGAGCCACGGAAAGTTCAAAAGGAAGATGTTCACTTGTTCCTGTTTCTAAGCACTGACCAGAATGGAAGGGATTAGTTTGAGGGAGATTATTGTCCTGCTGATAATATTTTCCCTTCAAAAGAAAATTGCCTCTCCTACCACTCGGATAATAATAAGAAAAACAAAGGATTGTGTCTAAAAAAATATTAGAGATACAGGATAAAGTGGACAAGGAGGAAATAGAGCAATAGAAGAAGTAGATAAAGACCAATAGAAGCAGAGAGAATTATGGGAGGTTGGAGAATGGATAAGTAGCAACAAAGAACAAAATTCTAAGAGAGAGATACTAATTTAGTAAGAAAGATGAACAGAATTTTGAAATCAACTTAGAAAATCACATTTCAAAGAGATAATTTTGAAAGAAAAGCCAACCAGCATCTGTGTCGACTCTGTGTGTGGAAAGAGGGATGGTCTGGTAGCTAACTTCTATGTGTATAGCTTAATATGTAGATGTAGTGATTTAATACCTCTGCAATTATGTTTAAAATTGACACTCATATAATGTTTTATTTATTCTTCCAGGCTATGTTTATTACAGACTGCTTCATCTTACAGTTATTTATGTCCCTGTCTGTCTCCTTTACCAAAGAATGGATTCTTGCAGTGAATAAGACAAAACCAGGTCTTATTCAAGTCTATATTATCAGCAGCACCTAGCACAATGTCACACACTAAAGGGTTAACAAAATTTAAAGTAAATTGAATTATTTCAAATGTTATTATCTCCTTTTGTGTGTGTGTCTGTGTATGTATAATATGTTAAGTTTTTCTCGAGAATTGCATTTTGGTTTTAACGTCTGAAGTTAGAAATATGACAATAGTGCACTAAAGTACTAGGATGCCAATTCTGAAAACCTGTTCACTACCCAGTGCCCAGGGAGTAATTATCAGTCTGTCCTTGATGGGGTCTATCCGCACTCATACTTAGGGAGTGCAGAGAGGAAGTGTGGCTTACAGAATGAAGGCAGGGGTAATTATCCCTGCTGGCAGGGACGGCAGGTGGAAGGGAGTAGTGTTGTGTATAGAAAAGAAATATAATACAAACTACAATCCTTATCCATTACAAAATTTAAAATCTATTGGAGAAGAAAAAGACAACTGAAACAACTACGCAGCTATATGGCAGAAGCAAGGCACTCATTTCTTTATATAAAGGGAATATTTTGACAATGAGAGAAGGTGTTACAATTGTTCTCCACAATACAACTGGCTCGTTATTCCCTATTTTTGTTTAGTTATCCCCAGGGAAGACTTCTAGCCCAAATCTTCCTAATTAATGACTTCTACCTTGTCAGAGTTTGAAAACAGTCCTCTGTCCCCGGACCCAGGTGGCGTGACAGAGATCGGCAGGACCGTTAGCCTGCATCAGTGGACTTGATACCCTGCCAGTCCTTTCAAATATACTGGAGAAGCAGGATTTGAAAGTAATTCATGATCCCTCTTAAGCGAGAGTAATATACACCTTCCCGATACAAATGATAAAGCTGCATTTCTTCTCTTTACCCATATGTTGCAATTTTTCACTCAGACTGCAAATGTGTGTAAAGACCAGTGGGTGACCGTGACAATTGTGATTGTAGATAGACGGGCTGCAAGTTGAAAGATGAATCCTGTCTGATGTCCTTGGAGCTCGGACTCCCACTGGCTCTGCTTGCTCGAGCTCTCAGGCTGAAAGGGGCTGCCACCACCTAGTCATTAGTTTCAAATCTCATTATCTTTATGGCAATTTTTGGTTTTTAGATCTAAAGGATATCAGGGATTTTTTTTTTATTGTAGGAGGTAATGATAGAAAAGAAAAAAAAAAGATTTCTTTATTATATGAAGAGGGAAAACTATTTATAGGAGACATTGAAAACTCAGAAGCTTTTAATGTTTCTTTTGCTTTTCTACATTCAAATGAGGACAGTAAAACACCTAAGGATAAAAGGACAGGATGTCATAGTTAAACAAAGAATTATCTATTTCATGACTACTTACATCAATTGGTTGTGTTCACATCTGAAGTTGCTAATGGATTACGCTTATGATACTAGGCAAAATGAGTATCATAATAGAGTTTAATATTGAAAATTTGTGAGGCATATTTAAATAGTGGGAACACGGAAGGAAGGAAGGAACGCAGGAAGGAAGGAAGGCAGGAAGGAAAGAGGGAGACAGGGAGGAAAATAGCTGGTTTTTAAACAAACAAACAAAAAATGATAGGTTCCCTTTTATTCATTATTGTATCGGTGTAATGGTTTAAGGGAGGCATTACCAGAGTGTTTCTAACCACCGCATCTGAAAGCCCTGGGATCATTTTTGTAGGTGTATTCTAACTTCCCAGAGTTCAACACAAGCTACATGGCAAACTATGAGTTAAGCTCCGAAAAAAGACAACCTCTGTCTCTGGAGGATGGCTTTGGAAGAACAAGGTAACTAGGGTACTAGGTCACTGCAAAGCTAACTATGAAAGTAAGTAAAACAGACAGAGGAGAAAATAGCCCATGTAATATTAATGCATATTGCATTCAAGAAAGAAATATGCTCCGACTGCGATGACTCTGTGACCTGGTGCCCTAATTATATGCGCCGTTGGACTTCCACGATCCAAAACCATTATTGGCCTCTGGTTTCTATTTCTCTCTGATATGTTTATTTCTCAAAATTCTTAATTTCATCTTTTTCGGAGACCAGAATCATCAAGATATAAGTATATTTGAGTAACAAAACAAAGTTGAATCAGGAAAGAAACAGTAATGTCTTTTCCTCTGGGCAAACTGTAGTTTGCAAATAACTGAAATCTCGTTGGGAAGAAAACAGCACTTCCCTCCAGTTTCTTCATTCCCAGTTTGCCAAGGCCTTGGGCCCTAGAGAGAGACCCCCCCCCCCTACTGCCCCCAGGCAGTGCCTCCTTTCCCCACTCACTTGGAATGTGCTGCTTGAGGATTTTCCAAGAGCAGAACAAGTAAGAGTGTCAGAAAACAGTGCAATGTAGTAATGCTCCCTGCCTAACACAGTGCAGAGCCCAGGCACAGTGTGTAAATGCTCAGTGCATTTGCCTTTGTGTTCGCGCTCATCCGAAAGTCATTATTGACTTAACCATTATGAACAACGAAGCACCATGCTCTGAATGATGATTTAAAGTAAAAATACAGCAGAGTGAAAATACAGCAGACAAGGCCCACAAACACCTCCTACTGCATCATGCAAAGGTATAATAATCCCCCAAAGCCCAAATCAGCAAATATGCTGCTATGGAAAACTGGTAAGGCTCTGCAAAATTACATTTGCTTGGATAAAAGTTCCATTGACATTTTTATTCAACATATGGTAGTATATGCTATTTTCCTTTGGCCTTTGTAATTTTCCTGTCATTTAGTGTCTAAGACAGCCCTGCTTAGCAGGTTTTACAACTGTTTTCTTGAGATCGGAGGAGAATGATGATAAAGGTCACAGTTCCACTGCTGAATGTTCTTGAGTATGACAGTCCTAAAGGCCCTGCCCCCTCTACGGGCTACACTGACAGAGCAGGGGAGCCATGGTCTGTCAGGGAGAGAAAGCACGTCCTAAGACAGAACTCATTCTTATGGAAATTCACCTGGTTTAGGATTTATGTTTCCATATAATCCATAAACCGTCAAGGCATACAGAGCAATAATGGTACCCTGTCTCCACCTCCTGAATGACATCATCGTTAAACCTCCTTGCTCTCCATACAAAAGTCAGTATGACCATGGGGACCACGCGGCAACCTTCACATTTCCAAAATAGCAGCAGATGATAAGTTTCCCATCGGGGGACTGGCAATTTTTAGCCTTCTGTCATCCTTAAGGAAATAATAAAAATAATCATAGCTCATTTCATCCAGTGCTTCAGATTTGGCAGGCACTGCTCCGCGCACTGCATGCATGAACTCATGCCATCCCCAGAAAAACTCTATGCTATTATTATCCCCATTTTTCAGTTGAGGAAAAGAAGGTGCAGAGAAGCCAAGTAACTCTCCCAGGGTGACAGAGCCGGTAAGCAGGGAGGCCTGGCCGATCCCAAGCCCGTACTCATGACCGATGCATGTTGCTGTCTCCACCAACACTGAATATGACCTTGGAAAATCTTCCAAGGCTGTCATTTTTGACACATAGGTCCAAAATTGCGTTGTTTCCATCTTTATCAGGTGCACACACCTGGAGATGGAAGCTCATCTGCTTGTGCGTAGGACCCAGGGAGAGTTTGGCACATTTGTCCTTCACATTTGGTTCATTCCAGAAAGTGCTAACCCAGTTTCTGTGTCTTTTAGAAGTTATTTTCACCTGCTGTCTCTTCCCAAAATTGAGCACATTATAAATTGAGCTCTTTAGAAATCCTAGTTTTTGATCAGATATTTATTTATTTGTTTTTGAGACAGGGTCTTGCTCTGTCGCCCAGGCTGCAGTGCAGTGGCATTATCTTAGCTCACTGCAGCCTCAAACTTCTGGACTCAAGCGATCCTCCCACCTCAGTCTTCCAAGTAGTTGGGACTACAAGTCCACACCACAACACTGAGCTAGTTTTTTTTTTTATTTTTTATTTTTTGTAGAGATGGGATCTCACTATGTTACCCAGGCTGGTCTCGAACTCCTGGCCTCAAGCGATCCTCCCAACCCTGGCCTCTCAAGGTGCTGGGATTATTGGGCTGAGCCACTGATCCCGGCCAACAGATTTAATTTTTAAAGTGATAGGACCATCTCTTATAGACACCTGTGACAGCTAACCAAGTACCCAGCATTTGCATTTCCTGTATAGGTTACATTTTAAACTAATCTGGATTTACTTATTATTACCATTTATTTTCCTGAAGCATGATATTGGGTTTTTGGGTTTTCAGATTTGCAAAAAGTGTTCCTTCGTGTTTGTCCTTTCGTGAACAGTATGATTCATTGCTGATTTACCAGAGCAAGTTCACTGCACGGTAATGGCAGTAGAATGGACGAGGGTTAGGAATGTGGAAGAGAGGAAGAAGAGGCTTTGTGCTAACTGAAAAAAATATATATATGTAAATGTAAATGTCTGAGTAGAGAAATATCATCTGAGTAAGTCAGTTATAAAAAGACTAATCTTTCATGAGAGGGAAAAGTGTTGATAGGAACACATTTTCTTCTAATGATTCTGTAAGAGGTCTTGTTGAAGGCAGTATTCACTGCTGAACAGCTCTTGCTGTTCTCCAACTCTCCATCCATCCTTGTCTTGGTAATTTTGGAGCACAACGTGGCATCTTCTTTTTTGGCTCCAATAAGCTGCAGTGTTTGCTGCTCATCTTCTTTAACAAGAGTTCTTATGCTTTTATAAAAATGGACATCTGAATATAATGGGCAGTCTAAGCCCCTGAAGATATCTTGGTTTGAAGAAAGAGAGAGACTTACAAATGAGGCAATAAAGAATAAATTACACAACATTAAATTTACTAAGTAAGCAAGATAATAGAGTCTGAAAACCAAAGGTGCTGAGTGAGCAAGCTCCCACGCCATTCAGCGCTGAGCTTTGATGTGACCTGCATGCTAATCCTGCCATGTGTAAGATGCATTATTGAGATGACATTCGTTATTGGCATTAGCTATTCAGTTGGTATGACATTTTTCATTACTAACCTTCTCTTTTCCAAAGCCTATAACTCAGTGGTAAAAATTTATATCTTCTGTTATTTTTAAAGGGCCAAATTTGGCATACAAATTCTAGTGCTTAAAATGGAGTTTTATTTCAGGGGGAAATTGGACTTCATTTCAGTGAGACTCTATTAAATATTACAGAGGGTTACTAGCCTAACTGTTAAATCTAAGGATGAGAAGAGCAGTTGACACCACGGGGAATAATATTTTTGTTTCTGTGTCCACACTACAAACAGACTTTCAACCATATTAAAATACTGGTCTGGCAAGTTTGGAACCCCAAAAAGATTGAATTTCCTTTTGGGGTGGCCAATAAAGGTATTTCTGGGAATGAGGGTCTAGAAGAAACCCTTAAAGTACTGGTTTCATGTTTCCAGGAAAGCCAGGAGACTTGTAAATGTGTAGAGCCCATGAGTGAAAACAAAACAGAGATGAGACAAAGATTTAAGGCCAGGTGCAGGTGTGCTTGTGTTCCTCCAGCAAAGGCAAACTGTGTGTGGTGTGGCCTCTCCCCAGTGAGCTGTGGTCCATAATGTCATCATTGGACATCAGGTCACTGGCACAAGACAGCATTTCTCAACATTTTGATACTCACTACTCCTTTTAATACACTTGGTAATCTTGTCATTCTCAAACTATTTTAGTTTTCCCCACAGTGCTCAAAGTTGAGTCATATTAAAATAGAAATATTAATATAATTGGACACTCCAACACTTGACTTCTCCTCTTTCTTTACCTCTTAGATTTATTAGGTCCTCTTCTAAAAGCAAGTTTTACAAAAGCTGAACAGAAAGGAGTTGGAGGGAAAACACCTTTCACGGTGGCTGGTACATAGCAGGTTCTCAAAAATGGTAGTGCTCTAGCTAGGCTGCTGGTGGTAAAAGGTGGAAAAAGGAACAGTAGTGTTTCCAGCCCTGCTGGATTTTGTACCTACTTGACAATTTTTACTCAGTGGGCCTGACTGTAGGTCTCCAACTGTGATGGGGAAAATCCCACTGGACTGTTTGTCCACAAGAAACTCAAGTTGTTACTAGCAAAGAGAAGAAAGGCTACCAGGGACAAAGAGTTAGTAGAATTGTTGGCTCCAATATTTTACATGAGGTTATTTTTTCTTCATAGTGCTAATATCCTGAACCTTTATCTTTATATATTATTATTATTTTATTTATTTTGCATGCTTGTTTCTCCCATGGCCCATTCACATGCAGGCTTTTTAAGGAAAGAATTGAGTCTTCTTCGGGAAGGCAGCAAGCTCAGCCTAGAGCTCCACGCCCCGGGACGGCTTCATTAGACTGAATATCAGTCCTTGCTGCACACTGTGACCTGCCTCACTCCCCTCTCTGCTGTTTCAAGAAATGCCAAGTACACAATTACTTTCTTAGATTGTTTTAGAGATAGTTTGGGTATACAATAAATTGATTCAAGTTGCATTTCAGGTTTGGCACTGGTCCATTTGATTTGTCCAACAGTGCATACTCCTTGGATGGAGTAAATAACCAAAAACACAGCTTCTAAATAGAGCGCAAAATGCTCTATTCAAAGCAATGTACATGGACATTGTCACTAATAAGTTTTGAATCTATCCATCCATTAAGACCTAGGGCTCTAGGAAATCAACTGCCTATGAACTATAACATCGAGTTTGCATTGTTAGCTATTACTAATTTTTTGAAAAAAAATTTTGACCAACTTGGAGAGACTTCACTTAAAGGTATGTAGTGCCTTTTGGTCATTTTCTTCATCTCTGCCTATGGCCTTACTTTAGACCCCAGCCATTTAAGTGCAAATCTATTAATGAACAATTTGCATTCTTGAGAGCTTACTACATTTAAAAGCTCAAGACTGTCTATTTCCTATCAATATAGCTCCTAGATATGTTCAATTTATTATTCATTTATAGTTATTTTAGAGCTAGAAATTCCTACCCAGTGAAATCACTTTACTACATTCTCAAGAATTTAGAGTGAAAGAAAACATTGGTTGGATCTGAATAACAATCATCACGTCCGTGTGAGTGGAGTGCGTACTCCCAGTCTTGCACTCCACAGTGTTCTGGGCTTACATCAGCCCCTGCTACCCAGCAACGCTCTGCTTGATGGATGGAGAATCACATTGGAAAGGCCAACCTGTCCTAGACTCAGAAAGACAAAGTGTGGCCCAAATACACTGTCATACTCTGGGCCTCCCCGAGGGCCTCCAGAGAAGACACCACGAGTCCAGCCTTCTACGCACTGTCACACTGGACCTATGGCCAAAGCCACATCAGTCTTCATCAGGATTAGCCAGGAGGCAGCAGTGACACAAAACAAGACGAGGTCACAGAGTGCTCTAGTAAATCAGCATCCCACTCACTGGAGCTGTGTTGACAACACCCACACGAGCTGCCGAGCATTAACCGGCATTGGAATGTGGGACGCGGCAAAGTTCGAGTGTGGTGATACCCACGTGGGCCTTCTCCTCCTGCTTCCTCCTCCCTCGTCTCCCACTCTTCATGTTCTCGTGCCTCAGTGTGCCTTCATGTCACAGAGGAAGGCAAACTCACTCATTCACTTATTCAGCAAACATTTATGGAGCACCTAATGTGTGCCAGGCTCAAAATTAGCTTCCTAGTGCGAGGAGCTCTTTATTTAGCAGAAAAGAGTGCCATGGAAACTACTGATAAAATATTGATTTAAGAACTATATTAAAGGTTTATTCAAAGTGTTGACAACACAAAGAAAGGAGTGAGCAGTTATGCCTGGAAGGGATGTGGGGTACCAGAGGCGAATAAGAAGAAAGAGGTATCAGCGCAGGTTTGAGAGGGAGGTGCGTTTTAGCTAGGCTTGCAAGGAAGCATGGGAGTTTGTTAACTAACTAATTTACACTGTGAATGCTATAATGGTTTTTCTGGATATCCCATAGGTGTTTCAAACTGAGTTAACTGCCCTAAACCACACACTGACCCACACCCAACCAGCTGTCCCTCTTGGTGTCTCTGTGTTGGTGTTTGGTATCATTAACCAGCCACATCCAGTCTTGGAAACTGAGAGTCAACCTTGAGTCTTGTGTCTCCTTGACACCCTATGTCACATGATCTCCAGGCCAAATCCATTTTACTCAAGAAATGTCAGCTTGATCCATTCCCTCACCTTCTCCATGCCAAGTCCTTGTCAATTTTCCCCTGGACTAGTTATAGTAGACTATTGACTGCAAGTCACTTCTTAGCAAGGAACAGGTGACACATATTCTCAGCTCTCCAACTGCACCGAGTGCCCCTCCTTCACTGCGGTGCCCTGTGCTGACCACGCTCCTCGCCTTCTGCTGTGCGTGGGGGGGTGGGGGGAGCGGGATTCATGCATCCATGTGGCCTGGAAATTTCTCCCTTTTGCTTTATTTTCAGTCTCCTTCCATGGCCTTTTCTTGTGAAAACCTCCTACTCATCACTGTAAAACAGCTTAAATGCTGAATGCTGCCTGTATAATTTTTCTTATTTCTCTTACCCGTGTCTTTCATAGAACACAATGCAATGAATTGTAATGAGTTATTTGAACAAGCTGGACACAGCAGGAAACAAGTAGAAAGTAACTTGATTTTTTTTTTTTTTTTCGGTCATGACTACCTATTAAATTTGCCCATTTGGAGAGTTTTCCCCCTATTCCTCTAAGTAATCTTGGAGAGATCCTATAGCTTTTCTTGTCATTCTCAGATATTACCAAATAATCTCTTCTTTGAGAAAATAAAAGTCTAGACAAATCTAACGTCAACAATGAATTCTTTCATTCAACACAAAACTTATCCTTTCTCCACATAGCTCAGACCACATGGGGGCTTGGAGTTCTGCAGCGGGGACATGGGTGCCTGGTTTCTTCTCTCTTCTCTGCTCCTCCTTCTTCTTCACTTGCTAAATGGTGATTCATTATCTGGGCTTGGGGAGCACAGGGGTATGGAAGTGACAGCAGTGAATTAGCAGCAGGGTCACAGTCTTAACGTGGCCAATGTGATGTATTCCAGAGTCAAGGTCAACTGTGCATCTTCGGTGACACATGTTGACTGTTTGTTTCATGGGGATTTGGCGGGGTCTTCAGGGAGACACCTTTCCCTTCCTCTGGCACCCGGGACATGTTACTATAATTCCCTGAGCAAGCTGAGCTTCTTCCAGCTGGCCGGCAGTGACTTCCCTCCACTCCATCTCCCCACAACGTGACTGGAAGCTCTTTAGAGCCATCAAACAGTCTAGGGCATGACCTGACCCAGGGTATGGGCTTAAACAATGAACTGACATTGTATTATACATTATTCTTTGCTCTTGAAATTGAATATTGTTGTTTTCTAAGAGTCGTGTTAGCTGCTTACTGTCGGGTGCCCTGGTGCCTCTATGAATTCCCTCAGTTCTGTCCATATCTTTTATTAAAATCTCTCTAGTTAAAACTTTTGGAGTGTGCCATCTGTTTCCTGTCAGAACTCTGATGAATACAATGTCCCAAGAGTATACTCAGTTCCATGAAGGACCATAAAATGGGATGTTTATTCCAAAGAAGAATATAGTTAATGAAGTACTTTTAGGCTTTGAATATTTGAGGGTGAAGAACTTCCCTATACCATTCTAAAGAAATAGTAGATTTATTGTGTGCATACTATGTGCCAGACATGCTAATAAGTTCATTATCCATTATTTATTGAATTCTCACAATAATAAACATGAGGTTTTCATTTTTTCCATTTTACTGGAAATCAAAGCTCAGAACAGTTATGGCTTGTACCAGCTTACAAAGCCAGAAGGTGACAGAACCAGGACTGGAGCATCTATGTGATGATAAAACCAGTGTTCTTAACACCCCTGCAGACCCTAAGCATCATCCCTTTGCACAGGTGACTCTGCAAATAAGTACTCAGGAATGGAGTTTCCAGGCAGGCGAGTGGGGAGGCCGAGGAAGAAACACTAAATATACCTGGAATGCAACTTCCGTGTCTGTGGACAAGGGCAGAGAACTTCAGCACTGTGCTGACCACCTACAACAGTGAAGACAGGACAAGGAAAGACAGGTAAGGAGGAGTCAAGGTTACTGTGTGGTTACTGGTGCCACAAAGTGTGTACGTGTTTTCAAGAGTTAGACTGGAGAGACAGAAGGAACTAGTGCAGTATTTATACATGAAAGATGACAAAAATAGACCATATTCCAGCCTGGGAAATAGTGAGATCCTGTCTCTAAAAAAAAAAAAAAAAAAAAAAAAATGTAGCCAGGTGGGGTGGTGCAAGCCTGTAGTCCCAGCTACTTGGGAGGCTGAGAGAGGAGGATTGCTTGAGCCCAGGGGTTGGAGGCTGCAGTGAGCTATGATGATGCCACTGCACTGTAGCCCAGGCAACAGAGCGAGACCCTATCTCCAAAAAAAAAAAAAAAGAAAAAAGAAAAATGTAAAAGAAAAAAAAGACCATATTGTAACTAAATTTCATCAAAAGAGGCAATTAGGAGAAACAAATACAAAGATAGCACAGGTTAGCAATGGAGAGTGAAAGTGATTAACCTAACTTGTCCATTCTACTTGCCAGGGCTTTCCTGGCCGTGTTACCCCTGGGCAGAGAGTGGGAGTCACTAGAACAAGGCATAGCAGCGTGTCCAGGGAAGAGGTGACAGGCAGGGACTTTCACTGTTATCACTCCAACTAACGACACTTCTCCTCTTCCTGAGTACAAATGAGCACCCTGGATCTCAAATCCAAGAGCACAGCAAAACCCTGCCATCCATAAACAGTATCAGTCAGAATCTGTCTTGAAAAGTGCCTTTTAGTGAATGGTTCGTATATTAGAAAATAAACAATCGCCTGTTGAATGAGTGGGAACGTGAATTGTGACCGGATTGAAACATCAGCTTCTTGAACATAGGGGACTGAAGTGCTAACACTGTCGTCCCAGCCCTGCGTGCCGGGCCAGCCGCGGTAAACAAGCGCTCGAGCAGCTTCTCCTGCTGCGGCAGGAGCGCCAGACACAGTACAGGGGTAAAACTGCGGTCGCTGCCACCAAGGAAATAAACAAGTAGCACGGAGACTAGTATGGTGGCCAAAGAACATTTGAACACAGACATAAAGGATTAAAAGAAAACCTGACTCTTCCAAATATAGGAGAAAAGTTTTTCAGATGCAGAGAGCAGCCAGGGCAAAGGCCCTGAGGCGGGAAGGCTCTGGGTACCTCCGAGGGTGTGTGCCGGGCGCAGAGTGAGCACCAGGAGAAGGCAGGAGGTGACATGGGAAAGAAGAGCTCATAGGAGACCACACACGAGCCCCGAAGAGCCCTCGTCTCCCACTCCGTGACTCTGTGATTCCATCCCAGGCTTGGGTCTCCGTGAAGAGCGAGGCAGGTGCATGCACTTCCCTTCTTTTCCTGGGGAATCAGGTTTTACTCCTGGCAGGCTGTGCCGGGAGCTCTCACTTGGCAGGTGCAGGCTCCCTTGACTTTATAAATGGGCAGCCCGTAGTCAGGAATTTCCAAATGTGATTAAAATGGAACTGCCATTGGAAGCAGGTTCGGCTGCGTGTCTCTGCGGTCCTCAGAAAGAAGGGCCCCTCCTGGACCTGGCAGGCACACTCGGCGACGCCGTTCGGACTGGATCGAGGAAGGGCTGCCAGGTAGAGAGGAGATTTCAATAACTGTGCAGCCAAATTAGTAATTAGAGTGGCTGGGGACTGGGGACGCACCACGAAAAACCCTATGACCTCTCAATAGTTGAAGTCATTGAGATAAATGGGCCTCGAAGCCAGTGCTTCGTTTTAGAGAACGCACATACTTTGTGATTAACTCCAGATGACAACAGTGCCCGGAGACAGACCAAATGCTGGGCGTTGAATCAGAGAATGCTAACTGCTCAATCGTTTCTTTTGCCAGTTCAGCCCTTGAACAGTTCAAAAAAAGGAAGGGTTGGCCCAAAATAGCCTACATCAGCAGAGAAGAACAGATTAAATACATTTTCCTGTATGGTTTCAGTTTGAATCCAAGGCCAGTGGACCAGATCTCTCTGATTTCCACTCTCATGGCTGCAGCATGGAAGAGACTGTTCCAGAACCAAAAACAAAGGCAAGGCTTTAAGTAAACGGACTGTACCTTCTCATGAGCGTGACAGCAACCCACTGGCAGGCAGCGCAGCGGCGGCAGCTCACTTCCTCTGCGCCTTGTTTTAATTGAAACTGATGGAGCCGGGGAGCCGATTGGGTTTTGCATAAATCATCATCGGTAATACTCTTTCAAGGGTAATCACAACATTAATATACCAAGCAGGAAGTGAAATAATTAAAATTTAGCACATTGCGGTATTGAAGTTTCCAAAATTAATCTAAAGCACCTTTCCTCGGTACAAATGAGCAATCGCTTCCATCCATAGAAACAGACATTCATGGCACATCACATAGACCATCAGCAAAGAAAATGTTCCACATTTCTTCCTGCATTGCAAATCATCTGCTTTTATTTAAATCCTTTCCTTTCTTCTCTGGCGATGCTGGGTTTTTGTTTTTATTTTTGTTTTTAATTTGTTTTACCTGCCTCTAGCTAAATATGTGGCAGAAGACCATGTAAAATAGAAATCCTATAAATCTGGGGATGTTGGAGAGAAAAATCACTCCCCTGCGACACTTAGGAAGACAACTCCAGCCCAGAGAGTGAGTGCGGATACGTATAGTGGGGAGAAACCTGTGGCGATGAGCATCTCATTTCAATATATCTGCTTAGGAGGTAATAAAATATCCAGGCTGGATCCTACAGTGAGCCACAGGCATAAGATGCTTAGTGGCACTAAACGGCTCACTTGCCCTGATGAAGTAAGTATCTGCAGCGCTTTGTGCCTTACAAAAGAGAATGAGCAAAAATGCTTCCTGTTGCAATGTATAATCTCACATGCAGACAGCTTGAAAACAGCAGTATTTTGCAGAGGAATACACCTCAGTGTCAGAAGACTGGGAACACCTTGACCTAGAAGCTCAAGAATAGGAATTGTGGTGCTTCCTCTCACCGAGACATTAAAAAGGGGCCCCTTCCAATAGGCCACACCCTCAGTACCTGGAGCACATTCCAGCAAAAGCCAAGCCTCCCCGAACTGTAAAGTAGGCAAAGTCACTTGGTGTTGCTTCTTTTTTCCTCAATAGCACACCTTCTATAGGAAGTAGAGAAACCCCCAATGTCTGGGGAGAAAAGGAGATAATGAGTCCTCATCACCCCACTGTAAGAATTAGTTGGACAGGCAATTTCACCTAGACTTAATTGGAGAGAGGGGCCCCCAAGAAGAATCTTCAATGCTGGTATTACAGAAACTTGGGAAGGGGAGTTAGCAGCGAGGGACAGGGGAGCGCCCCAATGACTCTTAGATCACATTATTCAAAGCATACCCTCCATGCTGCCTGTATGTAAGATCAATTCTGGGAAGTCATCAGTTGCAGCGGACGCTGCCATTTCCTACACTGGGAAATCCTCTGGTGGGTTTGTTCACCCTCAAGTGATGGGACATGTGAGAATAAATGCACAGGAAAGAGAGCTGTCAGTGAGAGTCAGGTTTCTCAGGTTACCTGGCCAAGGAGAACTCCCAGCAAACCAGGACTGGAACAACTACTTCCTTTGGAAAATAGTAAGAGAGCTCCCCATATTATCTTGTGCCTTTTTGGGTGAACTGTTACTCCCATATGTTCTAAGTGACCCAGATAGCCCAGATGTGAGCAGGTCCCACTGAAACTCCATAGACACGATCTGAGCACAGGTTGTACCTTTAGAAGTGTCTCTAGACCTTGCCTCGTACATATACCAAAACCTTCATACATGTGAAGTCATGATGATTGAAGGCCTGTGAAGAGGGGGAAATGGAAAGTGGGAAGCAGAGAAGAAGGAGGAGGAAG
>CM052445.1:10633582-10659690 GCA_028533085.1 Varecia variegata
GGGGTGAGGAAGAAGAGGAGGAGAAGGGGAAGGGGAAGGAGAAACCAAAGACATGGAATTGCCCCCAGCTTCACTAAGCACTGTTGTCCTGAACTTCTTCCCCATCACCCTAGATACTCGCCTGTCACCACCTCCCCTCCACTCTTGTGGTGCTACCCCCTGGCGACACTCACTAATTCATAGAAGAACCTAGAGTTTCTAAAACTCTTGCCACTTCTTTCCAAAAGTAGCCAACGATCAGAGTGGTTTTAACCAAGGGTCTAGTTACTTCCCCTCCTGGAAATGTGTGCTATGTCCTATTTATAAATTACTATGATGATACAGGAAGAGACATTTTGCTCCCAGATTTTATTTTGGTTTCAATAGTGTTGAATTTTGATAACTTTGTCATCAAGCATAAATTAAGAAAATAACGTAATTATGGAGTACATAGCACAGGTGAAACATAATTATTTGGACTCCCAGGAAATGAGCTCTTATAAGCTAAGTGGCAACTTGAAGGAGGACCAGGAAACCATGTGTCATCTGCCTCTGATTTAGCGGTGCTGCCATCTGTCCTGCACTGAAACCAAGCAAGCAACCAGCCAGCCAGGAAGATAAATGCAAGAGCAGTGGGGATGCAACCCCAGAAATATATCTTGTCCCTTGAATAGCCAAGGTAATTCCATACGTGGTTAGATTTGATGGACCTTCTGAGAAAACATAAAAAATGAAAAGTTCAATATTTTCTCCAGCCAGCTGACCTTCCCCTATTTTGGTCTTCTCTTCCAAGAAAATATAATAAAATAGTAATCAGGAAGGTAAAGTTCTCTAGTCACCAACATGCAGCTTGACAGCAGGAGCTGGCACAACGCAAGGCGTAAAGTAAGTGTTCAATTAAACAAGTGTATTGAGCTGTTAATTCTAGACCAACCTGGGATTGGGTTGGGGGCTGCCTCCAACCTAGACCTGACCCAGAGGTTACAGATAGTTCTGATTTTTCCTCCCCTAAAGCCAAGGAACTTTAAAAGCTGGTTCAGAAACCCAGTTCATAGGCGATGGCCCCATAGAAGGTGACTAGACAAAATTGGGACAGGTGGGATCCCAGTATGTGTTTGCTAGCAGACAGCATTAATATTTGTGCCAAAATATTAAATAGGAACTTGCTTCAGTTTATGCAAATAGCAGAAGTACAGGGGATATGGAAAAAGAACAGAGTGCCAGGTACCTTTGGAGCATTTATTGAAGGCTCCTCATGTATGATGCAAATGAGTTTTCCTTTGGGTTTGATCTTCATTTCACCTAGAAAGGAAAATGCCTTTTTATTTGGTTTGTTTACAATTTTTAAAACTTATTTTGTAAATATTTTATAATATTTAAAACAGTATATAATGAGGACTCTATGCCTCTTGCAGCAAAAAATAATTAATAATACTTGGCACTTAATGGCACTTTTCATCATTAAATCTCTTTGTAGACATTAATTAAGGGAAAGATACTTCATCTTTTTAAATTTGCTGTTATCCTGGTGTCATTGCATTTCATGAATATCAGTTGCAATGGAAAGTGAACTAGTGGAATCCAAAATACGAATCTACCAGAGGTTTACTGGGTAGATGAAAATAAGCCTTTATGTGCTTTCCATTATACTGTGTCCTTTAGATTAGGTTTGTAAATAACTTTTATTCACAGCTCTATCTTTAAATCTATTTTTTCTTTGATTACAACTGCTGTGATATTATATTAAAAAATCAAATATTTTATAATGTATTTTGAATTATTCAAATGTAAAAGCTACACGAATAAAGGCACCAAGGGTACTCGTGTTTGCAGAGAAATAGTCCAGTTGGCAAAGTCAAGCCAGCCCCCCGCTTTTCCTCCCCAGAAAGTAGAGGTTCATTTGGCAGGCAGGAGGGGTTTCTTTTTTATCTTTCTCCTTCTTCACTTGAAAGGGACAAAATCTTGTTCACCTGTGAGCCAAACTTCACAGCCTTATTTCAATGGCTTTCTTCTTCCAAAAGTCTTTCTCCATTTTTTTCCTGATGTCTGGAATTCTTAAGATAATCCGATAATCCTTACCCACCTCCTACTTCTCATATAAAATGGCTGCCAGGGAGCCGGGAGCCTCAGCAGCTTCCGTTGTTTCCATCTTCACCCGTGATTCCTTCTTTCAATCCCGCAAGTTTATTTCTCCATCAGCACTTGGTGCTTCCCTGTCATCACTCCTGCAACCAACTTCTCTTTTGCATTTATCCTTGACTTCTCCCTCTCCTCTGATTCCTTCGTCACAGGAATTCTTTACATGCAAAACCACATTTGTTGTATACATCCTTTCTGGGTACCCTTACGGTCCTGTCCTTCTCTTCTTGTTGGTCCTTTCTGGGTATCCTTACGGTCCTGTCCTTCTCTTCTTGTTGGGCTTCTTGCAAGAGTAGCCTACATCATTGTCTGTATTTCCTCTCCCCCCCGCCCCGGCCTCCCAACTTCATGGACAGTGGCCTTGCCACCCAGCCAAGAAAACCAAGGATCACCTCACTGCCGCCTCCAACAGGCGCCTTCCACTCTGCCTCTCCTTCCTGAGCTCCTTCAGTATCGTGTGTTGCTGGTCCTCCACATGCCTGTTGAACGCCCCTTTCAGTCTTTTTCAGGTTCTCATCTCCCTGAGTGTTAGTGTTTTCAAGATTTCTGCCCTGTAAGTTCTAATCCCCGCCTTCTTTCTCCCTGAGGAACTTGGTCTATTTTAGGCTTCAACTACAATCTGTAACCACAGGTCAAACATGTTATGCTCTGTGATACTCTTTCACACCTTGTTTCCTCTGCCTGGACTGTCATTCATTCCTGGGCAGCCTGAAGAACTCCTTATCAATCTTCAAGACTCGGTTCAAGGAGAATTGTCAAATGCCCTTCCTATCTCCTTTCCTACTCCCACCCCCATGACCCCAACAGAATGAGGTGCTCCCTCCTCAGCACTCCCGTGACATTGTATGTGCATTTGCGTGTATGTGTGGATGAGTGTGTGTGTGTGTGTGTGTGTGTGTATTTAATTTATTTATGTCTCAAGATTTCTGAAGAAAAGGGACTCCAGATTCGTGATTGCATTCCCGGCACATAGAAGAGTTGCAGTAAGTCAGACCAAGATGGCTGCTTCCGATTAGAGGATGAGAGAGAATAACAATGTGGATTCAGTTCAAGGTTACTTTTTCTTTGTTTTACTCTCAGAGCAGCTAATGAGCAATGCAAAGGACATAAATCAGACAAGGACGCTGGCAATAAATACAGCTTCCATTGTTTCTCTCTGCACCTCACAGAGGTACGCCTAAAGTTTGGTGGCATCGGCAGGCCACCAAAGTGAGACATCTGCCATGTCAGAGAAACTGACAACTGTGGCTTTGCTGCCTTTTATATCCACTGCCATGTCAGCTCCCAGAAAAATCTGATACAACCATATAAGAAAATAATTTTGCTACTCAACTGGGCGAGACACATCCAGCTTAATGTCCAAGTTTCTGACCCTAAAATGCTTGTCGTGTCAATGCTGAGTCAACCTTCTCTTACCCATACTTGTGCTTTAGGGCCTAGGAATTTTCTAGCATACCTGCTTAGCAGTTTTTCTTGACCAAGACAGGCCCAGATGCATTTCATAAATATTGAATGAATTAGTTAGCAAATGCATTCAATATTTATGTGGCTACCTCATTGAAGTAACGCACTGACTGCGTAATTCATTGCCCAGTCACCCACTAACAGTGGGGCAACTCAGCTCCACTGGGTACAAGTAGTAAAAGTTTCTCATCATGGATTACATGAGATGAGTAATTATCTGAGACAACTCAGGGACATGAGTCCAGGACAACTGATTGAGTTGGAGCAGTGGAGTCCCCTTTTTGTACCTCCTACTGTAATTCCAATATTATATTTTGTTTCAGATTGCTTCCCATCCAGTTGGCTAAGGTGGTAATGTGAATGATGACTTATTGTGATTCCATTAAGAAAGCCCCTTTCAAAGGATCTGAGAGTAGAGTGGGTGAATGTGTGTGTGTGTACGTATGGAGTTCATTCAGAGAAACTCAATTCTGTTTAAACTGAACTTTGTGTCCTAAGAACTCTACTTTATATAAGTATCACTTTTCATACAAAATAGCAGTATAGCTAATCATCCTTCAGAGAGGATTTGATGACAGCTTGGTCAATTGTCACCAGAGATACAAGGGAAATATAGGTCCCTAAATAATAAACATCGATGGAGGGCCTTCTATGTGCCAAGGACTATGAAAGACTATTTTAGACTTCAGTAGCTTACAAATATGTTGATGAGGCAAAATATACACACATGAAACATTAGGACAGAACAGACTGAATCATGTATTAAGTTATGTGATGCAGATCAAATCCTGTAGAATGAGAATGGTGTGAGAATGATGTGGTCAGAACATCAATAGAGGAGCGAGTTTTCTGAAGTCAGTTCTGAATTTAAGTTCTGCCTCTATCAGCTAAACAGCGGTAGGCAGGGCTCAACAGCCTCCTCTATCTGTAGGGTGTTGCATCTAATCTATTGACTTGCCAGTTCTGCACCCTCCAGAGTTTTCTTCCAGGTAGTGTCGGTATCAGAGTAGGTGAGGCAATATGAACACATACATATTTAATTTGTTTACAATGATTATGACCAAACTAGAGGAAGATGCATCTCTTCCAAAGAGGTTCTTATATACTCAGGCTTAGCCCAATTCCTATAACAAAATCCAAAGTCACTCCGTTTAAGATCTACTACTTTGTCATTCGAACTCCTCCCAAACCCATTCCTCAGTCTTCCACAATAGTGGAGCAGATATGATTGCACATTATTCCCCATTGATTACTATTTATTATTTTCTTAAAAGTATAAATTTATCACCATGTTGCAAAGCCAATCATGTGAAGACTGGAGAAGTGTTTTCCAGGAGGAAGAAAGAATAAGTGCAAAGTTCTGAGGCAGAAACAAGTGGAACTTGTCCAAGGAAGAGATAAAAGGCTGGTCTAGCCAGGACATAGTGAGTGAGGGGACAGTGACAGGAGGGGGAGATCACTCGGGCCTAGTTAGGAAGCGTAGGCTTAAGGCAGTGGGGTGACATGATTAGAGTCATGATTCAAGGCTCATTCTTACTGCTACACCTTCGTAAGGGAACCAAAGAGGAAGCATGCAGACCAGTCAGGAGGCTGTTTCCATATTCTAAATTGGAGGTGATAGAGCTTAGGCTAAGGTTATAGCAATGGACTTTGAACAAAATGGAAGGATTTGAGATACAGTAAATATAAATTTCTGACAAGCATGACACATTTAAGGAATAGAAAAGCCAGTGTAGCTGAGGAAGTGAGCAATGGAAACAGTGGTGGGAAGGTGAGGTCTGAGAGGTAAGCAGGAATCACATGAAAGAGCCCAAGTTAGGAAACTTGCTGTCAAATTTGGGAGAATTTGTTGTCAAATTAGACGTGGGGAGCAAAGGGAAAGAGATGAACCAAAGATGACTCATTTCCAGGTTTGAGGTCAGAGCAAATAAATAGCTAGAAGTGTCATTTACTAAGACAGGGAAATCCTGGGGTAAAACATTGGAAAACAAAACCTAGAGTTTGGTTATAGCCATGGTAAAATACTAATAGTAGCAACCTTGTATGATTGTCGGGTCAAGTAAATGACCAAATGCATAAAAAGCACTTTCCCAATGAGCCTTGTACATAGTAAGAATTCAAAAAATATTGATTGTTATGTTTATTATCAACATTATTACTCACAGGACTATCTTCATCAACACAAGAACTTAACACAAGGCAGCTCCATTTCTCCACGACCTCCCTGTGCACAGTGCACGGTGCATTCTGTGGAAAACGTCCACTTGTCTTCTCTCCCTCGTGCACGTGCAATCAATTATTTTGCGAATGAAAAGGAAGTGAAGCAGAGGCAAATGAAATTGACAAAGCCCCTATGCATCTGATTTTTTTTCCATGAAGATTAAGAGTTTTTCACAGATGGATTACATTCTTTCCATCATTAGTTAAGCCCGTCTTAGTAAAAATTCTGCTCAGGAAAATGTCTGGGAAAGGCAGGTCGATTTGGTTATGCAAAGAGCTTTACTTCATATAAACTCAGAGTATCTGTTTGAAAGAAATTACGGGTAGAAAAGGAGAGCAGGGAATTTCCCACCTCCCTCCACATCTGCCCTCAAATCTGCCCCTAACGCCACCGTCAGATGATAAACAGTCACCTTCTTGACACATTCATATACTGAGAAAGGAGCATCAGCATAGAAAATAATTGCCACACAGAACACATAACTTTCACTTGCCCTCAGGATATAAAATGCACCGGGACACCCTCTGTGAGTTGGACGAGGGAAAGCAATTATTTAGATCCACACTCTTTATCAACATCCCTGAAGCAGAAAGCAAAATGAACAACCAGTAAATGGATGTCACTTCCAGACACTGTGCCTCTAAAAATAAAAGCTAAAA
This sequence comes from Varecia variegata, assembly GCA_028533085.1. Classification (NCBI taxonomy): domain Eukaryota; kingdom Metazoa; phylum Chordata; class Mammalia; order Primates; family Lemuridae; genus Varecia; species Varecia variegata. Next base: position 10,640,045 of record CM052445.1, read on the forward strand.
AGGACACACATCTATCCTGAGTTTGGTCCTGGATTTGCCTTTGCAGTGAGTAGACAGCTGTGGGTCTACTTGGCCACTCGCACAAAGAGCCAGAAAAGAAGGGTACACTAGGGAAATAAATGTCCCTGCAGCTTTCTAAAGGCCAATGGCTCTTCGGAATACTCGAGTACCACGTGCGACCCCGCAGATATTCCTCCTGGATGCCAGTCATTTCACAGGGTTTGCCAGATGAATTTTTCGGGGTGATTCCGATGCATCTGAAATTTTAGGTCTTCATATGGTTGATACAGGCTGATCGCTCATCTGCCCTGCAAGAAGCTAAATTTATCATTTTTAATTGACAAGAAAACCCTGAATTCAGTCAAAGCCAAATGTGAGAAGGACTGAGAGTCATTGAAAATACTACTAGGAAAGGTCTCTTTCCCAAAAGGGCATTTTGCCCTTAAGGAAGCACAAATGAGGCAGGCATGTTTGGGAATGTTTGCTGCTTTACGCAAACGCACATTTTTCTCCACATCACCTGTGCATCATGTGAAGTGACATTTCCTCTGGTAATTATGCATCTTCTTTCAGCAGCAGAGGAAATGGTCACGGAAAAGGCACAATTGTCAGCCCGTGACGTAGTGCTTTTCAGGAAGCTGAATCCAGGGCCCCCAGAGCCTGATTTGTTTCCTGGGGGTCACATGTTTTTCTTCTTCAGATGAAAATGCATACCCCAAGCACAGGATTCCATAAAAGAACCAACATCTAATCTAGTATCCTAACCTTTAGAACCGGGGCTTTAAAGTAACCATCAGCAAAAGGAAATAGCGTTGAAAACAGCCCCAGGCTGCCATCCACAGAGGCACAGTGATGCTCTGCACATCACAGCAACCACGGGACAACAAGGGGCAGGCTGAATTTGCATATCTAATATAGGATTTAACATACACGTGTGAACAGAAACACAGCTGTAGGGTTGGATGTAGCGAGACAAGGTAGAGTATAAGCAAAGGAAGCACATTAAGAAATCATCATGCTTCTCTTTTTTTTAATTAAGAAAAAGTTATTCATATTAAAGTGATAACCTGGGTCAAGTTTTTTTTCCAGGAAGCTCACTCTGCCAATCCTCTTAGTTATAATCATGCCAATCAGGTGCAATACAATCTCCAGAATGCCCGCTTGTGCCTTGTTCAGGTGAGAAGAATGTATTAGGTACACTTCAGTGTGCTGAACTGAAGGTTTGTTTAAAGCTATAAATAGTTTTATGCTCAGATTATGACTTTTAAGAAAGAGATCAAATAGGCAGTTGCCTCCGACCTCTCTCTGCGGTGATCCTCTCCCAAAGTTTTGTGAGCACAGCTCTTCTTTGACGTTTCAAAATTTTATTCCGGGATCCAGCTCTTCCGTAAGATGGGGTCTGTATCAGCAAATGGTACCAGGAATCTGACAAAAGAGAGACCCAAACGACAGCGGCAGAGACATTTCCTGTAGGCTCTTCCTGGCCAATTACGGCCACTGTCCAGGCTGCAGTTTAGAAAGTGGGTGCATGGCGGGAAATGACACAACTCCAGAATCCCACATTTTTTTCAAAGGGCAGGTACCAGAGTAGACAGGGACAAAGGACGTGTACCCTCCACGGGCATTTAGACCCTGCTGGGCTCCACTCACTGTAAATTACGGCACAGTGAGAGTCATTCAGGGAGAAATTGGGAGGAGGGACCCTGCCCCCTGGCCCTGCAGACCTGCACGAGCTCTCTGAGAAGCAGCGGATAAGACCTGCTGGGTTGTTTCTTTAACCCAAGGCACATGTTCCCTGCTGTATGCCTGCTCTGCCCTCTGCATTAAAGCAAAGATCCTGTCAAATGCACTCAGTGGAAGAGGGATTAGCAAAGTAGAGCTGACGCACACAGTGCTGGACCCAGAGGGACTTTGACAGAACCCTTCAGTCCATCCATCCATCTGCCTTTAGGAAGAGCTGCGGGGGCATCGTCTGCTTTGTTTTCTTAAAATAGAGAAAGTAGTTCCACAATGTGTCAGCGGCTTTTAATCCGTGTGCTCCCTGTTTTCCATGGTAATAACTCATTGTGCCAAAGTTCTGCTCTGTGACACTGAAGGTGACCAGGACTCCATGCTGGCTTCAACTGAATGAGCCCTCTGTGAAGTCCCTTGTTTAATGTGTTTGTATTAAGCCACCAAGATCTTGAGCAGCCGGTTTCAGAGGAGAACATATTTCCTGAATCAATTCCTAGGCATTTGTTTTGGATGTTGTAAGGGAAACTGAAGGGAACTGTTTGTTGAACAGGATGGCTTTGACCTGCTCAACTTCCTGGAGCTGAGAAAAATGCCTGACGGCAATCACCTGACATCAGTATGATTGCTGTTTCGCGTGAGTGGAAGAGTCTTAATGAAACTGATCTTTGGATACTGAATTTAAATGACTAAACTAAGGTGTCACTTTCAAAAGTGAATGTTCAAATTCATATGGCCTTTGTGGCCATGCATCTCGCTGCTAGAAGTTAGGGTTGAAGCCCGGTCACATCTGCAGACCAACAAGGGACAGACGGGAGCCAGTTGCCAAGTGAGAGAATCCCTTTTTGCCAGGTGGAGTGGTGCTAGGATGCAAACAGCCCTGACAGGGATTTTATTTCTAAGCATGCTCACAGACCATTCGGTGAGGTGCCACCATGCTTCACTCCATCCAGATCATCATCACGAACCTGAAACTCTTATCAGGAGAGGGACTGGACTCTCCCATGAAGCCCTAAGCGACCAGGACCACACAGCAGCCTCCCTACTTGAGTCCCTATTGCTATGGCTAAGAAGGAAGGGGGAGATGGATTGAAATGGGGAGGCTATTCCAGAAACTATGTCTGAAATGAGGTGGTAGGACACTGCCAGGAAGCATTATTGATGCTATCAGACATCAGTGTCTCGTCTAAAGGGAATAAAGCCAAAGAGATCTTTATGTACAAACTGTGCTACCTGGGCTTGGAACCCTTCTGTAGAGAGAGCCCTAAACTTCGCAGAACATGCCAGCGGTCAAAGGCTTCATGCACCAAATTCCCATTTTCCTACTTTCTACTAGTCTATTCTCTATTTCATCCCAAAACGTCCAAGAAAATCCAATGCCTTTCTTCCCCCTTCCTCTCCAGCCCTAATCCTAGCTTGCAGTTTATCTTTTCTGTTTGTGGAATGCATCAGGCCATAAAGTACCTAACTGCTGTGCCTTACACATTTTCCTCCTGCTCAGGTCACACCTGTGAGTACCTGTAGCCACTGAGCAATTCTGAAAATCTGGGTATAGAAAAACCCCTGAAAAACCAAGGTAGTACAGCTTAATCCTAGTGTTCACGTTTTCTCACCCAATACTTCCAATCCCCCGTAACTCCTGGGTAAGCCGTGGCCAGGACTGAGGACCATGAAGAAGTGCCAGTAAACATGAACACGTGTATCCTAGAGCACCAGGAAGGCTGGGTGGGGAGGCACCTCAGAGATTGCTTTTATTATTTTAGCAAGGCCCGTCACTTCAGAACTGAGGGATTGCTTTAGCCTAAGCCAGGAGAGTTTATGGCCTGGAATGCCTAGGAAAGTTCCTCCTTGAGTTTGGTCAGAAAACATGGATCCCAAGTGATCCACACTCTCAAAGTCAAGTGCGGTTTTATTGCACTTACTGATTTCCAGTGTGATTCATTTGTCTCAGCAACTGGACATCTGTGTCCATGAAATGGAGGGTACCCAGCCAAGTGTGGGCATGTCCTGATGAAGTTTGGAATTTGTGCAACAAATTTTTCATGCTTAGCTGAGTTATTGCTAGAGAGCAAGATGCTGCCTAATGAAAAATATCCCAGAAAGCACAGGATATGTTTTCCTGGCATTGCTGGTGACTAAGCAGTTCACCTTTGCCTGTTATTATGGCTGAAAGATAAAGAGATGACATCGCAGAAGGTGTATGAACACCTTACTTTTGAATTGCTTTTTTATTTTAACCCTTCCAGAGCCTCTTTTTCTATTTCCTCATTTTACCTTTACAACTTTCTTGTGAGCAGGGAAGACTCATATTACATAACTTTCAAGGAAGGAAAGTCACACACAAATTGGTTAAAAGACTTGCTTTAGGGTTCTATAACTCCAGTTGGTCTGTTACTCAAAGGGATCCTGACAGGAAATTGGGATAATTTAAGGAAAGTTTAATAAATAAAATGATTACCATGTCACAAGGAAGGGGTAGGAAAATCACTGGGAATAGTGCAAGAGGCTGGGGCAGGTAAGGGCAGTTTCTCTTACCATCCCTAGGCCTGAAGGGGCAAGAAGAGGTAGCAGATACCCAAGGGGCCCGGAACAGGAGTGTAAACTTCAGTCAAGGCATGCAACCAGCCCAAAACAACCTTTATAGAGAAACCCAAAGAATGAACACCCAACCTAACTTTCCTCCATGCCCCCTCTGGCCTACTTCTTGGGTCTCCATCCCCCCATAACCAACTCCATCACTACCAGCATTGACCAAACTCATCTGAAAGCCAAAAGGCAAGGAAGCCTATGAATGGAGTTCAAGGAATGGGCCCGCCAGGGAGCACTCCTGGGAAGGTAGACTCTACAAAATACAGCCTGTAGAGTCAGCCTCAGAAAAAGCCAAACCTGCTGGTTATTATGTCATCTATCATTCACCGTAGTCTTCTAGATAACTAAAGACAGGCACATTATAAAGAATCCACTCTGCCTTTGTTGATGACTGAATGACTGTATTCCCTAGTGTAAGCCTGACAAAGGTGGGCTTCTGCTTTCAAATCAATGCAATTCAGAAAGTATGTTTGACTTCTGTAAAGTGAGTACACACTGTTTATGTTCTTATGAGAAATGCATTAATTAATGCAATACTGCCTTTTCTTACTGTTCTCCAAAATACTTACTATGGTTCGTCTTATCCCCGACACACACACGCACGCACACACACACACACACACACAAGTACATGTACATAGGCACATGAACATAAGTATACAAAGGCATGCACATACATGCATACAGAGGCATACAGACACATGTGCACACACAGGCACGTGCACAAAACAGTTCATATAGGAAGACGGGAATGAAGCACAGCTTGTCTTTCTGGATCAGATGCCACAAAGTTAATTTTAGTTGGAAAACTCCTTAACAGACTTCCAAGAAAATACCACTCGGAACAGCAGAGCTCCTATTAACATGTGTCTGCTGTTTTCTCAGTGACACCAATGTCAGTCTCTAAGTTTCAGATCCTCAAAGATTCCTCTGAAACTGGTCACCTTGATGAGGCTCATGATGGCATAAAAGCAGCTGTTACTGAAAGACATTGCTACATTGCTACACATTTGGTGGTGGGGGTCATCAGGGAGCAAATAAGTAGATGGATGGATGGATGGATGGATGGAAGAATGGAAGAATGGATAGATGAATGGATGGGTGGAAGAATGGATGGATGGATGGATGGATGGATGATTAGGTGGATGAGTGGATAAATGGAGGGATAAATGGATGGATGGATGGATAGTGTTAGATGGAAGATGTATCTATAAGAATTAACTAGGGGGAAGGATCTATGTAGCTCTCCTCTCATTACTTTCGGCGAAAACACGCCTGAAATCCCTCTAAATCCTGAGGCAAAGGAGTCCCTACCTGACACCACTGCAGTCAGAGAGGGAATATATTATAGAAATTAAGAACATGGGCTCTGGATTCAGAGTCTTAGATTTGAATCCTGGGCCTAACACCACTTTCTAGCTGTGGGACCTAACCTGTGCCTCTGCAATGCCAACTGCCTCTCTGCAAGGAACTGTGCATCCTGCTGCATAGTTGGCCTGCTCTTCTGCTAGTGATAACAGGGATGCAGTGGAAGTGACAATTACCTTAAGGCATTACAGGGGTGAAGATTACTTGATAACACTCAAGTCATAGTACTCTGAAAATCAATCGTTTCACCAAAAACTTAAATCATGACTGGGCACAAATTTCCCAGAAAAAAAAAATATTGAAGTAGGAGGTGTAGTCACATATCTGTGATCAGATTGGTTAAAAAATAAAATAATTTTTAAAGAATTTTATCATTTATGAATGACGCATATAGGAGGCAGCAAACTGTATTGAGAAATGATAAGTTAGAAACCCAGGTGAGGTATTCCTGTCTGTGCGACTCTGAGCAACGTACTTCACCTCTCTGAGGCTACTCAGATGGTGCAAACTGGTTTTGCCGTGGACAAAACTGTACTGCAAATTTGATTCCTTTGGATCACACATTGTTTTAAACACATGTGAACTGAGATTTTAGAGTTAGGAGATTACACCAAAACGTCTCGATTTCTAGCAGCACTGGGCCTATATCCCCACGCAGCGCCCACTGGGTGCAGCTGAGTCAGGGCTGGCCCCTCTGGGCTGGGAGTGTCTTCTTCAGGTCTCCAAAGTCCCTGCAACTCTGTACTGACCACTGGACACCTTCTCTTCAGTGTTACCTTTTGGTTCCCAAAGCTCTTGGATTTGTAATTTCTACTTTTATCTGTAAAAAGAAGTGTCTAAGCTGGGGCTGTGAAAAATAAAGAAAATCAAATAAATGAAGGGCCCAACACAAAATTGACACACTATAGCAGTAGGATCCAGGTCATCTCCATTCTCTTCACTGGTTACATATTCATTCATCAAATGCTGTGCTCACTGTATGCCAGATAATGTGCTCAGCGCTGGGGATGGGAAGATGAGTATGACACGGAGGCTGCCCTTGCCCTCCTGTGACGGGAGATAGATTCGTGAGCAAAGTCTATCTAGCAGCCATCTGAGCAGCCTGCTGCCGCCTTCCAACCTGTGCAGCTTTCTTGAGGGGATCCAAAAGAGAAAAGAACATTTTGGAGGAGTCTATAAATGACTCCTTTCAAAATACTGCACAAGGTAAGCCTGGAGTAAGGGCGTCTCCTTATGTGGTTTTCCAAATCTGTGTATTTTCCCAAATTAGACACATTCTTATAAAGTTTGTTTACATTTTGTACTAGCAGGGGCAATTACAGATCTTACGTGGCAAGAGCGGGGCACCTTGAAGGAACACCTTGATCCTACTTCACTGACTACAAAAAGATCAAAATAAAACCTTGTCACCAAAGTCAGATGGAGGCAATGAATGGAAAATGGAATCATAAAAGCCCAGAATATTAATTCCACTTCAATCTTTCTTTTAATATCAGGCATCCCTGAACCGGGGTTTGCAGAAATTCACATGAGCTAGAGTCCCCCAGAGAGCCACAGAACATGAATGTTGGTCCTTAGACCTTATGCTCAAATAATATATTCCTTCTTTTAAAAATTATTACAGTGCAGAGGAAAGAATATATGGCTTTGAGGCCAGACAGACCCAAGTCCAAATCCTTGTTCTCCCAATATTTGGCTTCATGACCTTGGACAGAAGACCAAAACTCTCCAAGCAGTTTTTCCAAATGTTATATAGTTTGTGGCAAAGATAATGAGTAAATTACATGAGGTCACCAGCAGGCCTAACACATAGCAGATACTCATAAGGCTACTTATCCATCATCATCAAATGAAGTGTGATTATTGATTTTATATCATAATAGTAATAGTAAGAGCTAACCATCACATGCTGCCTAATGTAGAGGCAATCAGCTAGGCGATGTCACATATACTCACTCATCTTTACAAGAAACTATTTGCTATTTGAGAAACCTTTGCTCTGAAAGATTAAATAAATGCTGTATGTAAATTAACCTATTTAATTCTCATGACAGCCTATTATTATCCTTATTTGTTAAATAAGGAACCTAAAGCACAAAGAGGTCAGGCAGTTGGCCAGGGGTCACAGTTAGTAAGTGGTGGAAATGGCATTCAATCCCAGTCCAGTTCTGTAGGGATGCTATTAACTACGTCATGAGCAAGGGAAAAACAGCCAAGTCAGGACTGCCCCACCCTCAAACACTCATACTCACTTGCACACATTCAATACACACACGCACACACACACATGCACACACAGAGTCCAGATATGGCTCAACTCTGGAACTGTGAGTCCCATACCGAGTGAGGCTGGGGACCCTACAGAGCATCCCACTAGGGCTGCCACATTAAGCCTTTCTAAGATCTTTTGAATAACTGACCCAAATCCCGGAGGACCCCTAGAACTGAACAGACTTCCTAAATCCCAACACCTGAAATGGAAGAACTGTGTGTTATACGTAACTACTTCTCTCTCTCTCTTCCCAATATGCTTTATATAAATTCACAGACATCTTAGGGGAGCACATTTGAAATGGAAAACCCAACCTTATAAATTATGCTTCAGTTCCACCCAACAATTGGTAACGCTCATTGGTAAGAAGGTCCCATGATGACATTGGACATCCGGGAGTCCCAGTAGGGTAGAGCTTGGGAAAATGGTCTGCCCAGTGGGAGTGGAGGGACCCCATGGGCCACAGAATTCTGAGGAGCCAGGACACACGGTGGAGGGATGTGGCAAGGAAAGAGCACAGGGACGTTGAAAACATTTCTTCTCACTGGTAATCACTTGTTTCAGTAGCATTGTAATCCAAGCATGCTTCCCCTGATATAAACAAGGCAGAGTCATCTTTGAAGATGATTCGAGGAATACCAAGACATGCTCCCACTCACTCCCCCTCCCAATTCCAAAAGACCTTTCTCCCTGGTGTTGAAATGTCACATTTAGATTCATCTTTTTTGACCCTCTTCTTTTGCAAAAGCATTACCATCCTCATTGAAAGAGGTGGATGATGGAGGGATTATCATCTGTGTCTAATTAAAAGGCAAAGCAAAGGCAACTAAGAGTCACGGAAGAGATACAGGAAGAGGAGAAGGTGCTTCTGAAGCATTAAACAAAGCTTCAAAGAGGCACCCTCTTCTGAACACACCAGCACTGCTTCCCCCGACCCGGGCCGCTTACTCACAGGGATGAACTCCCTTTTCCAAAGAAAAGCTGCTCACGGGAGAATTCTGCACTCGTCCACCCTTGGATAGAAATGTCTGATGAGGTGTAGTATTCTTGCTCTTTGGGAACACTGACAGTTCTGAGAGGGGATAAGGCCCTGTGATAAGGAAGTCTTGGGGAGGGGGTAGATTTCTTTGAACCAAGGCTGCCTCCCAAGGCCCTGAGGTCAGCTGTGTTATAGTCACAGTTTGCATGCCCACCACTCTCCCTGACCACAGCCTGGTTCTTCATCTCCTGTTCCCTCTAGAATGTTCCTTCGTATTTGTTTGTGTGTTGACATAAAGTAGGCAGCACTTCTGTGGGCTGGGTGGAGGTGGGCAGAGAGCCAGCCATCCTGATCCATCCTCCCCCCAGCTCCCAGTCCTGTGGGAAACACAAGCACAGGACGATTTGTGTAATGGCATATCAGAGGACACGGTGAGCTATATTCTCACTGAAACATTACTGCAAGGTCCCTTGCCAGGTTAGCTGTGGGAATTGACCCGGGATGGCGGGGGCGGGGGGGGGGGCAAGCAGTGGGAGGAGGAAACCTGCTCACGCAGGGCAGGGCACGGAGGGGAGCTGAGTGTAAGGCCAGCGCAGTAAGGAAGGGGGTGTGAGGAAGCGGCAGGCTGGCCAGGGCCCTGGGGACACCTCTGCCCTAGAATCCAAGGAGAAGAGGGGACCATCTGCCCTAGGCAGACTGTGGTTAGCCACATGACACTCCTCAGCAAATGCCTGCGGAATTCACTTGGACTGATATGCATCAAAATTCTAGGGGCCATAAAAAGTTTTTGTTCTGTTTTGTTTTAGGAAATAAGCTAGCAGAGGCAAGAGAACATACCGGTTTCTTTCCTTTCTGCTCTGTAAGCTCAGCCATGTCATGGAGATCTGCAAGTCATATGCCACAGGACTCTCTGGTGCTCAAGCAGTTTGTCTAAAGAGTCTAGGCGTGGACACAGGTCTCAGGATGTGATTAATAACCAGCAGACAGTCTGCTCTTCAGGTGACTCTGCACATCCTGGGAAGGAGCTGGAGCGTGAGAGCCGCCAGGGCAGGGAGCGTGAGCAGGCGCGGCTCCCCCGCTGGCAGCTGCCCACTGGCCATCTGCTCTTGGAGCCAAAGCTGCGCCAGCCGTGCAGAGCTGGGTGCCGTGTGAGCTCCCAGTGTGCTGTCTCAGGGGATTCTCATCTGCCCTCTCCACCGCCACCCCTTACCGTGACCCGCTTTTCTGGGCTGGGCACGGAGGGTGTGCAAGGGCATCGGAGTGAGCAGAGAGGTTCAGCCGCGACTAGGGAGACTCCTGGGGCAAGGCAGGCCTGCAGGGCACTCTCTGTCTGGAAGTCAGTCAGCCACTGGAGTCCGCCCTTCCTCTAGCCCAAGTTTCTTCTGCAGAATTCTCTTCATCCTTGATATGCAAGCTCTGGTCAGCAAACCAACAGCCTAGAGATCACCTGAGAGCCTGATAGAAATACAGAAAGTTCAGGCCCTACTCAGACTTACTGAATCACGATGGACATTTGACAAGGTCCCCAAGTGATTGATATGCACTTGACTTTGAGAAGCAACAGCTCTGAATGATCTCCTTATATAAACAGGGCAGTCATCCTTGTCTCAGGATTTGAAGAACACAACAGAAATACAAACCCACCTCCCACCCTGTTCTCACTAGCATCAAATGTCACAGATATTCATCCTTTTAGATCCTCTTATTTTGTCTAAGTGGTGCCATTTTTATTATTAATAAAATTCAAATACTGCCTGGAAGGGAAAACATATGGGATCCCTCATTTCTGAGTCAAAAAGTTAAGAAATTTTTATTGAGCTTATATTACGTGCCTCCTACAGTATAGTATTCTAGGAGTAAATGTTTTTAGTGTAAATGAACCACTTTCCCCTGGAGATAAGAGAGCCAGGTGTTAGAACAGCAGTCTTCTCTCTGCAAGGAAGCCTTATTCAAGGGACAGAAGAGAGGGAGGACCAAGACAAACAAATGTTACTCTCCCCCTCTCCACTCCTTTGTGGTTGGATTGAACTCGCCTGTCAGAGCTCACCAAGTTGTTGAGTTGATGTTTCCATTTCCATTCAAAATCATCCTTTGTCAAATTTCAACTTAATGGAGAAATGCAGTGGCCTTTTGAAGACAAGATGTCCAGGTGCATATTTATTTTTAGAAGGAAATGGACCACAGCACCTCCATTCCGCAAGGAAGAAGCAAGCCGTGGCTCTGCATACCGAAGCAGCGAGCAAGCTCAGGGGTGGAGAAATCACACTCCTCAAAGAATGTGCCAGTGGCCCCAGCTTATTTATTTTCTCCCAGCTCATAGCACAGCACTGGGTATACAGGAAGTGCAGAATTAGCACCAACACCAAGCACACTGGAAGAGAAAACAAAACCTCTCCTCAAGATATCTGACTTGGTTCAGGTAGCTATGAATGAATAGCATCTATTTCAATCCCAAAAACATGTGTGATGCATGATGATTTGTTTGCATTTGCCTTTTATTTTATTAGTAACTGAATAGGACATCTTTGAAGTAATAAGGCAGAATTATCTTTATGATCTAATAATAGTTATAATCACTATTGTAAATTAGTAAGGTGTTACTGACTTCTTACTCTGTGCCAGGTGCTACTATACATGCTTTACAAGTTAGGAGAAAATGCTCACATGGTCACATGTCATGCTAGCCCTCGCACTGACTGTCTTTGCTCTGGATTATTTTTTGCAAGATATTTATATAGCAAACAGCTTTCTAAAATTGATGTAGTGTCTCCCTCCAGAGCAAAGAGCATCCCTGCTTACTGTCCAGTATTATACAGAATGTCTCACTCAGGAGCAATGGGAAGCATGCTTACTGCCCACTATAAAAGATTCAGGTTCCCTAAGCTGTGTTCTTCTGTAATGCAACTCACTGTGTGTACAGCTGTTTTTTGGCCTCTTTGTGTTGCCCTGTGGGAACGGGGGCTTGAGGCACTAGCACATGAGAATGCTGAAACTCTGGCTACTGTTTTTGCTGTGAGTAAAAAGTCCTCAGTCTCTGACCCAGGAGTCTTGGGTCTTCTGCCAGCATCCATGTAACCGTGGCAGGCTAACTCATTAGATTGCAAGTGGGGTTAAAATCTCAGACCCTTCTCTCAGTTCTTGGCAGAAGCAACATCTTTTTTAATCCTCTGAATAATCTTGGGAAAGTACTACCATTTTTTCTACATATGATCACAGTTATCACTAAACTGCACTGACATATCCACAGGGGGTACCACGACTGAAATTCCAACCCAAGAGAGACCTCACTTTCTAGGCAGCATTGTCTTTTTACATACCTTCTTTTTAAATTGCAAATACTGCTGACAAGGGTAGTATTCTAAGTTAATATCCCCAACCCCTTAGTATGGCTTAGACATAGAAGTGAGCCTAAAAAACAGGATGCTGAAAGCGGGGGGAGCAGAGGGATACAGAAAGGAGGAATGGAAGATACAGGTTTGTTTCCCTGTTTTTGACTAGGGCTGGTCCAGTACATGCCCTACTCTCTCCTTTAGGGAGAGTGAAGAGGGTTCCGAGAGTCCATAGACAGGTTCCTCTGCAGGCTTACAAGGGGGAGAGTGTGGCTGAGAAGGAAATACACCTACCTCTCCCAGAGGCACCGCTGTTCCTGTCCATTCTGCTGGCCTGGTGCATGTGAGGATGTGTCACCTCATCTGCGACACCTCGAAGCCACAGTGCCCTGAAGTGTTGGCATAAATGGGGCTCTGTGATATATTGTTTGAAATAGCCTCATTAGTTCCATGCTCACCTAAAATCCAGTGCAGGAACACTTCTGCACAGGTGGAGGGAGACAAAGCAAATGAGGGGCTGCGATACACGCTCTGCATCTCACTTCCAGGCTGTACACATAGGGCTGAAGGTAAAGGGGGAGGCAGGCCTACATTTACTTATTCATTCAACGAACATTTGCTTTGTAGAAGTGCTTTGGTATAGAGTTCAACAGGAGATCCAGAGATGACTAAGATACAGACATTTATCCCACCTAAACATTTGCAATTTAATAGCAAAAATAAAATACAAGTACTCCAATAATAAAACATAGCAAGATAGGGGTGTATATATAGCATAAAAGTAAACAAACCAAGACCTGTTGTAACCCAGGCCAGGCAGTAATTACAACCTGACCTGGGTCTGTCTTAGAGGATGGGTAGGATTTTCACAGACAAGGATGGGGACGGGGGCTTTCTGTGTTGAGGAGACAATGCCAGCAAGTGATGGGGACCTATGTGGGGAGGAAAGTAAGGAGTCAGCATCAGCCAGCGTGTAAACTACAGGAAGGTGCTAGTGGGAACAGACTCTGGAATGCAGGCGTGGTTCACATGGAGGAAAACAGTGAATGCCAGATGAAGGATTCGGGGCTCTATTCCAGCGGGATCCCAGAACCATTGTAGGTTGCCCTGGGCAGGGGACATCGTCTGACATTACAGACACTGAAGGAACCAAAGAAGCAAATGTTCCCATACATAAAATCAAATGTTGGAAAGAGGCCTCAGGCCAGACATCAACAAAATACACAATTATTCGCTAAACAGGAAAAGAGGAGTTATTCTTCTGAGGTGTTGAGGGGTAGTGACCAGCATTTTGCAGCACTCACTTGGAGATTACTCATTCTCTTAGAGCCCAGTTTCAAACGACATTAACCAAGCATCTGATACATTCTTGTGTGTGTGTGTGTGTGTGTGTGTGTGTGTGTTTGACTCTCTCAAAGAAGACTTAATAGCACTTCAATTACCCACTATATACTATAATGTCAAGCACCAAGTAGGTGCTCAATAAATGTTTATTTAATAAATTATATTGAGTGAAGCATAAAATAAATTATATCTCTGAAGACCAGATGCTGTTTAATATCTGCAACAGGTATAAAAATTTAGCAAAACCATTCACTCTGTTTATGGTTGAATATCTTTGTTCAGGGCTAATTTTTTTTAATAGTCTGGCTATAACTACACATGTATATTTTCCCAGAAAATTTGTAATTATGGCATTTAATATCAGAAAGCCAAGCTTAGCTAACACTTCCATGTGCCTGAGACATCAATGCCAGACATATTGGCCTCATTTAAACAAACAATAATTAACCTAGTCACACAAATTGTAGTAAATAGAACTAAATTTTCAAAAACTGATAATTTCTCTCCTGCTGTTATACATTTTATTTTGTGTTTTTTCTTTACCTAGACCACATGTCTGTATGCGTGCATGCAGGCCTCCAGAAATAACTATGCAATAAGGTTGTAAAGAAACCAGGGAAATCATTAAGTCATAAACATGACTGTGAATCTATAGAATTCTTCATCACATCGATTAATTCAGAAACATCAAGAGTTACATGCCTTTGAACGCTGAAACTTCCATCAATAAAATAATGAAACTGTTAAATCTTGGCAGACAGGTGGAAAATGTGGTTCCTCAAGTAGTGCCTGTTGAAATTTTAAATAGTTTAATGAACTTAAAGGAGAACAAAGATTCATTCTCAAGAGTATTAAAGTTATTTCATCTGCTGTAGAGGTTTAATTAATGACTTCTCTGATTTCTGCAAACTTTTAAAATTGGTATTTCTGCCATTGGGTCCAGCACCAGCTAACCAACAGTGTTGCCTGCAGCAGGCAGATTCCCCAAGGCCTGCCACCCAAAAAGCCACCTCCCCCTCCCCGCCCACCGAGAGAGATCATAGCCAGGTTAGCAAAGCCCCAGGAAACGATGGGCATCTCTTGATGTCTTGTGATGTAGTTTGGAGGGTGGGGAAGTTCTTGGACAGGCTCTGCTTTCATTTGTGGATGAATAGTCCCCATGGGGACAGAAAGGAAGGAAAAGGGCAGGCCCCCTAAAGAGTAAGGGGCACGAATTCTCCTTGCACCAGGAGTGTGAGGATCAGGGTAGTCGAGAGACAGAGCCAGAACCTGGGATCGAAACTTGCTTACCAGTAGTGTACCTGATTAAGTAACCTCACCTCCCTGAACCTCAGTTTTGTCATCTGTGAAATGGAAAGAATGAAGATGTGTATGTGAAGGGTCTTATTCTATGATACAAACACCTCTAGTTCTCATTGTTAAATCACTACAGAGAAAACACCGGAATCCAGATGTTTATAACAGGAAGTGGCAGCGAGTTCTGGCAAGCGGGTGTAACCCGAATTATGATGGAAGAATTTAAGCTGGTTAATGCAAGGAAGCTGAAACTGTTTTTTCACCATTAACTCCATCTATATCTCTGTCTGCTGCCTTCTGAAAACACGTGATAGTGGAAGGAGACAAAGGGAAGGCATGGAAACAGAAGAAGGAAGCTGTGGGAAGAGAAGGTGTAAACCATAAATACCTATATGTCTTCCTGCACAAGCTTCATTTTCTCTTCTTTCAAAGGATGTTTATTTCAGGTACATGAGTTATATAGGTTGGAAATGTCATACACAAGAATGTATTGCTGATTTGAATGTTTTATATTAACACATCCATGCAATTTTATACAGGTGAATTGACAGGTCATTTAAAATCTGGATGAGAGAAGCTCAATGCATTTTGTCAAAGCAGCTACCATGTGGAGTGATTTATTCTTTAAGTTAAAAAGGACTTTATTAATAATGTTCATTCCATCATTTTAATATTTTAATTATGTATTTCTTTAATGTTTTCTGGAATAAATGAGTTTCTTGACAAAATTTATCAAATAAAGGGGAATGCTTCACCTGAGCACAACATAATGAGAATTCTGATAAACCATCATATATCTGGGGTGTTTTAAATGAAGGGGTGCCCAAGAGAACTTTTAAGTATTTGCTCTTCCCTATAATTAGATTTGATAGAACTAAACTCCTTAAGAAGCTCAATAAACAGAGCCACTCCCTGCTGGTACTCTGTGGCTTCATACAAGCACTGCGTGTATGCGTGTGACTGTGTGTGTTTGCTGGCGAGAGGGGAGGGCGTCCCCAGAGCAGGAAATGAAAAGACTTTGCCATACCAGGCAGCAAAACAACAGATGCCCACCCCGCCATTCAGTGATTCCTGGCAGTCAGCAGTTGGGCCAGGACCAACCTTACAAGTTTCTGCAAAGGAATACCTGAAGGATTCCTGACTCCAGTGATTCTTAATTCAGGTAAAGAATCTCCCCAGAGGTCACTAATTTGTGTTCTTCCCAGAAGAGAAAGGAATGAGAATGGTTTCCATTGGAAAAATGATTCATCAGAGGGTGCACAGCTCATTGGGTACAGGTGTCTGCATCTCAAGAAAGACATCAGCAATTGTCACCTTCCACAGAAGGGTGAGGGGCAGTAAAAGGAAGATGTTCATTTTCAGAGTACACTGTAGAGGTTAATTCACTTTGCATTCTTGTATTTCTGAAATATAGAAAGATGATCAGCATTTTACTTATAAGAAAAGTTCATCAAAATAATAAAAAAGCCCTGCCATCCTGTATATATAAAATATATATACACGAATATGTATGTATATATACTTATATATATGACTATATATAAAGCACAAATATATACCTTTATACTTACATATGGCTATATACACACATATACAATGGAAGTTCAGAAGTTTCTCATTCTGGTTTCTTGTTTGGTAAATCTATATCTGTATGATATTTGCCAATTATTTGGAAAGTATTAGGCAAATTTGACCAATGTGGATGGCCAAACTAATGACTCGTGTCACAACAAACATCCTAAATTCCAAATGACCTGCATTTCTGCACACATTTATTTTTAAAAATTGGGGTCTCTAGACATTCATTCCCTTATTACCACGTAGACAGAAACTTATGTGCATATTTATAAGGCTCTTCAAATTAAAGCTTCTGCTTCCAGCTAAGCCACATGCAGCCAACGCCCGATGATCAGATTACTCACACAGAAACGGTATCGTGAATGAAATCCATAGATAATCTGCAAACCTGATGTCAGCCAATGGTTTCAGTTTCTCCCCTCAGCACATCTCTTATGAAACCTCCTCACAGGCTGACAGGCATTTTCCATCCTCGCCACCCTCTGGTGGGAGCGCTAATAAGCAATGAAACAGCTAAAGCACAGTGCCCAGGAGGAAGGGGAGGATGAGCAAAGGCCCTGCAACCCCCCAGCTGCATCGCTGCATGCTGAGCAATCAGCCATCGACAGCAGCTGCTCACACAGAGCTTTCCCCACGCTCCCGAGCACACTGGGCAAGGACCAAAACCGCACCGCTCTGC
This sequence comes from Varecia variegata, assembly GCA_028533085.1. NCBI lineage: Eukaryota > Metazoa > Chordata > Mammalia > Primates > Lemuridae > Varecia > Varecia variegata. Next base: position 10,657,210 of record CM052445.1, read on the forward strand.
ATACACTTGTTCTGAAATTGCTCAACAGGCCGGATGAGGAGGTTAAATCAAAGCCTGATTTGCTATCACTGCCAGTCCGATTCCCTGGTAGCATTAGCTATCTTTAAAACATATTGCCATGGCAACTAGTTTAAAAACGTATTTCACTACAGAGCCTCTTCTGTGAGGAGAGCCAGAATAACCCAAGTGACCTTTTCTTGTCGGCGCCCTTCGCCCCCAGGAGAGCCCGTCTGGGGCAAACGAGGATAAGTGGGAGAGCTGCGAAGGTGCCAGGCCGTGAGCATCTGGCATCCCGGCCATGCCAGCCTGTAGCTTGCCTGAGTCACGTTTCTGTCCGTGGAGCCAGCCTCCTCTGCCTCCTTCCTGCGATTCTCCAAGCCCTCCTCCTGCTCCTGGCTACTTTGTCCAGGCCCGCCCCAGGTGCCAAGGCCAATCAGAATGTGACTGTTTCACAGGCTACGGGCAAAACCCTGTTTGCTCTATGAAACGAAAGGAGGAACAAACACTCAGGTACCTTGTATTTCATAACTATTTAGCCTTTTCGGAATTGCCATTTCGGTCTTGGGTTAAGGCTTAATCCCAGGATCCTGGCACTTCTGAATTCTTAACCTTTTATTAGGGGAAATCATAAATTTTCTATCGAGGTAGCTTTTAGGACAAGACCTGCAGTGACCCTCTCTTGGGGCCAAGAGGGGACATTAAACTCCTGACCAGAACAAGGTCTTTATGTGGATTACATTGACAGAGGCAGCCTGCAAGGTGGTGATTTGGTAGGAACCACTCAGCCAACTGGGTCACCCTCCTACCTATGAGATGCTGCATATTCCCACTCCCTCAGTGTGAGACATTATTGTCTAAATGAGCTGTTTGTCTGCAAGCATTAAATCCTTTTTGAATTAAGGCAAGATAGGTATGAAATAATCAATGAAGAAAATACTCAAGAGAGTCCAAAAATATGTCAATATGCTTAGAAAGCAGATGTGGGCCTTGAGATGTTGGGGCAAGTACATTTTACCAAGAAAGACAAATCTTGCATGTTCTCCCCCCTATGTGGGAACTAAATACTGAAAAAAATTGATCTGACCAAGATGGAGAGTGGAATGATGGTTACCAGAGAGGCTGGGAAGGGTAGCGGGGATGAGGGGATAAAGTGGGGATGGTTAATGGGTGCAAAAATATACTTAGATAGTTAGATAGAATGAACAATATTTGATAGCACAACAAAGTGACTACAACCAATAATAAGTTAGGGTATACTTTAAAATAACTTAAAGAATGGAATTGGAATGTTCCTAACCCAAAGAAATGTTAAATGCCTAAAGTGATGGATACCCCAGTTACCCTGATTTAATTAATTCACATTGTATGTCTATATCAAAATATCACATGTACCCTATAAAGATTTGCAACTATTATGTACCCATAATAATTAAAATAAGGGGGAAATAAAAGAACATTTAACTGAGAGGGAAGTGGAGGACTAAAAGCATCTAGAATTAAAAAGAAGAGGTTCAAGGTGAGTCCCCACACAGCAGGATGCACCAGGCTTGGAGGGAGACTCCACCGCGACAGGTCTTCTAGAAGGCAGAAGTGTTACCTCAAACACTCTGCCCAGTCCTGGCTTGCCCTGGCTTTCAGTGTATCCTTCTCTGATCTAGGCCACATCGATATGTGGCTGGTGTCCATTTCAGCTATCTTCATGATAAATATTGATCACCACTATAGATCACTCACTCAGCAGTCTTCACTGATCATTAAATGGTTGGAATTAATAGAGTAGCCATTTGGAGATCTATTCATCTAATGTGCATAGCCACAGTCAGTGAGTCCACAGGGAGCCCGAGTCTTGGATCTCTCCCACCACCGTACGCTACCCCACGACTCCTGGTTTTATGCGAGAGCGTGTATGCTTGCTCTGCAGTCACCGACGGTGTCTGACTTCTCTGACTGCAGTGACCATGCCCACGTATAGGAGGGCAGCTTTGCATGAGAACTTTGGTAAAAGCAGAGCACAGGCCGGGTGCAGTGGCTCATGCCTGTAATCCTAGCTCTCTGGGAGGCCGAGGCGGGCGGATTGTTTGAGCTCAGGAGTTCGAGACCAGCCTGAGCAAGAGCGAGACCTCGTCTCTACTAAAAATAGAAAGAAATTATCTGGCCAACTAAAAATATATATAGAAAAAATTAGCCGGGCATGGTGGCACATGCCTGTAGTCCCAGCTACTCGGGAGGCTGAGGCAGTAAGATCGCTTAAGCCCAGGAGTTTGAGGTTGCTGTGAGCTAGGCTGACGCCACGGCATTCACTCTAGCCTGGGCAACAAAGCGAGACTCTGCCTCAAAAAAAAGAAAAAAAAAAAGCAGAGCACAGCACTAAAACATACATACAGTAAAATCGAAATTTAGGGTGCCCAGGAAACTTGCGTTAATTTGAACATCAATCTGGAAATTGATATAACTCAGAAAGACCCACAGTGAAACTTAATT
>CM052445.1:10660190-10685507 GCA_028533085.1 Varecia variegata
AAAAAAAAAAAAAGCAGAGCACAGCACTAAAACATACATACAGTAAAATCGAAATTTAGGGTGCCCAGGAAACTTGCGTTAATTTGAACATCAATCTGGAAATTGATATGACTCAGAAAGACCCACAGTGAAACTTAATTTTAGATTACCTATAAAGCCGTTATTAATTGTATAAACAGTATTTCAGGGCAGATATGTAAAATGCATGTGAGAAAATGGTAGTTTTAAGTAACTTCAAGATTCCAATTTTAAACGATGGATAAACAAATTACAAGGCATTTTTATCTCTTCATATAATATATTCCTATTAGTTTACCAAAATAAGTCCCCTACAAGTATTTACTGGACACACTTGGCCATCTGGGTTCTAGTACCAGGTGTCCTTGGATAGCGGGAAACCCAGATTGAGGCTAGACTCTGTCCACTCCTAGACTGGGAACTACCAGGGCATGTGAGCTGGGCTGCAGGCAGGAGTTCATTCACGTGGGTTGATTCTTCAGAGCTCTTAGTTGGAAAGGGTCCGCCCTTACACAGTGAGTGGCAGGGAGGATGAAGGCATGAGTCTTTTGGAATCTGTTTCTCTGGCGGCCTCATGGAGATTGTTTGAAACAGAAGCTGAAGGAGCAGTTTTCAGTAGTAGCTCTATGAGGCATTGAGCTCTTGTCTCTTTGGATGACTCATTAGGTGACAAGATGTAAGGAAGGGTAAGGAGAAAAGTATTCCTCCTTCATGAAGCACCCCATGATTTCACGTCTCCAGTGAGGGAAGGACGAGGTGGTTGCTATTGGGCGGTCGTCAGGATGCGTGCATGAGCTCATGGGACTTATATACTTGGAAGTCATCATGGACAAAGTATTATGTGGGACCAGACAAGGTACCCTGCGATACAGAGGAGTAAGGCTTAAGGATGCAGCCAAATAGGGCTTCTTACAACAAAAGTGGCATCATTTCTATCCATAAGCTGATATTGCCATGAAAAATTTGAGCTATCCTTAAAAATAATAAAACTAAATCTGTTTGTAAAATATTTGGAAGAGGCATAGCATGGTAAAATGAACATAGGCTTTTGATCAACACCGAACTCAAACTCTGATTCTGCCAATTATCACGTGTATCACTTTGGGCACATTACTTAATGTGGCAGACTGCTACGTGTTCACTAAAATCCATTTCCCCTCCCTACTAAGCACCCAGCTCAATTATGTCTTCCAGTCCCTCTGACAGCCAAGAGTGTCCATGTGACCAAGCTCTGGCAAATGTACCAGGGACAGAAGTGATATATGTCACTTCCAGGTCTGGGCCATTAAAACTTCTTGGGCCCAGGAAGCTTGCATTAACTCGAACATCAATCTGAAATTGATATAACTCAGAAGGGGCCAGGCTGAAATCTAATTTTGGCTCACCTATAAAGCCTTTTTTGATTGTACAAACAGTATTTCTAACAGGAACATTCAGATCCAGCTGAAGACTCCAAGTCCTGAAAGGCTAGTAGTGCCCAGAACCCTCACTGACCAACAGAGGGCGGTTCCCCAGCCAAGAACATCTGTGTCAGACTCTACAGGAGCAAGAAATGTTATTGTCAAAGATTGGGATTTATGTGATACAGCAATTACCATCTTTTACATTAGCTAATCCACCTGAATTTCAATGTCTTCTCATTAAAAAAGAAAGAATTTTATCTAACTTATAGGGTAATTTATTATAGAGTCTGACACACGGTAAGTGCTAAATAAATAGTAGATATTACCATATCTACTATCATTTTTAGGTTGTCCCTTTATTTAGATATACACCTCTGTCTCATAGTTGGTGAGTTAGTGAGTGTTTCTTTCCCCATTGTAAGGGAAATATATTTATGAAATCAAAAACACAGCATCAGTCTTGGAAGGGAAAAAAGAGCAATTTGATGAACTACTATGAGCATCGTTTGCAAGATATGTGACCTTGAATACTACTCTTAAGTTTGACAAACCTCAGTTTCCTCATTTATAAAGCAAATATAAGAACCCATGCCTTAGAGAAGATAAGACAGGATAAAATGAGGCAGTAAATATAAAAGCATCTTATAAACTTAGGAATTTCATAAAATATATGGTATTATTATTACAGATTACCATTTTAAACTCACAAAACCAAATAGGATTAATACAAACCTTATTGTCCCAAATGGCATCTGATTTTCTACTTGGCTACCAAAGCTGGTGCTTTTTATTGTAATGCTTTTCATGTGGGTGGTATGTGTTACTAACATTACCTTCATATTTTCTAATGTGATTAAGTTGATGAACTAACAACATTAATGTATCTGAAATTTCCTATTTTCTTTATATTTTGAATGAGGAAAAAAGATATTGGTAGCAGTAAATCATGTATGCCCAAGCTGAATCTGGTGGGTCAGGAAAAAATGAGATCCTCACTTTATTGCTGTTATTGAAATATCCTTTGGAGAGAGATGTGCTGGGAGCCGGAGCTTTATTAGAATCAAATCAAATCCCGGCAGATGTCAGTTTTGCAAGGCCTGAGGTCAATCTGTGATCCATTTTAAACTGCTCAATTTATTCTCTTAATTTTACAATGTATAATCTTTGAAAACTCCTCGTATGAACTTTATTACTGTGAATTGAAGGTTACCAAGAAGTCGAGCCTTCCTGGAACGGTGTTTGGTATGTTCCTCACGTCAGCACGCCATGTCCACACACAGGTGTGTATTCTTCTCCAGTTAGGGGGTTAGAACTCTGAGTACTTACTACATGGATGCCAGCGCCCTGAGGGATGAAAACTGCAGTCCCTAATAGATCCCCTAAGATCTTAAAGGGAATCAAGGAAACTACTGAGTGGGTGGTGTTTGGAGCTGTGTAAAGGAGAGTGAAAGGAAAACACTTTCAGTTAATAATTCAACAAACATGTGTGAGACCTTAACCAGGTGATTACAGTTCACGTCATTAGCGATGCCATGTGGGTCTCATTCTCACGGGTGTAATGTGATGAGAAGGTCGCTGCGCTGCTCTGGTGTTTCTCCAAAACCCATCACCCCTGTCTAATGATGAGTAAACCATCAGACAAACTCAAATTGAGGAACGTTCTACGAAATACCTGACCAGTACCCCTTAACGCTGTCATTGACATGAAAGACAGAGAAACTGTCACAGACCAGAAGAGAGTGAGAAAATATGACAACTAATACCATGTGGTATCGTAGATTGGATCTGGGAACAGAAAAAAGGCATTAGGGGAAAATCTGGTGAAACGCAAATGAAGTCTGGAGTTTGATGAAGAGTAATGTGCAAAGGTGGTTTCTTAGTTTGACTAATGTATCAAGATGGAGTAAGATGATAACATTAGGGGAAACTGAAACTGAGTGAGAGGTATATGGGGGCTCTTTGTACCTTTGTAATTTTTCAATAAATCTAAAATCATTCAAAATTTTATTTATAAAAATATGTATTAATATAATTTTAGCAAATAAAAGTGTTTTAACAAATTTTAAAATAAACATTTTCATAAGTAAAAATTGTTTTAATGAAATATGAAAATAAATTTAAATAAATAAATATTTTTAATAAATAAATTTGTACATGTAGAAGAATATAACATTCTGGAAAGAGAGTGGTGACAGTAGAGTTTTTAATCTCTCTGAATTTTCATATAAACAGGCAAAACAACTGAATAGTAAAACCAGAAACCCCTGGATAAAATTCACAACAAATCTAGTAGACGCAGTATCTCTATAACCCCCAAAATGCCAGAGGGTGGAGATGAGCCACCCACAGCCACCAGAGCTGTCAGGTACCAGGGTCTGTGCAAGAGGAAGCAGAGGGAAGCAAACCATGGATCTGAGCATAAGAGAATCCGGAAAGAGCCAACAGGTATTTACCGAAAGGCATGACTGGCTAATGCGAGAACAGCTGAAGCTGGGAGAGGTGGTGCTGGATCTAACCGTGGGTGTGTGTGTGCCGGGACCCCTCAGCAGGCTGTGCAGGGTCTGGAGCAGTCGGTGTCCCTGTGAACTGCCCAGACTGACTGACGGACCCACCAAGCCACTTGCCGAGGAAAAACTGCTGGGATTGAAGTTAATTTTGAGCAAGGTCAGGACAATTAAGAGGAAAGAAAGAGAAGATCCAAATAAAAGTAGGAAGGGAGAACAGCACCAGAAAATCTCAGAAGGAAAGCTGGCCTGTTTGTTGTTAACACCATTTGACAAACAGAACAAAACAAAACACACAAAAACAGAAGAGGCTGTTCTATGAAGTTAAAAGAACTACTTTGTTCCATAAGTTCTTCTAAAATGTCAAAAAAAATTACTCAAAATACTCACAATCAGATCCCAAGCAAAGCTATTATAAGACAAGAATAAGGAGAATAACACTCACGCAGACGATAAAAGCACGCCAGAAAGTCATGCTAACCAAACAGATCAAATCCGTAACTTGCTATTTGAAAATGAGCTAAAAGACTATGAATAACTGACATAAAACGTGAAAAAAACAAAACTCAAAATTACAAAAATTCTGAAGTGAAGTGACAGAACTCAGCAAAAAATTAGAATAAAAGAAAAACATCATTTGAGAGTGAAGACTGTTAGAAGGAACACAAGAGAAAATTAAGCACAGAAGGCAAAAAGAAAAAAATTATTTAATAATCAAAAAAGAGGTGAAGAAAGAGATACAAAGATTTCAAAAGAAAGTGATAAAAAAATATAACAAATACTAAAACTACAATTCAAGAACACTAAAAATATATGAAAGAAAATACTCATTGAAATAGCACACCATGTACCTGATAATATCAGCTCAGAATGACCACCAGCAAGGCACTTTCCAGCAAAATTATTAGACCTTAAGGATTGAAAAAAGTCCTTTGGATATCTAGTCAGACAGAGCAAGTGACTTAACAAGGAAAATTAGATTATTATCATGACACACTATGCCAGAAGGTGATGGAGTGACATACACTCAAAGAAAGAAAATAGGGGCAAATGTTTTATACCCAGCTGAACTGACTTTCAGGTATAAATTGCACAATGTGTTATAAACATGCATCATATTCTTCCCATGAGACGTTCCTGAAGAAACTTCTAGAAAGCAAGTTTAAGACAATAAAAATGACTAGAGGCATTGACATAAGGACTAGTAGTGCAATAAATATGTAGTTTCCTGAAGAATTAAGATTAAATGAGGGCTAAGAGGTAAACTAATTATAAAAAAAAAGAAGATCATCTAATGTCTATTTGCTTTGACAACTATAAAAGTATGAGAGGGGTAATTAGGAGAACAAATGCAAAAATAAGTAACTTTTCAATAATTGTATTGATGGGTGATGGTATTAGTGTTGCTGTTCTGGATTGTTAAGTGGGTAACGTGATAAAGCAAACAAGTATTTACAGGATCTTCCAATTCTATCATTCCTTCATCCTTGGGAAACAAAATTTTCTGAATTAAAGAGTAAAAACCTTATAGTCTTAAATTTTAATTAGAAATGTCAAAATGAACATGTGAGGTATTTTATCTTTTAAAATTTGTCTATATTCTAGCTCTGTCCACTAAAAAAAGCATAAAAAATGACAAACTCAGTAGCAATGAACATCTCTTAGTACCAGATTGTGATCCTGAAATACCATTTCTTACTAAAAGAAATCAGGCTTTTGGGAGAATGACTGATTTGGAGAATGGTCCTATAACATCTTTTCATAGAAAATAGCAGAGAAGCTAGCAAAAAGTACTAGGACCCAGGATCTAACTTGAATAGGCTCACGCGGGACAAAGAATGAACAATTTGTGCTTCAAAAAAGCTAATAGTTGGAATGGATTGAACCTGTCAAATATGTTGAAATTCATGTGTCCATAATGGTACAAAAAAAAATTGGTCACCTTTGGAGAATGATAGTAACTAAGTCTATTTATTTCCTTGTAAATAAAGGGATAGTATCAACCACGTATCCTCCTTTTCCCATAAAAACTCTACTAATGAGTAAACAAATAGCAAATGAAGAGATATGTCTGTTTATAGAATTATTCTAACAAATTAAATGAAAGAATTTGAAAATCACTATTTTGCAATCTTCAATGAATTACTGTGTCTAGGCATTGAGCATCATCAAAAGAGAGACAAATAGACATTTTAAGCCTCAGGATGAAAACGTATAACATCATCTATAATCTTGACAATGTTTGTTGAAATTGGACTATGTCATAAACAGAATAATGGCTTCCAAAGATGTTCACCTCCTAATTCCCAGAACCTGTGAATGTGTTACTTTTATATGGCAATAGGGACTTTTTAGATGGAAGTAAGGTAAGGGTCTTGAGACAAAAAGACTACTAGTAGAAATGTGCTGGAAAGACAGAATGTTGTCAGAGAGGAGATGCACGAAATTAGGATTATGGAGAATTGCAATAGTTGGTGCAGACTCTCAACCAGGCGTCCCTGAGAGAATTAAGCCCTAATGCCTTAAGTTATCTAAAATATGTAATGAATAACATTCACTCCTTAGAAGAGTATGTCTTCTGAAGTCTTAAGCCCAGGTAATGCAAATTGCAGGGGATGAGGACCTCATTTCTCATCTCCTTTCCGTAGTTTAACGTGGTGCCTGGGGCACTAGTGATTTTCTGGGACTCCCTTTCCATCAGAGGCGTTTTCCTTTGCTCGCCTTGCTCCTGTGCTCTGCCGAAGACTTTAGGAAAGAAAAGAAGAATTATATGGACCACCCTGATTGGAATTAACACCAGTATCTCAAAAATGACCATTTCCCCTGAATTCCCTATAGGCAGATATTATGATCCCTATTTTCCTAAAATACAGAGAGATTACACGACCGAGTCAAGATCATAATGGAAAGTCAGAGGCAGAGGCAAGCCTAGTAGATACATATTCGGGCTGATCATAGGGTCTCGAGTTTCCCATATCTCAAGGGCAGGGCTTGTGGCTGCCGTGTACAGTTCTTACAAAGCACTACTGACACCAGGTGTTTCTAGAATGTTGTCACTTGGTGTAGGTAGTGTTGAGAGCTGCCTTCACGGTGGATTTGAAGGGACCCTACCATCTGCCAGCCTAGTTCTCTTCCAGTCCCCGCACAGTGTCTTTCCATTACGTTTTGTCTTCAGCATATCTGTGTTCCAATGCAAATAAGTTTCCCTGGAAGGATAGCAAATTATTCCCCTTTGAGTTCAGCGTATGTCATGTAATCATATTGTCAGAGAAAAAAAGAGGAGTTTGAATCATATCTTCTTAACTTGAATCCATGGATCCAAAACTGTAAGGTCCACTCACACTAACTCTGCTCTTTTAGTATTAAATTAAGTCATATTTTAATCCTGTAAACTCTGAACAGCTAAAGAATTCAAACTACTTTGGGTACCTCACCTAATTTTTAAATGATATGATTGATAGTTGTTTTCTAATTTGGAAAGGCACAATTTGCATTTCTTCTTAGGTGTCAAGGTTGGAGAGGCCTTTTATTTGTCAGGATGATAAACTTTGTATGCAAAAGGTTACAAAAGAAGAAGCAAATTGGTGGATTGACATTTTAATCTAATTTAACACAAACATAATTACAGGTATAAAAATCTGAAATGGAAATAAATTAGAATTATGATCCTGTTATTTTGGATTGTGTTTCCAAAGGCCAAGAAAAAAAAGAAGAAGAATCTTTTGACTTGAAGGAAAGGATGTAATTGAGCATGGAGGACACTACATGCAAAGCAAAGCTTTGACATTTATTTACCTGTATGTACTTTTACTAAATTTACTAACCTCTCTAGATCTAGACTTTCTGACTCTTGCATTCTAATTGGGTTGGCATAATAAACACAAAGGACCAAATCCTTTTGTCTTCCTCCTTCTGGATTTTCTTCTTTAATTGGATTTACTTGTTTTTCAAAAGGACCATACTTCACCATAGATGGAGTTTGTTGGCCTTTGTCACCGACAATCTGTCATTTAGCTTCTAGATCAACCTGGGGAACTTGTCATAGAAGGCACTGGGGAGATTGCTGGTGAATGGTGACCTCGTCCCTTGACATCCTGGCCTCTCCCTAGTAGGGCAGGATTTTAATTTCAAGGTCGGAGATATTGGATTTTCTTAAATCAAATTTTTTTAGAGCCAGGAAACTCAGTACTTGGGGAAGAAGAAAATTACAGATGGAATAATCTTATGAGGTAGGTGCATTACCTTTACCTTAGAACTAAAGAGATTAAAGTTCTTTAAAAAATTACTAGTGAGCTAATAAATGGCAGAGATTCTAACCTGGGTGTTTTGGATGTGAATAATGAGTTAAGACTATCTGATATCTATTATCCAGCCTTTATATCAATCATGTATTAATATAAATACATCATAATATGTCACCTATATTACATATATACCATACAGTTTTTTCACATCGTATCTATTTTTATATTATGTAGCCACATATAAAATAAAATCATATGGAAAATCAAGATGAACCTTAAAAATTAAGAACAACAAATGACACGAGCTGCAGTTACTCAACATCAGCTAAGCAGATTTGAAATGGAAGCAGTATAATGTCACCCTGAGGCTATATTTTCCTGGGCACTATTTTGACTGTACTTGGCCCATAGTTTGGGGCTAAAGAGAGCAGAAAGGCTCATAGACTAAGAATGGAGACAAGTAACCAGTGGGAACAGGGAGAGCAACGGGAGTCCTACAGAGTGACTCTCAGGAGCAGGAGCCCTCCTCCCTGGGGACGACTCAGACTCTAGCTCCCAGGAAGGAGTGGCAGTCACGGCTGCAGGGACAAAGTGTGATTAATATCCTGGTTGACACCTTGACACCTCGTTAAGCTGAATCAACTCTAGTCAACTTTGGACTTCACCTGAAGACCGAATTGCTTTCCTATTAAATTCATATGCTCTCTAGGAACTGCGTGGCTTCCCAGCACTGATTCCCAGACACCAGTGTCTGCACACTGTGTAAACGGGAGACTCCATGAGATGAGGCACACCGCACACCGCATGGCCTCCTTGCTGCCTGGCACCACCCCAGGGGTGCTGATATGGAGTAGCAATGACCTTTGTGGATGGTTAGCCTTGCCTGCAAATGCAGAAGGAAAATATCCTTCTCATCTGTAATATTAACTAGTAGATCAGTGTGCAGATTCTGGAGTTGGGCTGGCTGGACTTAACTCCCAGCTAAGCCATTTAGTGGCCGTGTGACTTTGAACCAATTGCATAAACACTGTGTTTTAGTTTCCTCATCTGTAAAACAATGGGGAAGATACTAACAAACTTAAGTTGGCACAAGAATCAAGTGTTAAGCTCTTAGAAAATGACTGACACATAAGCCCTCAAAATATGTCAGTGATTAAAATGTGCAAACATCAGAGAATATCCCCTTTAAGAGTTGCAATATCCTACACTTTGGGAGCAAGAAGAATCTTATATCCTCTTAGTAAATTCCAGATGCTATTTTCCAAGAACTATAAGAATCTTGGCAAAATTCTAATATCATCATCAAGCAAAATATTTGTTACCGCTCTCCATAAAATATGTATTATGTTTTAAAATTTTAACAATTAAGTAAAAGAAATAGTTCTCCATGTTACCTAACCCAGTAGTGGTAGGAACAATTTAATAATTGTCATTATATAAGCCCCATATGCAAAGTCTTTGTGTAAACATTAGTTTAAAAAAGGTATATATCATTGCATATATCATTTCTCATTATCTCACTCAATTTTCAATCCTAACACTTTCAAGGTCCTACAACGTAGAACAGCAGTATTCAAAGAGTTTATAATTTAGTTGAGTAGAAAAGGCATGTGTAAGTGAAAGTTAAATAATAATACAAGACAACAGTTCAACAGATGTTAGATTTCAAAAATATTTAGTGATCATCTATCTGCAAGGCACAGTTTATACGAACTCCGGGGATATAATGCTGAGAAAATAAATAGCAGAATCTGTGCTCCAAGGACTCACAGTCTGGAGAAGGGTACAAGCACGTATAGAGATACTTCTAATTTCAAGAGAGACTCTGTTGAATGCTACCGTAAAAGCTATTGCAAAGTGCAATGGAAGCAACAGGAGTAGTAAAAGTCTTGTTTCAGGGCATGAGAAAGGGATGTGGAGGAGAGAGGAGAGTTTCCGGAAAAAGGAAGAACATAAACAAGCACACAGCAACAGGGATGCCCAGGCAGGTGTGGACTCCTCTGTGAGAGAAGGGCGGAAGGGAAAATAATAGTAAAGACAGACTAAGCTGCAGTGTAGACAGCTTTATGCAGCAAACTGAGCAGGGCCGACGTGACTCAATATGAAGTAGGGAATCGTTGAGGGTTTTTAACCAGAACAATGGCATAATCTGGTCTGTTTGTGGGAGTTTAACCCTACTACAGCATGCAGCAAAGACCAAAACATGAGTCACTCATTGTGTTCTTTTTATTTATCCAATCTTAAAGCTTAACGTTAGAAATTGTTAACTCTACCTAAAAAGTGGCATTTCTGTATTACTTTCCACCACTTCCTGGTATCTGAGTAACAGTGATATGACAGCAGATACCACTTAAGTAGTTTTATGCTTAAAAGTTTTTCCCTTGCATTTCCATTAGAAATCAAATGAAGGATTTTTATTCTCTTAAAAATGAGCATGAATATGAATAAATCTTATATAGCATAATACTATATTATAATAATTAAATTTTTATCCTGAATCTATGAACTATATATATGTAAAATATATATAGTCTACTTTTTATAGTATATATAAATATATATATAGAGAGAGAGTCTACTTTTTATAGTACTAAAATTTGACCCAATTTCTTTGGACTTCCTTTGTATCCATTGGTCATTGTCCTCTTCCTATTAGAATGCACAAAACTCTTCCAGCACCTCTATTCTTTTCTCTCCCCTTTTCCAACTCCTAGGCTCTGCCACAGCCTTTATTAATGGTGATTCCGATAGAAATTCATCTTCAGTGGCAAGCTCTGAGTCTCACACACAATGCTGGTTTGTGCTTCTCGAATACACTAACAGACAGACCCTGTCTTCCCAGTGGAATCTGTCAAAGAAACATACATCTCTTAAGCGTCATTAGGAAGCTGGCTCTACAAGCTGAAGCTGTAGACGTCGAGGTGTCTGTTCCTTTTATAGTGATCCTATTCTTATCTCAAAAGGCCAGATCTTGTCCAATGTCACCTGACTAATTGAACGATTCCACCAGCTCCCATCTTAGGCAGCCCATCACAGGGCTTCTAAGAGTCCTATAAAGAACAATTGAGAATTTCTTCCTCCACCTCTTGGGGGAAAAAAACACTAAGGGCTTATTTCATCTAGAAAATATGCAAAAATAAAAGATGACTCAACCTTCTGACAACTTAAATTCAAGAAAGCTAGCATGGCTTTTTAAATGCAGAGTTTCAAAATACTGATAAATGCCACCAGTGGAGACACAGCCCTCATTTTCTGATCCCTGCACATTTCTTTGCTATAATACAAACTGGAAGTGGATTATTACTACTTTATCACTTTGATCACTATGCAAGTGGGCAGCTGATCCTTGTGTGATCTCTTGGGGTGTGGGGGAGAGAAAGTCCAGCATAGAAATCCCCGTGCAAGTTGTACCCACCCCACGACCCCACTCCTTCCTTGGCCTTTCCTTTGTCCAAACCCACCCACTCTTCCCGTTCCGCATGGCATACTTCATCACACAGAAGCAAGCAGACCCCTGCACATACAGAGGCAAGTCCGCAAAATACTCTGAAGGCCCCCACCCTCAGTCGCTTCCCTCTCCAAGTACAAAGAAGAAATTAAGCCAGGAGAAGTGAAGAGATTTTCTGAATTTTAGTCCAATAGCTTATGTTATCTGTCTCTCTTTGCTACATCATCCGTCAACTCTTAGGTAAAGTGAGGGAGAAGTATGTACATACTAAAAAGACATTCTGAAGCCACAGACCCCTGGTGATAAGTGGGCAGTGACTAACCTGGTTACTTGATATACGTGTGTCTGGCCGATATACTATCCTTCACAGACTCATATAAATGCTATCTTAGTCCACAAACATTTACTGTGTACATTTATTATATTGCAGGCATTTTGTTAGTTGCTGGGAAGACAATGATAAATAATAGGTCAAGGTCTTCTCCTTATAAGAGCTCTCAGTGTAGGAGGTAGAGACACACACATTAAAATGATAATGCTATTATTCACCATGCAAAATGATTCATCATGACATATAAATGCTTTAACAGTTACTGATGCAGGGTCCTGGGGACCCAGGGGTCAGAATGATTAAAGGAGGTGTCAGTTAAACCATTACAGGGGAGGCAACAAAATAATCAGCCTTTAAAGAATGAGTAGCCTTTACCAGGTTTTATAGAAAAGAGCATTTCAGGAGAAGGAAACAGAACAGGCAAGGACTCATAGATGCAAGAGCAGATGCTTATTTGGGAACAGAGCAGATATCAGAGGATCCCTGTACACCAGTACACAGGGAAATAAGGAGGTGAGCAGAGACAAAGGAAAGACTGTAATGTAGTTTAGATTCTAATGAATCTAGATTTTTGTCTCATAGCTGCAATCTTTTCCACCAGAAATAAGCTTTTTTTTCTCTGAATCCCCTTAGCAGATTATATGTTATTTGCTATATTGTTGGTGTGAAGTCTTTTGCCTGCCTTATCTATTCTAAAGGATATAAACCCATAAAGGCAGAATCTATTGATTATTTTCTGTATCCTAACTGTGTTTAATACAGTGCTGTAAATATAGTAGACAGTCAAAAATTATGTCAAATGAATGGCGTTTCTCAGTTCTGGATTATAAAGATAGTGCTTTCGATAAGTTCTTTGAAATACATGACCTCAAATGTTTCTTCTAATGCGAATAAGAAAGTTTCATCTGGTTGGCTCGAGATGATCCTGTAGTCAAAGGCCAGAGAAGAATGGGAGTTATGTTCCAAAAATGCTGACCTAGGGTTAGAGTTATCAAGCACACTGTCTTCTTATTGAATCCTGAAAGAGCCTGAAGTCTCCAGCAGTTATAAAAATCCATCTCGCTTAAGGAAAGGATCCTTTCTTGTCAGGCTTTAAAAGGTGTGCTGAGCAGAATAAGGTTAAATATAACCGTAACTAAACCTAAGGGTGGTTTGGTGATACACATGCAGAAATAGCACTAAATCAACAACAGAATAATATCACTACCGACTTTTATGTAACGCTGACAAAGGCAGCAGCTGACAACGAATGTTAGCACTGATGTCAGCAGAAGATGCTGAACTTTTAAGCCCTAACACATCACAGGTAAGATGGTTTTATGCCAGAAGTGCATTCCCTTGTAGGAAATATTTTTTTTCAGTCCTTCCACATTTTAGTTCACCCAGGTCATTCCAGCAAATCAAGATCTCACTTGGCATGAAAATGAAATAAAACATAGACAAATTCAAAACAATGAGAAGCAAATCATGAGGTGCTCTCTGGGTGACAGGAGAACGTGTAGTGAAGGCTGGAGACTCAAGGAGGGCAGTTTGGGGAGGGTTTTAGGAATTAGTTCAACACCCTCATCTTGTAGTTTATCTTTACACGTAATCTTCAAAGTGGTCATTCTTGCCCTGATCTTACCAATGAGAATTTCAAGGCTCAGGGAGATTAAATAACTTGCCAAAGTTGCTCTTTAATAAGTAGCAGGTATACCTTCAAATCTTTGTTTATATGTTGCAATCATCTTAATAACATTCAATTCGAGCTTTCTTTCCTCCCCCATTTTTATTATGCTTTCTAGGTCTTGGCCAGTCATTCTAATGGCCAAGGGTAGAGAAATAATTTGAATTTTAACTAAAATTTTTAATTTCTATCTCAACATTTAAGACCATTATTTTAATCCCACTATGACATTCCAGTAGTAAGAAATTGATACTTTTTCCTTCATTTCTTTCTCTTTTCTTTACATATTTTCACTTCCTTTCTCTCTTTCTTTCCTCCTTCCTTTCTTTCTCTTTTCTTTTTCATAACTTTTTCACCTCAGGTAGTCCAGAAGACCATAAAAACAAGAACATATGTAGATGAAATAAGTAGCAAAAAGAAATATCCTTTGCCTTTAATTTAATATTTAAATTGTGCCAGTAACAAATAATATTGGGGCACTGTTCTCACGGAGAAGAGCTGTGCTGGGTAGGTATGCCTTTACAGCAAGTACACTATTTTCTTGTAATAGCAGGTCAGCTGTCGTGACCAAAGATCATGTGACTAACACTTAGTTACATCTCCATAGCACCAAAACCTGTTGCTCATTCATTTCTCTAAATGCTCTCTTCTCTTTGCTTCTACCTGGTTCTTTGCTGTCTCTATCTTTGGAAGCTTCTCTTCTTCTGTGTAATCTTTAAATGTTAGAATTTGCATAACTTGGTCCATTACACTCTTCTTCAAACAACATAGGGGATCTCACCTTACTCCCAAGGCTTGAATTATCGCCATATAACACATTAACCAACTTTTGATTCCTAAGTTGGGCCTTTCTTTTAGACACATAAGTGCAACTTTGCATTCTGTTTCCTTGTAGATTTCCCACAGATACACCAATTTAACTTACTGAATCATAATGTTTGAATTTGGTCCTCAAATCTGTTTCAGGTTCATTCTTTCTTGTGTCAGCATATGACACCTTCCACCCAGCTGCTCCTGACAGCAGTTTAAGTGTCACCCCTATCTCACTGGGCTCCCTGTCTGAAGTTCCTAACTTACAAAGACTTAGAAAACAATGCAAAGTTATTTTTTATCAGTTAAAATACCTGCAGGGAGGCACAGCTGGCATTGGATGAATGGCTGGACAACATCAGGACCAGTACACTTCGTTCTTGTTACCTCCTTGTTGCAAGATGGTTCCCCACTCTAGGCATCATGTACCTGGTACAAGCAGGAACAAGCGGAAAGACATTAGCAGCTGCTCTGTAAGTTCCACCGGGAAAGCAAAAGTTTTCCAGAATTTCCACAGTAGACTTCTGCTTATGTTCCCCTAGAGGGAACTGCAAGGGAGCCACACAAGCAGCAAAGGCGCAGGCAGGGCCGGCCAATCTAGAGCACAGAGGGGAAAGCATCCCGCAGATGCCAGGTCTGTACAGGACAAACGCTCTGTTTGATTTTCCTTTCCAACGGTCTGGTTTCCCATATTGTTCAGCTGGGGGTGGGGATTCTCCATTCGCCTTCCGGATCCACTCTCTGCCCTTCCCACCCTGTTCTCTGCCCTTGGAGTCTGACCACTGGGGTGCATGGGGGGAGGGTGAGGTGCCAGCAGGATTCCTGGGGGAGAGATCTGGGTATTTACTCCCTGGCTCCCTCTGCACCAGGCATGGGCTGACAACCACTGCTTTCCTCTGCTGCAATTTCCCTGCTACAGCTAAGCTCTCTTCAGGGGCTGGTAGCTGCTCTTTTTGCCACTCAGGCCAAGGGACAGGGAAGACACACCCCTCTGGTCGCTGGCTCTGGAGCAGTTCAGCTTCCCACATGGCTTTCCCTTAGCAGTGTCCACCCCTTTGCAAACAGCCCTTCCCTAAGCCTCTGCAGTCATCCCTTCTGAGTGTACCATCTGCTTCCTGCCCATACAGTGATCAATACCGCAGATCCCACAGCATCTTGTCATTCATATTGCTCATGATAATTCCACATCCCGTACGGAATGGCACTGTGGAATCTGGCTGGCCGTGAGCGTGGGAGAGGGATCAGCGACTGCCCTGCTGTAGCGACTTGGGCGCTAACAAGGGTATGAAGCCAATGAAATGCCTTTGAAGTTCCCTTTACTCCCACCAAGCTCTTCAATCCCTAGATTGGCCGAAAACACATCCTGTCAGTCATTTTTCTTCAATTTAAAAGCATTAACTATCAATTTTTCTGACTCATTAACCCAGCACCTGACATACATTGTGCCAGTAACTAATAATGTTGGGGCGCTGTTCTCACAGACGACGCTCTGCAGGGCATGGTACTCCCTTACAGCAGGCATACTGTGTCCTCAAAATACCAGGTCAACCACCATGAACTAGTTTCCCTTCTAAAGCTCAGTGGCCAGCAGTTTACTTTTCATCTCCATAGCAACAAAGCTATTGCCCATTCCTGTCTGAAAATGCTTCCTTCGCTTGGTCTTTACTGTTTCTTGGCTATTTCTATCTTGCGGGGCTTCTCTTCTTGTACCTAATCTCTAAATGTTGGAGTTCTCATAACTTCTTCCTTAACACTCTGCTTTAAATAAGAGACGATCCCATCTTATTCCTTAAATCCCCTGTGGAAAGAAAACTAGAGATTTCTAGTGAGAGTCGCCACAAGGTGCAGCCAGACACTGGCTGGAGCACATTGTTCCTGAAGCCCGCTATTCCTTTCTGAGGAGCGAATAAACTTCTTGTGCAGGGTTCTTGTGAAAGGGCTCTCCTTCCAGCTTCTCCAGGGTAATACAGTGTTCCTTTGGAAGCCCACGCTTTTCAAAATTTCCTGAAGTCTTATGACACCCCTTTCAACTCTCTCTACCCTGCCTCTGCTAGTAGGTTTGTCTCCAACATGGGCTTTCTTTCCTCTTCACATCCTTCAACAGCTTCCTTGGGGGACAAGAGGAGGTGGCTCCTGTGTTCCAGATCTGAATGTGCTAAAAATAGGGGAGACCAAGGATATTGATCCATTTGCACAGCATTGGTTTTTGTCTCCACAGACTATTACTGCCAGCTGTTAATTGGATCTAGATTTTCTGTTTTCTTTGCCCCCATGCTTTGCATATTGTTGTTAACACCTTTGTTTAATAGGAAAACATATCAAGTACATTTCTGGAATTTGACTGCCTCATCTCATGGCTGCTGTGCCTCCAGCTCCCTCTGTTCCTCACGTGCATCCCCTCCACTGGCCAAAGTTTTAGATTTGAATGTAAAAATCTGTGTCTTTGTTATTATCCTAGATATAATGGCATGTAGGGTTTCTTTTTTGGGGGGGATAAAATAATTCCTTGGGAATAATATAAATGTTGCAATGAGAATTTTTAAAACATAATTAGTATAAAATTTTTTCACACGTTTCTCTGCCAATGAATAAATAAATCATATTTCCTTAAGGCATTTCTTAGTCTGCTGATTAAAATTTCAGGGTACAGCCCTGACACTCACCATAATGAAATACATGGGACCAATTATGCTGCTACACTCTTGCTGTGTCTTAGATTTAATTTAAATGACTCATTTCCACAAAAGTAGAAAACATAATGCACTGGTATGAAAAAGTACACTTTTTAAAAGGGGAGGACTTTGCTAAGAAGGTTGAGTATTATTATGAATAAAGTAGGTTATCTTTCATTGACTGCATCCAGTGATAGGAAAGGAAGTGACATTTTATCAGATTACTTTTCTTGTGATTTTTTGCCTTCAAGTATGGCATATCAAGGCATGCGAGACCTCTGTGGGCTGGAAGGGGTGATCAAGTACACCCTGTCAACTCTTCACTCTACGATAAGGAACGGGAGGAGCAGAGAGGTCAACTGCTTGACTCAGGTCATACACTTGTGAATGCTGAGACCAAAACCTAGAACAGCTTGGCTCAAAGTCTAGTCCAAGGCTTATTTACAGGAGACAGGCTTTGAGTACTTGATAAAATGCAGATTCCTGGGATGTACTACTACTACTACAAAATGCAAACATTTTAATAAGAATCTCTAGGATAGCACTGAAAAAAATCTACAATTTTTTTTTTTTAAAAGTTCCCTATGATAAGTCTTACCTATGTTGATATTTCAAAACCACTTTCTGTAGCCTGGTGTCCTCCCCTCCGTCTGTGTTTCCCATGTAGCCTAGGGACTGGGTGGGGATGCAGAGCACACACGCATGGGATTAGGTGGTGATGTGGGGCAAGGGGACAGAAGGTATAGGATAAACTAGGAACATTAGCCTGCAGGGTCCATATCACGTGAAGATTTGGGAGAAATTTTGTGTTGTATTAAAGCAAATGTTGCACGTAACGAGGTGGTGAAAGAACTATCTGCATAAATTTTTAAGATTAGAGGAAGACTTTCAAGAAATTTGGTGTTGAATTTCAAAGCTTCAGCTTGCAGTCAGAGCACAGTGCTTCAGCTGTCTCTGCCTTTGGGGTGCTTTGGTGTCATTTTTACCTGGACTTTCTCCATGAGAAATGTCTCAATTAGTCACTGCCATAAGATTCATGACCTCTGCTGAATTCTTCCTCCATTAGAATTGACTTAATGTTTTTCTTTAAAGTAACTTACTCTTTTTACATAAGCTGATCCTAAATAATTTTGCAATGTGTATACACCAACACCAATGCTCCTACAACACCTGGGGATGATAGGATTCAATTCAATTCTGACACTAGCTATGCAGATTTAGCATAGACCCCACAGGTAAGGGGCTCACTCCCAAAAGACTGTCCCCATTTCAGATGCCTGCCACAAGTCCTGGGTGACCCCAACCCACCTGCACTTCTGCCCAGCTGGCTATAATTTTGGGGCTTCCTGCAACCCCCTCAGATTTGATAATTTGCTAGGATGACTCACAGAAGTGCTAAACCTACAATTACAGTTTTTATTATAAAGGGTACAACATAGGAAGGAGACATATAGGGCAAGATTTTCAGGGATGGTGCCAAAGCTTCTGTCCCAGTGGCATCAGGGTGTGCTACCCTCCTAGTATATTGACATGTTTGTTCATCAACCAGGAAGCTCCCAACCTTCATTACTTAGGCAGTATTGATGAAATTATTGGCCACATGATTGAACTCAGTCTCTAGCCCCTGTCCCCTCTCCAGGAGCTAAAAATTCCAACCTTCCAATCATGTGGTTGGTTTTCCTGGCAACCAGCCTCTATCTTAAAGCCATCTAGACCGGTCTCATCAGCATAAACTCAGGTATGGTTGAAGGAGTTTGTCATGAATAACAAAAGATGTTCCTATCACTCAGGAAATTCCAAGAGACTTTGAGTTCTATGCCAGGAACTATAGACAAAGACAAATAAATAGATAGATAAATAGAGGGATGTAGATATAAAATTATACCACAGCATGATCACAATAAGGTTTTCCTTATGTGCCTTCAAGTATGAAAATATTAAAAATGTCCATATGCCTCTGTCTGCATTCCCTTTGGTTCCAATAATGGTAGATATATGCACTGCATGTGGACAAATTCTGCTTTGTTTCACTGTCATGATAAGGTCCCTAAATACCTAAAAGGAAAATCCATAGTTCGGTGCGTTTATTTTGGCTTTAAGGTAATCTATTTAAACTCCTATGCCTAAGCACTAGACCCATTCTCAATTAGAATTTTGATTATATCAGATTTGGCTTAGCAACCCAGGATTATTTTTATAAGACATAAATACTTTTTGAGGGGGGATTATATTAACAACTAATCACTAAGATTCACACTTACACATCTGAAATGAAATCTCCAGCACACCCACTAGATTTTGAGATCTTTGAGAGCAAAGACTATCTTATTCTTATATCTCCAGAAATTAATGGAGCGTTTGACACATATTGAATTTGTAATTACTATTTTTTTCTAAAAATATGTATCAGCCTATTAAATTGGACACTCAGTATAAACAGTTACTTTGCTTTGGTACCCAGATATGTAGCCAAATTCAAATTGCCAAAACAAAATAATTGGTCCTCACACCTACAGCATTTAGCTCTTCAAAGGTTAATTGAATTAAGCTGAAATAATTAAGAGTTGCATTTTAGATTGCAAATAATAATAATAATTATTATATCCACATTTAATGTCAAATTAACAGTTGTTTTGACAACCTAAATGATAATCACATTTTCCAATCAACTATGTAGTAACTTAAACTACTACTAGTCACCTGAAATATCAGAATAATTTTTCTGTATCTTGGATATATTTGTTATGTAATATTGTCTTGTTTGCACTATATAAAACTGTGGATCACAAAGCTAAATATTTCCCAATAAATTTGAAACCACCTTCTTGATTATGCAAAATAATGTCCATGTTTCAAATTAACCTTTTGATTTTTCCAAGTATCTATCTCTTCTAGAATTGTTTGGAAGAAGTTATTTGACATAAATCAATTTGTTCTATTAGACAGACTCAAAATATAAGTTAAATTGATTTACTATTTAAGATGAAAATTTGAATGAAAATAGCAGGCAACACAATTTTAAATGAGCATATTATCTATTTTTTTAATAGCTTGACTGATAGGTGATGCATAAGCAAAAGTATATAATTAACCTAAAATAATAAAAACAGTAAAAATGAAATCAATCATAATTTTAGTTATGATTTATTGAATGGTTACTATGTGTCTGGTGGTGGCCAAAGCACTGCTACTGACCACTCAACTCCATAAATTAGGTACCAGTTTATCCCTATTTTGCAGAGTCTTAAAGGAACTAAATGGTCCCTCCAAATTCACTCAGTGTCTAAATGGTGCAATCAGAAATATTAAATGGAATTTACTACTTAGGTTATTTAGGTCAAACAACCTCAAACAGAATCACAGACTTGTAGGATGAAATGAAGAGCATTAAAAATGGTAATTACATAGGTAAATTTAAACAAATGTTGACTATATAAAATAATAGCATACTGTAAGCTTTAATATATACAGAATTAAAATATACAACAACAGTAATGCTAAATATAGAAAGGATATAAATGGAGTTAAAGTGTCTTAAGAGACTTACATTGTCCAGGAAAATGTAAAAGAACAAATTTATACAAGGCTTTAAAAATTAAGCCTTGTATAATTTCAAGTATCAATTAAAAGAATAATAAAAATAAATCATATAACTAGAAAGCTAACAGAGTGGTGAATGGAATGATAAAAATTGCCTGATTAAGGGGAAAAAAGCATATAGAACAAAAATAAAACAAATAATAAGTGGTAGATGTAAAGCCAAATATATTAGTAATTATATTAAATCTAAAATGACTAAATTCAACAATTAATAGACAAAGATTGTCAAAGTGGATTTTACAAAAACTATATGTTGTTTACAAGAGATACACTTTAAATATAAGGACACATAAAGGATGGAAGTGAAAGAATAGACAAAGATATATTATGCAAAATTAACCAGTCAGCAAAATGGCAAAGTAGGAGCTATCTGGTTTTACTCTCCCCCACAGAAAGCCAATTAACAACTATCCAATGAAAGATTATTACTCAGAATATCCCAGAATGCAAAAGCAAGGCTGTGACAATCCCTTGAACTAGAGACCAGAGAAAAACTAACAAGAAGATGGTAACCGAAATAGCTCTGCTTAAATGAAATGCTCCTGCCCCAAACTTAGTAGGTACCACATGCAGAAATGTCTCTTTGACTCACAGTTTCTACACTGGAAAAAGTGAGTTGGAGAAGGACTTCCAGGTTCCTTATCATTCTGGGTCACTTTGCAAGAGACATATTCCTGCTTCAGCCCACAGGAAGCATTGCAAGTACTTACAGGGCTAAAACACCTGAGGCCAGCTAGAGATAAAGAGAGGAGAAGGATGACTTAATGCCTTTGGCAACAATATGGACAGAACTGGAAACCATTATCCTAAGTGAAGTATCTAAAGAATGGAAAAATAAATACCACATGTACTCACTATTAAATTGGAACTTACTGATAAGCACACATGCGCATAGAGGAAAGTATAACTCAATGGAAATCAATGGGGGGGAGGAGAGGGAATGCGTGAAAACCCACCTAATGGGTTCAATGAACACTATCTGGGTGATAGACACACTTATAACCCTGACTCAAGCATTACAAAAGCAATTCCTTGAGCC
The DNA here is from genome assembly GCA_028533085.1 of Varecia variegata. Taxonomy (NCBI): domain Eukaryota; kingdom Metazoa; phylum Chordata; class Mammalia; order Primates; family Lemuridae; genus Varecia; species Varecia variegata. The sequence goes on from CM052445.1 coordinate 10,681,926, forward strand.
AAAAACATTTGGACCCCCGTGATACTTAGACATTAAAAAAAATGTTAAGAGGGTACATCTCATGTTAATGGTTTTTGCCACAGTAAAAAAAGAAAAGAAAAGAAAAGAAAAAGAGTCTGGGGGGGGGCTAGCAGTGGCTAGCAGCTACATCTCAGAGGCTGCTCTCCATTCTAGCCAGAGGAGACACTGAATCACTTAGGCTGTTCAGTATCACCATGCTGCAGGAAGCATGGTCCATAGATCCACCAGGCATGAGTCCCTAGTTAGCTTTCCCACAGATCTTAGGTATCCCCCTCTTGGGTCTCACAAAGCCCATCCAGGTTGGATGCCACACAAACCTCAGAGCCTTCATAAGACTAGCAACAAACCTGGGTTTAGGGCACCATGTAGTACTGAAAAGGAGGCAGCAATCTTGGACTAAGGAAACACAATGTCAATCTGCACAAGATCTCTAGACAGACATATTATAAAAAGACTCACACAAACAAAGCCAGACAGTGAAGACTGCAATAAATACCTAGATATCAGCATACATCAATAAGAATCAAAAGCAATCAGGGAGCTATGACACCAAATGGACAAAATAAATTTCCAGTGACTGACTCTAAAGAGATAGAGATATGTGACCTCTCAGACCAAGGATTCAAAATAGCTATTTTAAGGAAACTCAAGTTAACTCCAATAAAACACAGAGAAGCAATTCAGAAATTTATCAGAGAAATTTAACAAAGAGATTAAAATACTTTAAAAAATCAAACAGAAATCTTGGAGTTGAGAAACCCAATGAATGAAGCGATATTGCAATAAAGAGCCTCAACAGCAGAATCAATCAAGCAGAAGAAAGAATTAGTGAGCTTGAAGACAGACTATTTGAAATTGCACAGTCAGAAGAAAAAAAAATTGAAAAGGAATGATAAAAGCTTATGGGCTCTATGGAGCAGCATCAAAAGAGCAAATGTACAAGTCATTAACATGCAATAGACAGTAGAGAATGGCAACAGGGTATAAAGCTTATCCAGATGAGATCAGGTGCATTCAGGGTGGTATGGCTGTACTAATAGATGGTTATTCAAAGAAATAATAGCAGAAAACTTTCCAAACCTGGTTAAGTTATAAATAGCCAGATACAAGAAGATCAAAAGTCACAAATCATATTGAATTTAAATAAGACTACCCTGAAGCATATAATAATCAAACTCTTAAAGGTCAAAGACTGAGAATATCCTGAAAGCTATAAGAGAAAACAAGAAAATAACCTATAAGGGAGTTCCAATACACCTGACAGCAAACTTCACAGCTGAAACCTTATAGGCCTGGAGGGAATGGGATGATATTTTCAAAATCCTAAAGGAAAAAAAAAAGAAAAACCAGCGAAACGAGACTACTATACCCAGCAAAGCTGTGCTTCAGATGTAAAGTTAGAGATAAAGACTTTCGCAAAGAAGAGCTGAGGGAATTCATCACCACCAGACCTGTATTAGATGAAATGTTAAAGGAAGTTATTCAAACTGAAAGAAAAGGATGTTAATGTGTAACATGAAAACAGCTGAAAGAATAAAAGTCACTGGTAAAAATAATTATACAGGCAAATTCAGAATATTCTAAAGCAGTAATAATGGTGTGTAAATCACACATACATACATATATAGTATAAAGATTCAAAGACAAAATTATAAAAAATAATAACTATAATAACTTGATAAAGGATAAGCAATATAAAAAGATGTAAATTCTGACATCAAAAATTCAAAACATGGGAGAATAGAAACAAAAAATAGAGATTTTTTCTTTGTTCTATGATCAAAGTTAGTTGTAACTAGTTTAAAATAAACTTATAACTATAAGATTTTTTAAGCCTCATGATAACCATAATCAAAACCTGTAATAGATACACTAAAAATAAAAAAAAAACAAGCAAGGAATTAAAACATACTACTAGAGAAAATTAATTAAGCACAAAGGAAGATAGTAAGAGAGGAATAAAGGAAGAAAAGATCTACAAAGCAACCAAAAAAACAAGTAACAAAATGACAGTAGTAGTAAGTCCTTTCCTAAAAATTGCCTTGAATGTAAATGGATTAAATTCTCCAATTAAAATATGCAGAGTGGCTGAATGGATTAAAAAACAAAAACTAAAACAAGACCCAACTACATGCTGCCTACGGAAGACTCACTTCACCTGAAAGGATATGCATAAACTGAAAGTGAAGGGATGGAGAAAGATATCACTAATCGTCAGAGAAATGCAAATCAAAACCATGATGACATAGCACTTCACCCCAGTTAGAATGGCTATTATCAAAAAGACAAAAAATAACAAATGCTGGTGAGAATGTGGAGAAAGGGAAACTCTTACATACTGTTGGTGGGAATGTAAATTAGTACAGTCTCTGTAATGGAGATTCTTCAAAAAATTAAAAATAGAACTACCATATGGTCCAGCAATCCCATTACTGGGTATTTATCCAATGGAAACAAAATCAGTAGGTCAAAGAGATATCTGCACTGTCATATTCATTGCAGCACTATTCACAATAGCCAAGATATGGGATCAACCTAAGTGTCCATCAACAGAAGAATGGATTCAAAAATATGGTATATTTACACAATGGAATATAATTGAGCCATAAAATAGTATGAAATCTTGTCATTTGTGACACATGGATGAACCTGGACATCATTATGGTAAGTGAAATAAGCCAGGCACAGAAGACTAAATACTGTGTGATCTCACTCATATGTAAAATCTAAAAAAGTTGATTTCATAGAAATGGAGAGTAGAATAGTGGTGACTACAGGTTAGGGAAAGTAGGGAGAAGGGGGGAGTGGGAGAGAATAGTCAATTGATGCTATGTTACAGTCAGATAGGATCGATAAGTTCTAGTACGCTATTGTACAGTAAGGTGATACATAAAAGTTAACAATAATGTATTGTATATTTTGAAATGGCTAGAAGAGAAGATTTTGAATGCTCCCACCACAAAAAAATGATAAATGAGAGCATAGATATGCTTTGATAATTATACAATTTATATATGTATCAAAACATCACAGTATACCCCATAAATATGTACAATTATGTGTCAATTAAAAATAAAATGGAACTTAAAGAATTAACCAAAAGAACACTGTTGCAGCTATCCTAATATTAGAAAACTTTGACTTTTAGTTAATAAATAGTACCTGAAATAAAGTCAAATTTTATAATAGTAAAAGAAAAAGTTGGAATAATTTAAAATGTATATGCTACTAAGAGCATAATTCCAAAATATATAAAATAAAAATTGGCAGAATATAGAGGAAAAAGGACAAATAAAAATCATAGTGAGCAATTTAAACATATCTCTCTCAGTAATTAAAAGAACAAAACTTTTACTAAGGATAAAGAAGATTTGAACCACATTTATCAAATCTAATCTCATTAATTTATTTTGCATCCATCACCTACTAGATCTACATTCTTTTGGAGTGCACATGGAATACTTACCAATATAAACCATAAGCTGGGCCATAAGGCAAGCCTCAATAAATTTTATGGATTGAAATTATCTAGATAATGCTCTTTAAATCCACCGGAATTAA
>CM052445.1:10686007-10727021 GCA_028533085.1 Varecia variegata
AACTTAATACCAAACTGACAAAAGAAAGAAAATTTTAGATTAATATTATTTATGAACAAAATTGCAAAAACACTGAATGAGATCATAGCAAATCAAATTCAATGACACATAAAAAGGATAATAAATCATGAGCAAGTGAAGTCTATTCCAGGAATGCAGGGTTGGTTTAATATTAGAAAATCAATCAATATAATTCATCACATTATTAGACTAAAGGAGAAAAACATGATCATCTGAATAAATGCCGATAAATCCCTAGATAAAATTCAGTCCTTTTATAAAATTCAGTCCTACTCTCACCAAAGTTGGAACTAAAGGGGGGTTTCTTAATCTGATCTGATGACTAGCTAGTTGGACTTGAAATTCTCCACGATCCATCTGGTTTCTTCAGGGGTAGACTAAGTGAATTAAATGGAGATACGATAGGGACCACCACCCTTGCATCCTTTAGATTTTAATGGAAATGCTAATCTCTACCATTCATCCTGGGGTACAACAGTGATTTTTCTTTGCTATCTTGAGTAGGGCAGAGAGCAGTTTTAGAGGGTTCCATTTTGCTTTCACCAATATGATAGCTCCTACCCACAGCGCAAAGAACTACCCAATGTAAGGGTTACTCCAAAAAGTATATCAACCCCAGTTGTATACTTAGGGGTTGGGGAAATTGCTGTCTCTAGGTTTGTGGATCTAGTAGTCCCATTGCAAGCCAGACTTGAGGTAGGATGTCACTTTTTACCCAGCCAGTATGTGCCTCCACTCTAACAAGGGGCTGTGATGACACCTCATGTCTCTGGGTATCAATGTCTATTTGTACTCTTTGTTCAGTAATCCTAGAAATATCTGGGTATTCCCCTTTCCCAGTATAAAAATCACCTAAGTAAATGGCCATAGGTGCCTTTGGGGAAGAACTTCAAGAAGGATTGAAGTATTTTCTTGCTGCAGTATTACAGTGTTTTTCCCCCTAGGAACATGGCCATCTCTTAAGTCAATGTGTTTCAGACCTAGAAATTGGTTTGGGTCCATAAATCAAGTAAGAGATCCTGATTTTTTTATTGGGATGATTGTCCTCAGCCTTCCACATCTCCATTATTTCTTCTTCTGATAGTAGATGTGAAGCAAATTTCTTCATGTCAACCCATCTCCTTCGCCTCTAGGGATACCATGTTCTTTTAACCATCTCCACAACTTCCTGCAGTTAGTGCTTTGCAGGCAGACCCTCTGATCTTGCTACTCATTACTGTCATTATGGCTCTCTGGCTTCTGGTGGCCTCTGTTGCAGCAGAGTCTGATCACCCACAGATGGTAACAAGTCCAGCTCTGTGACCACCCTTCCTACCTACCTGCAGAAGACAGCCTGCACAGAACTTCACCGATGCTGGTACTACTCTCTTACCTGCGTTCCTGGTGGCCTTGGTGGATGATACGTCTTTTGGGTCTTTTCATGGAAATAATCCTGTGGTGGGTCTTTCAGCCTCGCATATACCCTGAATGTATATTCAAGCATATGGAGATTCCTGAGCTTTTTTTTTTATCCCTTTCTCTGTCATCTTCCATGGCACTCAGGCATTTTGTCTTCATCAGCAAAGGCCACCACTGTGTCCACGCTTCTTAGAATCACCTTAGCCTTAAGTCTTTCACATCCCCTGGGGGCCTTGCCAGGGTGGTAAATATTCTGTTTCAAAACACCACCCCCGAGTCAATGAATTCTTGCTTACCCAGTATTACTTTCCAGCCCCTTGATCAAGCACCCTCAAAATCCAGTCCCAACGGTACTCTCCTGGCTACTTCTAGGACACACTAGCAGATTCTTGCAGCTCCTTTCAAGTAAAGTATCTTTCTTTCCGTACCAGGTCCAACACATTCCCAGCAGGGTCCCTGGGATTTAACCCTACTTATTTGCCTGGCATCCAGAAGACTTGGTGGGGCAGTTCCTGAAGGGGACACCTGCTGCCTTACAGGGGAGAGGCCCTTGCAGTATCTTCCCAGAGTAGGAAAGTGTTAGCCCTTAGGAGGGCTTGGGGCCACCTCTGTAATCACGCTGGGTGCAGGGGAATCTGCAGAGAAAACACTCTTTATGGGCATTCATCCAGATGTTTCTAACCCGTATTTCAGGGCCTCAAGTTTGTTTGTTGTTGTTGTTTTTTCCCCATCCAGGGCCCCATCCTTTGTGCAACAGACCTTCCTGGGCTGAGCATTGAAATGTCTGGAGCTCTCCAACTCTAATTGAGTCGTATGCTTGCTGCTCAGCTGTGTCTGCTCTTCCACTGCAGGACAAGCTCTGGTAGCTTGCAAAGTGGCCCTCAGGTTCTCACATATCCTTTAACTCTTCATAAACCACCCTCAGTTCCTCAGTATCCCCCTGCAGGTGATCAGTACAACTTTGGAATAACCAGACGACTCCACTGTCCTTCAACATTGCTCCCCCAGTGCCTTTCAAATGTTGGAATCATCGCAGCAGTAAGAGTGTTCCCTCCCACCAGAATGTTTTCCCAGGTTACCATCAGCGAAAGTTTTAGCAGTTGGGCCACTGCCTTGTGCCAGGAACCATCTGTGTCCTACATACCACTCAGGGGCCTTTCTTGCAAGCCAGTTGGCAAGCAACCTGGTCCCCAAACTCCATCATACCAACTGCTTTTCTGGCACCAACTGTGTCAGGGAGGGTCTTCTGGGAAGCAGATACCATGACAGAATTAGAAATGTGAGAGATTTGTTAGGAAAAACGCCTGGGAAGGCTAGAGGGGAGAGAGAGCTGGTCGGAGACCCTGAAGCCACAATGCAGGTCTGACCTCCATTAGGAGAGAGGCACAGGATGAGAATTTGGTTAGAAAAGCCTCAGACGGCAGCTCAGCTCTGAAAAGATTTTGGCCATACCTGTGGGGAGCAGGGGGCAGAACAGAGACTGTCCTTTAGAGGTGTCCTGCGTTTAGCAGGAATGGGCTGGTCTAGGGCCCTGGCCACATGCGGTCATTTTTGGGAACACCTCAGAAAGATGGTTATGTTGGTGTGAACACTATGGTGGGCCCTGAAAGTACAGCACCTGGAGGCTGTCCCATAACTCCACTTTTCACAACAGGTGCTCTTGAAGGGGATCTGAATGAATAGGGCATTTGAGTGCTTAGAATATTCTGTATTCTGACCTAAGAAGTAGTCACATACGTGTGTGTATTTTGTCATAATTAATTTAGTCTTACATATAAGACTTAAGTACTTTTGTGTATGCATTTTATGCAAATTTACTTTAAGGATGTCAGGTAAAGAATCGAAGCCACCGTTACGAATAATTCTACCTAAATGTCCTGGGAACAATCCCACCCCTGGAAGCAACCACATAGTGAATTATAAGTAGTTTGGTTTTTATTTGTATTATTCAGAGAATTGCCTCATTTCTCCCACCACATTCTGTCTAATCTCAAAATAATGAGTTATTTCTGCATGCGATATAGTAACTGAAGACAAGAACTCCTTTTTTGAATCACAACATACTTAGAATTTCTAAGCTTCTTAAATATCTATTTTTTTCACTCATGATTTTAGTCCATACTGAAGCACCACATTTAATGCATTCTTCTGGGGTTTCTGCCCAGGCCTGAGGTCTGACTGCTGCTGGGAAGGAAAGAGAATAGCTGCAATCTCAAGTCCTGTTGTGCAAAATCTGTAGCTGTTGACACGCCTTAGATAGAATTTGGATGAGTAGCCTGGAGTATTGGCCAAGATACATTACCAGTCGTGTTCATATAGTCCCCTTATCTGTCTGCTCTGACAGCCACAACTCAGAGTCTTTCTCTCAAAAAGAAAAATCATAACAATAACTGGGGACATAAATAGCATGGTGTGAAATTCAGGACCAGTTAGAAAGCAGTTACTATATCTGGAAGCAGCCTCCTTTAGTTTTGCCAGTTTGGGCTTAGAATGTCCTCTGTAGGTCTCAAAAGCAGCTCTACTGTTCGGTCTTGGCCTTTCTCTCCAGAGGGAAGATAAAGACATAATCACAGAAGTGAGAACATTTTCCGCCTTCAAAAAAAGAGTAAGTGGGAAGTAAACTTGGAATTTTCCAACTGTGAACTCTAGGTGAATGATGTCGAAAAATAAAATGCAGAAAAACCTAGGTGGAAACAGAAGGGCAATTGTCTTTTTTATGACCAGTGGACATTCTGCCATTTTCTTTTTCAGATTTCACAAATGCCTCTTAATTAATGACTATATTATCAATAAAAAGTATGAAGTAAAAAAGAATTGACTTTGTTCGGTCTTGAAAAATGACCCCCAGGTCCCATAAAATGAAATGATAAGAATTACCCTTCTAAAGTGTGTTTTGATGGAACTATTTTTCAAAATGCGATTAGAAAGTTGTAACTAAGTTAATAGTTATGACATAAATTCAACACAAGGTTTTTAGAAGGATATTTTTTCTTGCTAACAAAGCCACGTTATTCAAGATTAATGTGACAGGAAATGTGCTCTATTTCTGCCCTGCCTCTTTCAGAGAGACGTTTTCAAAGCTGGCTGCTATGGGCTTCCAGGACAGATGTCAGACACATGTTTTCAGGCATTTGTTAAATGAAGCTGCACGTCATGATCTGGCCCCAGTAGAGAGAGTGATGTGAAGGAGTGTCCTTCAGTTGACAAGGGAAGAAAAATTTGGAAGAAAATTTGCAATATCCTAAAAGAAATTTCATACATCATTGAAAACAAAGGAAAGTAAAGCTAAATAGATTGGAGTTGGAGCTCCTTTTTTTTTAATCATGTCAGCCAAAAGCGTTCCAGTCAGTAGTCCGAACACACCACAGATGAGGACAGATTTACCACTTGACTTCACTGAATAACAATCTCAAAGCTTAAAGGAATCTTTATAAAAGGGAAATGGTGAAGCTTAATGCATTCTGAGTTTTTTCTAAAGGCAGTATGTTGCTTAAACATGAAGTCTCTGAATATAAAATGTGAAGATAAAGAAGACTATCTTGAATGTACAATGAATTTGAAAATAGAAAAGAAAATCTGAAATAGTGCCTGAGAAAGTCATGGAGTCTTTCTAGAACAAGACCATAGAAAGAAAGAAATGCCTAGGGCTTTGGCCTAGAGCTATGTCTATATAACAAGACTGATTCAATTATTCTGTGGCTATTTCCTTTTTTGTTTAAAATAATCCAATAGCTGCAAAATCAATCTGAGACCTTCATGGTTTATGTGATCCAATTTTCAGGACAGAAACAAAAATGATAACCAAACTGCATTTGCTGATAAAACCATTTCTGTGATTAAGGTAAGTGGAAAATATTTGTTGTTGCTCTTGTTTAATTTAAACTCCTTTCCTATCAAATTCATCTAGAATACATACAAATCAAATTAATAAGCAAATGATGTCAACTTCTGTTTTAAGGTGGTGTTCTAGAGAAACTGTCACCTCAGATGACAGTTACAAAGCTGACTGCTACCTGGAATTGGTACTTTATTTTCCATGAACATTTGTAGCATAATCTGTATAAAAGTGGGTGAAATAATTAAGTTGCATCTCTTCCTTTTAATGGAGCATACACGTTTCATACAACCTGGGAGTGTGGAGGAGGAGAAAGAGTGTTTGTGGGATATGGAAACAAAAAACTGAAAAACTGAGTAGATATTTCCAGCTAACTTATAATTTGGCTGTTCATCTTTTCCCCATTGAAGGCAGGGAAGGCTAGGAGACTCTTTTCCCAGCAAGTCATGAAAAATACAGACATTTTAGCTGAAAGCACCAGCCCAGCTGTTTTAGAGTAAAGCAGAACCACACCCCAAGTCTTTCTATCATGTATTCAAATTTTAAAGATTAGGGATTAAAAACATGAGCAATGAAATATATATATATATATATCCCATGAGATTTGCATGATGCATTGCAAGACAGAAAGTTCCTATATGGAAGAATTAAACTTAAGCAGTCAAAGAAAAAGACATGAAGAATCCTCTCCATTAATGTATGAGCTCTGAGTCTTGAAGATGGTCAACACAGTATATGTGGATTAACTTGGAAGCAGAAAAAGATGAAGCAGGACCTGCGGCTACAAAGAAACAGAAGGGTTGGGTGAGAGATGCTAATCAAGCCATTGGGAATGCAGGATTTTATCAATACCCAATTGAGAGGAGGCTATTAACGTTGCAGTTATACCTGCATGGAATTTATAATTGCTGTGAAGATGTGTAGACTTGCATGTCTACATGCCACTCCAGTTTTCTGGCAACATTACAGTGTCAGCACCAACTGTACTAAAATTTAGCCAGCTCAAAGTTCCTACCAGCATAATTATGATGTTGGCCTCCGTCCCTCATCATGTCCTCAGTTGTGTTTAGGAATTCCTCACAGAGCACACTGATTCTGTGAGGTAGTCACCACCCCTCTGCCGCACTGCTGTGAATGTGTAAAAATGAACTCTGCTTCCCAGTCGCTCCCAGTGGGCACAGCCAGCTCCTGCACATCTGAAAATCTTATGAAGGCTTGCAGTTGCAGTCACTGCATTCTGCACAGAACCAAAAAGAATGTCTTTCTCCAAACTCTGGGTCGCCGGAGTCTTAATATAGTCCTGTGTGTGCCATGAGTCACCAAGGCCTCTTGTCAAATAGCCCCTGTAGCTTCTATGGAGTCGGACAGAAAGAGCCCTGCCCTCAGCTCCCCACTCACCATCTCTTTCTGCTCAAAACTCTTATCTCCTTCATCCCTCACCTCCCAAAATCCTCTTTCAGCTGAAATGAAACGAGCCAGGAAAAGCCGTCATGCAAGGGGTGGAAATCCACAAGGAATGAGGGGCCACTGGCCTGGCACACCCAAATGGCTAATTACACTGCTGTCGATGGTGTGGGTGCTATAAAGAAATTGCCCTCAAAAAGATGAGTTCTATTGGGTATTGGTCTCAGAAAGGCAACGTTCCCATCTGTGACAAGGTGCATGCCAATTGTTTGCTTCTAGAAGCTTCTATGGGCTTTTGTCCCAGGATAGGGGTTTCAGAGAGGAAGAGGCAACACTGCTGCTCACCTCCAAGAAGGGTGGGCTAGGGATGGATTGTGACGGGTTCACCCTCAGTTGCTGATTCAGAGGAGCGTGGAAAGCATCCAATGGGAGGGTTCCCTGAAGCTGGCTCCTTTCTTTTGTTATTTTAATTAAGACACAAATCTGATAAAATCTTGAGATTTCCATGCAAAGACCAGGGAAGAGCAGGAGCTCTGGAGATCGAGAGTCCTTAGGGTGAACACTGGCTCCCCAATTAAGTAACGGTGTGACATTGGCTAATTCGCTTACCTGGCCTAGCCAAGCCTTGGTTTCCTCATCTGTAAAATGGAGAGAAAATAATAACTAGAGCTGTCCATGCAGGCTACATGAAATAAAGCTGATCAAGGGTTTGCCTTAGATACAGGAAGCAAATGGTAACTGGGCTGCCATTGTCAATATCAATACAGACTTCAACACGGGAAAGCCGGGAGCTGATGCACATAAATGTTAAGGTCTCTTGTAGAGAAACTGTTCCCTAAAATTTATCTTTGAATGCAAGTTGGAGCAGACACTGAATACTGTCATCTACAAAGAGGGAAAGATAGATGCTGCAGGCATGACAGCGAGTTGCTGGAGGGCTGTGGATTCGGATAGAAAGAGGCTGTGGGAGCCTGACCCGGACCACAGCTGGAGCAGCTGTTAGGGAAGAAAGGAAAGAGGGCCATCAAGGCTCCCTTGCAAACAGGCTTTTAACAAGTTCGACTTCATATGAAAGCAAGAGGAAGAAATCTGGTTATATCTGGAAGGCATAAACAGGTATGATTTTAAGTCAAAGAATTGTATAAGGCCGGGCGTGGTGACTCACGCCTGTAATCCTAATACTCTGGGAGGCTGAGGTGGGAGGATGGCTTGAGGTCAGGAGTTCGAGACCAGCCTGAGCAAGAGCGAGACCCCATCTCTAAAAAAGTAAATAAATAAAAGCTAAAAAAAGAAAAAAATGTCATGGAGTCACATTCAATGCAAAATGCAAGGGAAACTGTTGAGCGTGGCATCAGCTGTGGGGCAGCGAGGGGCTCTGTGGGGGTGTGCCTGGAGGGGAGAAGCAACCCACTGACACTACAAGGACTCTCTGAGATACAACTGACTGGCTTGGCTGGGCCCACTTCACGCCCTGAAGATGATCAGGGAGACGTGAGCAGGGATGCGGAAGGAACACAGACACAGGCTCCACAGTCTCATTGAGAGTCCCCAGGGAGCACCCGGATGAAACACCCTCTTGTACTTCCAAAGGCACTGCATGCATTATGCAGGTGCTCCCAGCCACCGAGAACACCAAAGTCAGCTTGGTTACTCATCAGCTCAGCTGAACTTTACACACTGACACCCTAGCACCTGCAGAAAACTGGATTCCTTGTGTGGGTGGAAATTGGGTCACATGGAGAAGCTGCACAAAGCCTTTTCTGAGGCAGTGACAAGACAAACTGAATAGAGCTGAATTAAAATCAAGCGCCGCTGCTTCCATTTTGCAGGTGATAATCTACAACTGGAAAACCAATGATGAAAAATAAACAGAGACATATAATGGGGGAAGATTTTGAAAATTATGGATGTGAATGTTTCCTCTGCCTTTCTGAGTTCATGACCTCTACCCAATTTGGCCCACGGCAACCATCTGCATGGGAAATTAAGATTTGTCCCAGAAAGAATGAACCGGGATAGACTGAGGTTATACTTTGCTTCTGACACTTAAAAATGGAAACTTTCAGCTACATAAAGCCTTACTAATATTCTAAATTCCTTTATTGTCTCTGCTGGAGAATTCCACTCAATTTATTCCTCCATGACATATAGAAAATGCTCCTTCTAGCTAAGTTCTGGCTAGCAGAGCAAGTCAATAGGGCATGCAGTTCTATGGCCCACTAAAGACATTAGACAGGAGAAAGGCATGTGGGGTTCTAAGGCACAGGAAAAAGGCAGTAAAAGGAATTGAAGAGGGAAGGCCATGCCATGTGTGATCTGATTTGTTCCTGTCCGGTCTTCAGCCTAGAGTGGGTGTGCACGTTTGATAACTGACTCTCAGGCTGAGGGCAGATGGGGGCTTCTGGAACTACAGAAGAATACTGTCTTGCAGCTGCTCTGTACCAGCTCTGTTCACAGCCATACCCAAATCAACTCTTTGTTTGGCAATGGTAGGCTTGAGTTTTGGCTTCACTGGGCCACCTATGGTTCCAAGTAGCAGAGACAAGTCCAAGGTACACCTAAGAATCTGGCTGGGGCCATGACAGAGCAATGCTTCACTGGGGACATGGTCCGGGTGGGAGCCCACTGGGAGTTCCCCTCAGGACTCAGAGGACTCACCCTACCCAGGGGAGAGGAGTTGGGGGTGAAGTTGCCTACAGAACACAGCAGGCACCAAGACAAGGAAGAAACAGCAGCCAAAATGCAGCTATTGAGGACATCACTCTAGAAGCCAGGGAGTTCAAGGACCATGCCTTTGCTTCCACTATGAGATCTTGTAAGTCTCACCATTCCCGCCACATACCCAGATGATTTCTTGAAATAAAGCTAGAGGCTAAACAGAATACTGACAAATAAATGACGAGAAAAACAATGTTTTTTTTCCCTAAAGGATTGAGTTGAATGTGCTTTTAAATTGCAAATCAGATTACATTTTAACCAATGTATTAAAGTCAGTTATGAATCGTTTCAGTTGGTTTGTTCCTAGGTAACCAGTAGTAGGAAAAACAGATTAGTTCCAGAAAACATAAGAGAGCTACATGTACTCTGTACAGTCCAGCTAAAGGGAGAGTGAGATTTACAGTCCTGCTCTCTCACTAAATCATAGGAGAACTAGGAGAGGACAGAGGAGCAAAGAGACACACCAGGCATTTAGGCCTCACCAAGATGAACCCCTGAGTAGAGTGATTTATAGCAATAACATGGAACAACAAGGTTAACTGTTGAATCTGTTCCAACATGTATTTTTTAAAAGAACACATCAAAATTGAGTGAGTGTCACTAATTAACTCATGCTAAGAGGCAAGACTGCTAGCATTAAAAAAACACTCATGTTGAAGTCAAAGTGAGTGACTAGGCAGCAAATAGGTCTAGTACCTGACTCACGGGCTCAGTTCAGGAAGTGACATTTGAAAGTGTTTCTCAGTCATTGGTTATGTGTAGGCTCCTGTATCAGATATCTGTTGCTGCATAACCACGCCATGACTGGATGCTTAAAATAACAAACATTTACCTCACAGCTTCTGAGGGTCTGGAATGCAGGAGTGGCTTAGCTCGGTGGTTCTGGTTCAGGGCCTCTCATGACATTGCAGTTCAGCAGTGAGCCAGGCTCTGCAGTCGTGTGAAGCTGGGGCTGGAAGGTCTGTTTCAAGGATGTCTCGCTCACATGGCCATTGGCAGGAGTCTTCAGTTCCTCATCATGGGAGTCTCTTCACAGAACGACGGAGCAGAAGGTCTTCACAACATGGCAGTTAGCTTTCCCAGAGTGAATGATCTGACAGAGAGAGAGAGAAAGAGAGAGAGAGAGAGAAAGGCACAGTGTGTTTTATGACTTCATCTCATCCCACCACTCCTGTAGTATTCCACTGGCCACACAGACCAATATTAATACCATGTGGAAGGAGATTACACAGTGAGTGAATACCAGATGGTGGGAATTATTGGGCAATGTCTTGAAGGCTGTCTACCACAACTCCCTTTAAAAGAAAAATAAATTCAACAGACCTCCAGTGTTGGTAAAAATTATTTTTGCTATTGGAAATTGCAAAAAAAAAAAAAAAAAAAATTCATGAAACTAAATACAAACTTCTTTGGCATAAATAAGTTGTACTATAACTTTTTAAAGCTTTGCTTGCCCGTTCAGAGTAATCAGGCCTCATAAAATCCAAAACTTTGTCGATCCTGGGATGCAAATTTTAATAAGATTTACCTTGATAACTCTACAACTGTCTTGTTTGTTCACTTGAAGATAAGTTTCCCATTGCAGGGTTATTGAAACTTGAGTTAAATAGATATCTAATCCACTTACTGCTAGAATCAACAGAAAATTCTGCACTGCTTTTTTACTGCTCCACTTTTTGCTGATGAATGGTTGCAAGTTTGTGCAAAAAATGGAATCTGCATAATACATCTGCTCCCAACATAAATATGGTGCTGGCTGCCACAGCACAAATTCTTTGGATTTCGGCATGCCTATATTCCGTAGGCCCCCAAATCATTCTTTTCTCCTATCCCCCTTCCAATTTGAACCACTGTATAATCTTCCTTTTCAGAATGCTATGATATCATTTGCCTTCACTTGGCATAAAAGATCCTAAATGAAAATGCAAAGCAGTTACTGAAATCATGCAGCAATGCTCAATTTTAAGGTAAATCACTGATACACAACATGCTTATATTAATTACTCATTGTCACAGAAATAAGAAAAAGTTGTTGTCACTGACATAAATGGTTTTCTAACATGTAGGTGTGTCCTGAGGTTGCAGGTTATGCTGAAACCCTCAGTCAGGGTCTCAGTGTTCATTTACAGATACATCAGCATATTACCCAAGAGAGGGGTCAAGAAAGTGCCACTGGAGAACACAGCTATGTCCCTACCACTAGCACATGTCTCCATAAGTCTTGTAAGTGCGAGGACCATGCCTAGACCCAGGGCCTTCTCTTTTGACTCTTTCTTTCTCATATTATTTTTGCTGTCT
This sequence comes from Varecia variegata, assembly GCA_028533085.1. NCBI lineage: Eukaryota > Metazoa > Chordata > Mammalia > Primates > Lemuridae > Varecia > Varecia variegata. Next base: position 10,697,682 of record CM052445.1, read on the forward strand.
AGATTGTGAGATCCTTAGTTCTAGCCAGATGGCGAAACACCATTTCAAAGGCATAACCAAGGGGGCAAAACAGCAGTGGGCATTAGGAAGCTGTTGCCACCATAAAGTTGGCTTGGCATTGGAAAATAGTATCCATATGTTGGAGGAAATTTTGGAACCACTTGGCACTTTACTTCCTTCTACCATCCAGAAAATAATCTCTGGGCCTGAGAGCTTCTTAACAAAGAATTGCCTGGCTCTGACACTGAGCATGGCTTTCAAAAATGATGGGGAGCCTCTGACCCCATACATGTGGACTCTCAGCCAGAGGCTGCTATGTTTCTAATGGTGTATCAAAACTCCTTGCTCTAGATCTGCAAAAAATGACATTGGTATTTTAATGGGGGATTCCATTGAATATGTAAATCACTTTGGGTAGTATAGACATTTTAACAATGTTGATTCTGCCAATCCATGAGCATGATATGTTTTTCCATTTGTTTACATCCTCTGCAATTTCCTTCTTCAGTGTTTCGTAATTTTCCCTGTAAAGTTCTTGCACCTCTTTGGTTAAATATATTCCTAGGTATTTTCTTTTCTTTGTTGCCATTGTGAAGGGTATTGAGTCTTTGATTTGACTGTCAGCTTGACTGTTGTTGGTGTATACACCAACAATAGGAATGCTACTGATTTGTGTACATTGATTTTGTAACCTGAAACTTTGCTGAATTCATTTATCAATTCCAGGAGTCTCTTGGCAGAATCTTTGGGGTTTTCTAGAGATTAATATAAGATCATATCATCATCAAAGAGCAATAGTTTGACCTCTTCTTTCCCTATTTGGATACCCTTGATTTACTTCTCTTGCCTGACTGCTCTGGGTAGAACTTCCAGCACTATGTTGAACAGAAGTGGCAACAGTGGGCGACCTTGCTAAGCAGGAATGCTTTCAATTTTTCCTCATTCAGTATGATGTTGGCTGTAGCTTTGTCATATATGGCTTTTATAATATTGAGGCATGTTCCATCTATGCCTATTTTGTTAAGAGTTTTTATAAAATGGTGCTGAATTTTGTCAAATGCTTTGTCTATATCTATTGAGAGGATATAAATGGTCTTTGTTTTTGTGTCTGTTTATGTGGTGAATCAGCACAATTCACAACTGCAAAGATGTGGAAACAACCCAAGTGCCCATCAATACATGAGTAGATTAATAAAATGTGGTATATGTATACCATAGAGTATTACTCAGCCATAAAAAAAAATGGTGAACTAATACCTTTTGTAATAAGCTGGATGGAACTGGAAACCATCCTTTTAAGTGAAGTATTACAAGAATGAAAAAACAAACACCACGTGTACTTACTACTAAATTGGAACTAATTGCTCAACACTCACGTGCACATACGGTAGTAAAATTCAATGGAAATCAAGCAGGAGGGAGAGGGGAGAAGGCGATGGGTAAATTCATATTTAATGGGTACAATGCACACTAACTGGGTGATGGACGCACTTTCACTCAAATTGTACAGAAGCAATTCATGTATCCAAAATGTTTGTATACCCATAATAGTCTGAAATTAAAAATAAAAAAAACAAACTCCTTGCTCATCTGAGCAGATAAAAGAATCCTCACAAAACAGCTTCCCTTCAGTGCAGAAGGCCCCTTAGCTACTGCTCGGATACACCCTGCAGAAGGAGGCTCCTGCATTGGCTTCTCTAGCACTGTCTGCTAGGCTTACTGCAGCTGACACCAATGCCAGTACTGGAGAGACACTGTGCATGTGGTTTTCCTGCTCATCCCCTCTTTCTTCTGCTGTTGGTGCATGAGTATACACGTACTCATTGAAAGAGACAGGCACATCAAATCTCTCACACACACAGCCGAGCATGCACTCACTTTAGGCTTCTGTCAAAGTGCAACTGCAGCCTCCTTTTCTCCACGGAGAAAGCTGCCTGCCTGCTCTGCTCTCTTACTAATCAGGGTATTGCCTGGGGGTACTTTTCACAAGGACTAGAGAGAAAAAACTGGGAAGGGAAGCAATGTCTGCGTGTGCTGATGTTGATTTTGTTCCAGTTCCTTTGCTTTTTAAAAACATCCTTTCAAAACCCTAAAGATTGTTAGGGGGGGGAAATGGCTGAAGACAGAAAAACTGCTTTGTTAAGAAGTCTCTTGGGATAAGATTGACTGATAAGGCTCCAGCTCATGGTGGGGAAGTTCCCAGAAAACCAACTGACTGAAGGTCATGTTCATTCTTTGTGGCTGAACTGCTGCAGGGAATCCAAACTAAAGCTTAACAAGAAGGATGAGTAAAACCTCCCAGCAGCTGAGCCAGACCAGGGGACCCACAGCAAAAACCAATCTGCCAGCAGTTGGCTTGGGTCCCCTGGGCAAAAATTCCATGCAGCTTAGTGACATTCAGACTCCCTTTCCATTGCTAATGCAAATGCAGCTTATACATGCCACTGTGGGGATCATTAAAAGTGAGCTGTACTGCTCTCTCTTTAGCTACATGTCACCTGGGTTGGAAGGAGCCAGCAGTGTCTAGAATCACATTAGACCTGCAGCCAGGAAGTAGTTTAAGGCATTACATCATGAGGTTGTCAAGGCAACTGGCCAGGCTGCCTCTCTGGACTCCTGTGGTCCATGATGACAGGTCTTCTTGATGAGGACTGAGCCACAGCAAGGAGCACGTAGACGAGTGGCCTGCAGCCTGAGGTGCAACCGCTAGCAGCCTCTATGCTCAGCAAGGTGACACTCGTGCTGGGATATTGTTGCTGGTCTGGATCCCATGATGAGGCGCAGCAGTCCAGCAACCCTCGCTGACCACTGTGAGATGGGAATGACTAGACTATCCCAGCGTCACCAACTGCCAAGAGTTCCAGAAGAATGCTCCCTTCCCTGTCACCACCCTGACATCTGAAATAGGCTGTGAAACTCACGAAGAACACCTTTCACTCCCCCGAGAGCTCCAGCCTCCAGTTTCCTTGTCCATTCTAGAACAGGACCCTATATCCTAGGGCTATGTAACCACAAACTAGGTGGTTCTAAACAGAAATTTATTCTTTCGCAGTTCTCAAGTTGGCAGGGCCATACTCCCTCCAAGGCCTCTAAGGGAGGATTCTCCCAGTCCCACGCATTCCTTGGTTTGCAGCAGCCTCCATCTTCAATGGCTTCTTCCTTCTGTGTTTGTGTGTCTGTGGCTTCATGGGGCATTCTCCTCTCTGTGTCTGTCTGTGTCCAAGTTTCCCTTGTCTTATGAAAACACCAGTCATATTGGATTAGGGCCCACCCAATGACCTCACCTTAACTTGATTACATCTGTAAAGACCCTATTTCCAAATAAAGTCCCATTCACAGGTTGGGGGGTTAGGACTTCAACATATCTTTTGAGGGGGGGACACAATTCAACCCACAACAGTCCCATTTTTCACTCTGCACTAAGACAAGTAAACACAGGACTTGTCCAAGCCTACAGTAGGAGAGACCCCAACTGAGCTACTGAACAACACACCTGCAAAATACAAGATCAAAAGTCAAACCAAAGCCAAGCTATCAAAACAGAACCATTGAAGACATGAAGAGCAACACTGTGGCCTTGGAAATCGAGTCCACTTAGCAATTCTGAGCCTGCCAATAGTTTCTATCATTGCTCCTGTCTCCTCTCCTGCAACTAAAGGCAAGTATGTGGGATGAGGAGCTTGTCAATAAATTAGACTGAGAGGGGCTGCCCTTCCTGTTGAAGGGAGTCGGAATGTGCCACCCCAAAATATACCACTTTGACATAAGAATCATTTGGAGCTGAAGGCAATTGAAAAGAAGCAGACATAAGGAAAACCTCTGCCTTGCCTTTTTCTTTCTACTAGGAAAGGCAGAAGGAGGATTCTTAATCACCAGAGAGGACCCTGGATTCTTTTCTGATCTGCACCAGACAAATCTACATAACAAACCTCACTCATCAACCCTAGTCTTCCAATATTTTCCCTGTGTGTTTACCTTTCTACAATATGCTGCCCCCAGAAGCTCAAAGTCCTTTTCCTTTGCGTTGCTACTTCTCTAAAAAAATAATATTGTTCTTTTGCTACGATGCTATATAAGCTCAAGTTCTAACCACCCCTTTGAGGTGCTCATCTCTGCGTACTCCCATGTTTGTGCATGATGCACTTGCTTATATTCTTCTGTTTGTTTTTCTCTTGTTAATCTATCTTTTGCCAGACCAATTTACAGCCACTAGCTGGAGAACCCAGGATGGGTAATGGGAAAAGATTTTGTTTTTCCTCCCTGCACTGTAGTCACCAGGAAAACATGCAGAATGATTTTCTGGCTTTCTGTTCAGTATTCCTCTCCAAGACCTCTAGGCCAAACAGAGATTTCTTAGCCCTGTGAATCACTCAGCCTGAGCAGCCCAGGCATGATGTGCTTGCCTTCACTCTCTTTCAATAGATGCTGTTCTCATAGGGTTAGCACAGAGCTTTTGCATTGTCTTAATATCAGGAGCCCACCAGAACTCTTTGGAAAAGTATTCTTCCTGTGAATCAACGCAACAAGGTGGAAAATTCCACTCTTAGAAGCATGAAATATTCTAGGCTGTGCCATTCCTCTCCTGTGCCTACTCCCAGGAGTGCAGAGAGGAAGCTCCAAAGATTTTTGCCAGAAGCTAATCCTGTGCTGTTTGAGACATCATCCTTAACAACTGGATTAAGGCCACTCTGAAATAGCAATTTTCTTTCTGGAAATAAGGATACTGTTAACTTCCGGTGAGAAAAGATTAATGGGCAATGAAACAGAGTTGGGAGAGGGTGATTCCCACAGCCGAGGGAGGGATGCCGAAACAAGGAGAGGTTTGATGTCCATGCCAAAGTTCTTTCCCATGTTCAGGGATTATTTCTTCCGTATCCTGAAGCCAACTTGGTCGTAGGAAAACTGTGACTTTTATTTTGTTCTTTGCTGGATGTTTTACATAGATATCTCACTTAGTCTTCCTAGGCCTCTAAGGAGATAATGTAGCGTAACAGCAAATAACCCAGGCTCCGGGGTCTGATGGTTCGACTCAAGTCCACCCTCCCATATTTTACCTCCCTCTCTGATTCTAGGCAAGTCTCTTTGTGCTGTAAAATGGGAGATCCAAATTCCAACTTCATAGAGTGGTTGTGAAGATTAAAAGGGATAACCTATAGAAATGCTCAATAAATGTTAGCTTCTATTTTTAGGTACTGAGTATAGAATTCCCATTTTATACAAAAGGTATTTGAGATTCATAAAGGCTAACTAACATGCTTGGTCACACAACCAACTGTGAGAAACAGGATCCTACCTTCTCACCTGTCTCTGCCCAGGACTGGGCCACTACAGACATTGGGCAATGCTCCAGAGTGGGGTGCAGACACAGCACCCCACTTTGCTCAGCAGCAACCCTTTGGGAAGCCAGAGCCATTTATAAGTGTCATGCGTCCTGCAAAATGACACTCCAGCCCATGCCCTAATGCCACCTGCTAACTTAAGGTCACTGGCTCCCCTTAGGGTCCCACTACCCCAAAGTAGTTGTGAACAGTCTCTGGGCATATTTGGTGTTGCCATTATGTGTTGTTGCTGCATGTTGTTGTCACTGTGAGTAAGAACTAAGTGCCTCAGTTCAGCTTTTCCTCTCAGAACTTCTGGGATCAAAATCAACTTTATTCCCCCTTCCCAGTGGAAAGTAACCCATGTTTCGCATCGGGTCTAAAAATCCTCTTACAAAGACAAAGAAAACGTCATCTTGGAAAAGATTTGTGGTTTAGAGGTTGGGAAACAAAATTTAATGACTTCTGCATACCTCTGTGATCTCATGTCCTTTCACTGTCCCTCTCTTTCTGCCTATCCTTGTCTCCTTGACATTCATCTAACATGCCAGGCAGGCCTTGGCGCTTTGCGCTGGCTGTTCCCTCTGCCTGGAATGCTCTTCCCCCAACATCCATGTGACTCATTCACCCCCTCAAGTCCTGCAGGTCTTTTCTCATTGAAATCCCTCTGGCAACCTGTTTAAAATACCAGTCTCCCACCCCAACACACACACACACACACACACACACACGCACACTATCCCCCTTCTCTGCTTTCTTTTTCTCTGTCGCCCATATCGCCATCTCTCACATTATGTCCTTTACATAGTGCTGGTCTATTTGTTCCTAGTCTATGTCTATTTCATGATAATGGAAGCCTCATGAAAGCAAGGATTCTGGTCTAGTTCATTGGCTACAGAATTATCACCCGCCTAGAACAGCACTTGGAACACCTAGTAATAGATATTCAATATTTATTGAATAAATCAATCAAATCTGTTTTCCCACACCCTAGTTTCTAGACTTACATTTGCTCAATAACCTTCTTGCCCAGGACGGCCAATCAAGCTACTCTATGCCCCTTATTAATAAAATGAGAATAATAACCTTGGCCTCACCCAGATGTTGGGGTTTGGGGAGGATAAACTCAGATCTAAATTATCAAAAGGCTCTGAGACAATAACTGCAATACAAATGCAAGTTATTATTTTTAATGATTTTCCAATTTCTCCCAAAGAGTATAACATGGATATTCAAAGAAGTCATTAACAAGACCAGTATTTTTTTTTCAGAAATACTCAGATAGTCAGTTTTCTGTTTCACTGTGTGTTCATAAATAACTCTTTGTATGTGCTAGAGAAATATTAAAAAAAATGAAAGCTGCTAACAGTGAAGAAAATAAATAGAAATAAGTCAAGTGTAAGACTATTCAATTGAGTGTGTTTGGTTAATGCATAAATGATAACAAGTGACATTAAGTTACAAGGCAATTCAGGCGATGTTTGCTCAATATCATCTGAGTAAAGTAATGGGAAAAAGCAAATATGCATCAATTTTATTAATACATTTAATTCAAAAGTCCCCAGCCCTCCCCAAACTATGGCTCCAATTGAGATCCCAGTGACATGTATTCATAGATTCTGTTGGCAGACAGGATTACAGGTCCCCTACGTAACTGCAGGCCATCGCAAAGACTTCACCCATTGGCCTAAGAATTCCTGGGGTATTTCACATCTGATCTTGATTATTTCAGGTTTTTGTGCCTCAGCCAACTTGTTAGTGCCCATCACCCACAAGCCCCTGTAAAAGGTGCCTTTTGGGGGAGCATGGCTTTAGCACCTAGAGAACCATTTCTCAGAGCCCCAAGGGTTACATAACCTCTGTGGATCCTGAAGGTCCTACCTGAACTTGAGTCACTCCGTGCAGAGTCGGCCCTCTCCTTGGATCTTGCAGCTAGATCCTAGCAATGGGCTGGGAAATGACGAATGAAAAGCCAATAGCCTTTTCTCTTGCTTCACGCCATTCTGTTTAAGGTAACTCTTATAAAATGGCTATTATCAGAAAACATACCTTCATGCAACCATAGAACAATCCTTACTATTTTACAAACCATAAATCAACTTGATCTCAGATATCTTGGAAGCTTTACTATTCTTTTATTGGTAACTCTGGTGAATTAACTTCTCTAAGAAAGCAGACGGTGCAGAAAAAACAGGAAGGAGGTAAAATATATTCTCCAGCTTCAATGAAACTAGCCACAGCGACACTTGGATTGTGATTAGTGGTGCTGCACACCCAGCTATTTTCCAATAGCATTTCTGGCCTCCCCATAGCACACTCTGCTCTCCCCACAAGGTTGGCTCAAATGTTCTAATTTCCTGGTTGCTTTTCTCTGGCAAGGGGACATTTGTGCAATTCTCCATTCAAGCTGTAAAGAATGACTCTCAATCTTTTTGCCTTTGATGGAAAATGAAAGATCAGGACGCCCTGCCTTTCAGAGCAGCACAATGGAGGAACATCTCAGGTGACAGCTATCGTGGCAATGCTCCCAGGAGGAATTGCTGTCCGCACTCTGTTGCTCGCCCACACTGGCTACGATGCCTTCACCTCAAGCCCAAGCACAGGGAGCCAGGGGCAGTCGGGTATACCTGGATGTGGGATGGTCCATGTTCTAATAAGTGGATATTCTCCTCTCAATTAACTCATCTGAGGGATCCACAAACTCAACTGCTGTAGAACCTCTCCCTTGAACAAGTGATAAGCTTTTCTTTGTTTTTCTTGATTTCACACCCGCACAAAAATGATCAATTTACCTGTAAGTTATGATCTGTACAATGCTCAGAAACTGAATAGTCACTGGTGAAAAGATCACGTGTTAGCACCCCTACCTGGAAGCGAGCGTGAAATCCAGCCACATGCTGCAGCCATATGAATTTGCAGAGTGAGGACAGTCATTTTGAGGTAATGGGAGTTTTCTCTTTCTACCATACATTTAAGGAGGCGTAATGCCACTGGTGTCATTTACCTCCAGACTTCAATTTAAAATCTCAGTGCTTTTGCTTGTGAATAATTTAACAACTTTAAATTTCATAATTTCTTTTTTAACAAAAGGTAAAACACAAAAAAGAAATGACAGGACATTGAATCAATGTCATTATCTTTGATTTCTATTACAACTGGTATTTAAAAGCAAACTGACTGGCCTTATGGAAGCTGGTGGATTGGGGTTAAAACTAACAAAAATAACAGGTTCGTGGATAATTTGGAACTTTTAAAGTGTGCTATTGGTGTGTTTCCTTCTAATTATTTAAAACTCACGGAATTAATGTTCAATTCTCTAATTTCCTTTAGATCTTGAACATTTCCTTTCAATATAAAATTATTTAAATGCAAAGTAATAAATGATCACTCTGTTCTTTAAACCCTTCCATTTATTTAAATTCTCTCAAAAGAAAATGGTGTCAATAAGTGTTAACATTTTTGATATTTTTATTTATGTAATTTCTGTGCCTGTGGTTATAAAAATGTGCACTGAAGGGAATCACAAAGTCAATAGAGAAGTCAGGAGAGAGTTTACAGAACAGGAATGAAGCAGTTTAAAATTTGTCAAAAATGAGCATATCTTTGCTCATTTAAGTTATTAGGTACTCCCCTTGTATTATTCAATGTTGTCCAGAGAAATAGAACCAATAAGATATATATAGATAGAGATGTATTTCAAGGAATTGGCTCACACATCTGTAGGAGCTGGCAAGTCTAAAACTTGTCAGACAGACCATTAGTCTAGAAATTTAGGCAGAGGCAGTCGTAAGAATGAATTCCTTCTTCCAGAAACCTCAGTCTTTGCTTGTAAGGCCTCCAACTAATTGGATGAGGTCTGCCTACATTACAAAGGGCAATGGACTTACATAAAGATTGTAACTGTTAGTCACATCTGAAAAATACCTTCACAGCAATGTCTAGACTGACGTTTAACCAAACAACCAGACACCCATAGCATAGACAAATGGAACATAAAACTAACCATCACATTTCCAAAATTAGGTAGTATGCTAATGGTGGAGAGTTGGAATTCCCTCAACTATTATTTTTCCACAAGAAGCACTATTCGTTAGTCCTCATAGAAAGAGATTTCTGTCTTCAAGAATAAGAATGTATTTAATACGTGTGTGTGTGTGTGTAAGAGAGTTTACAAAATAAAACAATGATTAGTAATGACAAACTTATAATTTCTATTGGATTATAACTTTGAAAGAAATTATATTTTATTCACTCATCCTTTTTTACCCTAGGGATTGACATATAAATAAAATCAATTATTTTAAAAAATCAAATGGCAGTCTGATAATGGACGTTTCTCTTATACTGAATTAACCACCACACAGGTAATTATTATAAATTCTGTTCAAAAAATAAGTCTATTTCGAGGCACTGAGACTACCTAAAAGCCAAAGACTGGGTGGGGGTGGGGAGGAGATGGCACAGGAGGGAAGGGACTGCACCAGCTGAGGTCCACATGCACACAACTTCTCTCCTAAGGACATTTCCTTGTCTGTGAAGCACAAGAAAGCAGCATTCCTGTGGTTTGAGGTGTCAGAGAATAGTGTTTGAGGCTATCAGAGAAGCTGGAAATTAAGGAGGGAAATCTTGGAAAAGAGGTAGCTACATGGATGGGCAGGGGCCATCCCAAATCTACATCTAAACTCCTGTCAAATCCTTGGCTGAGCCCGGACCTGTGTACACCCAAAGGAAACTACAGAGAGTTCAGCAGAAAGCAACAGCTGGAAGGCTGAAAGACCTCAGCACATGTTCCAGCTGCTGCCTGGTACAGAAGAGAAAGAATTTGTGGTTTGAGTCCTGCAATAACCTTGTTTAATGGAAGGAAAAACATGGGATATTTAAAGATTACAATCTGGTGCAGCCAATATGACATTATTGTGGCTTCTGTTTTTGTCCCAAAAACCTGATCAGTAATAAAGTGGGCAAATGTGGTCTAGACCACATAAGCATGGGGCTGATGCATCATCTTTTGGTGAACCATGATGAAGAGTAATTACTGGTGGATTCTCAGCCATGATCGATCTGTGCCAAGGGTGATTAAGCACTTGTATAAAAATGCTATCTGGTGAAATAGGGAGGAGCTCTTTCCACTTATAGAGCAATCAAAATAGGGAAAGAGAAATAGTGAAACTTTAATCATCAAGATCCAGATTCAAATGGCCTTGATACATTGAAGAAGTGGTTAGAATTTAATAGAATGCAACTTAGTGGACAAATGCTTAGGAAAGAGGATCGCAGAGCATAAATAAATACAACAAAGCAGGTGATAGACCAGGACAGTGATTCTTAAACTTTTGGTATCAGGACCCCTTCATTCTCTTAAAAAAACTATTGTGGAGGCCCAAAGCAATTTATTTGTATGAATTGTATATATTGATATTTAATAAATTAGAAATTAAAACTGAGGAATTTTTAAGTACATTTTCAAATTCATGTAAATATAACAATAATAATTCCACTTCATATTAACACAAGTAACATATTTTCATAAAAAATAAAATAGTGGCCGACAAGGCTAGCATTATTTTACATTTTTGCAAATCTCTTTAATGTCTGGCTTACTAGAAGATAGCTGGAATCTTATATCTGATTCTGCGTTCAGTGTGTTAAAGTATCATGTATCATATACCCTCTGGACAACTCTACACTTGTGAAAGAAAGTGAGTGAAAACTACAAATAACGTCATGGTATTGTTCTGAAAACAGTTTCAACCTTGTGCACCATCTGAAATGGTATCAAGAATATAAACATTCTCATGCTCTGGGTCACTTTTTAGCCTTCCATTGGCATACTCTTTTTCTACTCCTTCTTTTCTATTGACACTAATCCTTCAATCTTCTTCATAAATTTCAGCCCACACCTCTGGTCATCTCTCCTTCTAAGCAAAGTAGGAAACCCAGATGTATCACTTGAAATTCTGACCACTGGCAGAATTTCCCTTCCTTATTGCACAGCAGAGCTATCTCCCCAAAAAGGTACAAACCTGCATGCAGCACCCCACTTCAGACTAGTTTCAGCTAATTGTACAGAAATATCTTTAAATTAGGCTTGAATACTCTCCTCGGTTCCCATGCAAACCTAGTTGTAGGATGAGGGAGTCGTAGGCAATGCAGCAAAATAGCTGCACCGAGAGTGTGCACCAACTGATCACACAATACACTGGTGCCTCTGGTACCTGCTGAAATCTAATTTCATAATTTATGATGACCAACTTCTCAAATTTATGGCTCAGTAGGTCATAGAACACCTTGTTTATGATGGAAGCTCAATTTGCATGGTCTCTGGGGCTCAGTGGCAAGCCAAGGGCTATTTCTTAAAAAGAGAATAAATATTTTCTGAAGAAGGTACAACTCTGCTCCAAAATCCAAGGGGCCTTCATCAGGATTATTTTAATGAGACTTTCCACAAGATCCCTAGAGTATACCAATCTACCATGGAGAATTTGAACAACTGTGGATCTGCTGTGACATAAAGTCCAAGCAATAGATAGATGTACTTAGAATGCAGCCTGGTTAGCTGCTCCCAAATGTGATAAATCATTTCCTTCAAAAGCTCCAAAATCCCTTTCTTAAGTGGTAAGAGTTGTGCAAAATATAGAAACTTGTCTTTCCCTTTGGATATAATATCCTGACATGCCCTGAACTATAGGAGTACCCTGAACTATAGAAATTTCTCTGCGATGACAGGCATATAAATTTTCATTGCGTCTATATTCCACTCTTGACAGGCATGTATCTTACCAGGTGTTTGGGTTGTCCATGGCTGTGTAACAAATCACTCTAAAATGTAGTGACTTAGAAGAACAACAATCATTTTATTATCTTTCAAATTTTCTGCAATTCTAGTGGGAAGGGTTTGCCTGAGCATTTCTGACTCAGGGTCTCTCCTGCAGCTGCGGTCAGATTGGACCTGGTGCTGGAAGAGACGGGGAGCCGAGACAGCTGGAGGAAAGCTGGGCATCTCTCTCCTCACGGGGTCCCAGGACTCTGTATGATCTCTTCACTTCCCTGCAGCGGGACAATCTTTCCATTCATACAGCAGGTGAAGGCTTCAAGCACAAGGATTCTACTGAATCGAATGAAAGACATTTCATCTTTTATAACCTATCCTAGTAGGACAAAGAGCACTACTTCTGATGTGCTCTTTGTGTTGAAGTGGTTAGAAAAGCTCACCCACTTTCAGAAAAGCAAACTCAGACCCCCACCTCGCAGTGGGGGGAGTGTCAGAATCAAATGGTAAGAAGAGCATGTGGGGTTGGAGGTACCGCTGAGGCCATTTGGGGAAAATACAATCTGCCAAACCAGGTAGCAAGAGTATCTACTAATTCCTATGAACAGGTGCTGTAACATGATATTCATAGAGAGGACCAGAGTGATGTGGAATGTGAGACAATTGTGCTTTAGATGATGACAGCTTGTAGGACAGTTGGCACTGCCCGGAGGCAAAATGGCAAAAGTATACTGCTGCGCCTTTCAGGTGAAAGTAGATTGTTTCTAGGACTCTCTACGTATTCAAATATTTTTAAAAATATTTTCCAGAAAAATCAGTGGTGCATACCAAGTGCAGAACAGGGGGGTTCTGCTCTAGAAAAGAGACTGCAACTGACCCAATAGGCATAATTTGAATCTGCACCTGATCGGTTTACAATACTCTCCTCTCATTCTCCTAGCCCTCTTCACCTTCTCCATGGAGAAATATGTACCTTATTTGGAAATAAAATAGACATTCCTGAATGATTTATGGTTTTGAGTGTCGGTTGCTATTCACTTTGGGGTACAGTACTGCTTAAATTTAGCTTTTTAAGTTAGAGGTGCAGCTCCAGGGTCTTATGGTTGGCCCTTCCTACCAAAATAGTCCTCGCTCCTCTTGTCAGAGAGTTACTGCAGGGAATCTGCCAGTAGCCGAGTGTGTCTGTTGTAGCCGGGCTTTCAGAAGCCAGAGAATAATCACGCTAGGTTTGTGGGCACTGGGACCCACTGGAAGACGGACGAGGGTCCAAACTCTACTCAGCCCCTGATCTCCCAAAGCCCCTAGGGTCATGTGTTATGGCTTCAGAGGTTTACACAGCGCAAAGCCAGGGGTCAGTAATTCCTACAATTTCTTGGTATTTTCCTTCTCCAGTTCAGAGTTGTTCTAGTAAATGGCTGTAGATGTTTTTGACTTTGCTAAAACAAAGAAGGAAACTTATATAATACATATGTACTTGTTTCAACGTCTCAGTGTCTTTCTACAAGGATTTGTGAACTGGGTTGTATCTGGGAATCATAAAAGTGACCATGATTCTCAATCATGTGTTTCAAACCATAGCTTCATTTCCAGATCTAGCTTTCTTTGTTGTTGGAGTTATATAGATTAAGCAAGATTTTACAAGCCTGTCCATTTACTAGAGTCCTAGGGATCCCATAAGAAATTAACCACCAGCAAAGATCCCCATGAATCAAACTTGTGATTATCATTCTAGCCTACTATTTATTTCAGCAACAGACCACCTTTTTCTAGTGGTTAATTACTACCCCTGGGACTCTGCCAACTGGAGATTCCATCATATGCTAAATCAGGAAACCTGCTTCAAAACCAGGATTTTTCAAAGCTTTCATCATAGGCATACCAAAGATAACATTTGCTTCCAAGCATTTTTCAAAAAAAAAAAAAATTGTGCTTACATAGCTAATACATTTTTCTGTCCTTGGTTAAGGGCGTGTCCTTGGGTCTGTTCTGGTTACATGGTAAAGGTGAAGGTGAACGCGTCTCACAGTAAAAATCAAGTTAAGAGTCTTATCTCCTTAAGTCTTTGGATTCCATCTCTGCATTATCTAAGGAATTTCTGATATTTCATCATGTAGTGTAGACATCATTGAAGCCAGCAGGAAACATAAGAAGGTAGGTAGAGTTTTGCCCCAAGTCTGTCTCAAAGTGGCCTCACAGTGTCCACAAACCTACTCCACAGTTAATTCTCAGGTGTATTTTATTGTACTGCAAAACCTAGTAAACTAAGAATTATATTTCCCAGATTGACTTAAGGCTAAGGTTTTGTATGTTAATTAAATATATTTGTGTTATGTAAGATTTGAAACAAGGGAGAATAAATTCAGATCATTAACTATATTCAATGTAATAGCCATTAAAACCAAGTATCAAAATAAAGTGAACTGAGACCCAGAACTTTGAAATACATTATCATAAAGGTTTTTTCTCTGTGTGTGTGTGTGTGTGTGTGTGTGTGTGTGTGTGTTCTAATAAAACTTTATTTACAAAACAGGCAGTGGCCAGATATAGTTCACAGGCCATTTTAGTGGCAGGAAATAAACAGTAAACAAATTAATAAGCAAGATAATTTCAGATTTTGTTAAGTGCTATCATAAACTTTAAAACCAAAATTTTGAAAAATTTTAAATTATACACAACAAAAAGTAAGAACACTTTTCTACGGTGTTAATAAATAAAATGAAGTATCCTTTGTAAGTGTCTATCTTTCTGTGTTTCATAATATACATACAGTGTAGTACAAATAATTATAATGTTGTACAAACATTTATAATATAAATTTGAAGATAAAGGATGCTTGCTTTAAAACAATTATTGCTGGAGAGTACAATCAAAATAAATTTGAATAACACTCATCTAGGAAACAAAGCATTAAGCCAAAAATAATTATGTATAGGGTTTTATAGCTTAAAAATCAATCAAAATTCATGCATGTGTGTGTGTATAAAATATAGAAAAAACACACACTTATGTACATGCACATACATATTTCTGTGAGTGCTGTTATTATTAGACTATTCAGTGCCAAAGGCCCAAATTTAAAGCCTTCATCAGAGATGAACATATTGTTGCTGATGAACATATTTCTAAAGTCATTTATTTCCATTCACCGGGTCAATGGTTTTGGCTACCACTGCTATGACAAGGATATTAAGTCATGAAAAAATGTAATCAATGTTCTCCTTGGAAAGAGATTTGAATGATGCGTGTAATAGATATGATGAACTGTGGGCCAGAAGGTCCTGGTGAAGCTCATCAGACACCTCAAGTTCTGCATTGAGTTTTCAGCTGGATTTCCAAATATGTAAGACCTTTCTCATTAAACCAAGCAGCTTAATCTCAAAGACTAACGCTTCTCTCTCTCGTTCTGTGTCATATGGTCTTGTGATGGCTATGATGACAGCAGTCCTGAAGATGACTTCTATAACAATAATTCTGGAAAGAACTTAAGGAAAGGATGTAGGTCTTTTATAGTAAATCAGTTTCATCAATGAATATTAGACAAGGCCAGATAGTTTTCCTAAGAAATATAAATTATCTAATAGTAATACATTAAAGGCAGTGCATATAATACAAAAAAAAAGTAATACTATCTGTAGCACTTTTCAATAGCCTTTCTTATTTTCTTCAGAATGAAATTGGAATTGCAGAATGAAAAGAACAGATCTATTTTTGCCTGAGCCATATTTTTAAAGTCATAATTTAATAGAGATACTTTACCCTAAATCCCTCTGTTTCTCAAAAGTTATACATTCTTTTCTAGGCATTTTCATCACCCTATAAGAGCAGAGATGATGAATCTTAGAACATAAAATTATTAACCAAAATGACCTCCTGGAGAGATACTCAAATCATAGTAGGAAATGGATATTGAATGATTAGGAATTATGAATACTAAAATATTTTAACAGATTCTTTCCAACTTTCCCCAACTAGATTGTTTCTTAAAAACTCAATGAAAAACTAAAATATCATGAAGAGCTGCCTCTTCTAATCTGAAATAAATCATATACGTTAGAAATTTATACTAGAGGAAGACTACATAAGTGATAAAGGTGTCTCCTTAGAGATAATTCCCTGCATAGAAACCTAAGGAAACAAGGTGCTCTCACAACAACCCTAGGAGGTAGAAATGACTTCGGAGCTCCATCACAGATAAGGAAATGAAAGCTAAAGAAAGGTTAAGCAAATAACCCAAAGTCAAATAGCTGTAAGTGTCAAATCTGCACTATCTGATCCCAAAGGCCATGCTCTTAACCACTATGTTATTATATTGCTCTTCCTTGAAATAAAACTGTTGTGTCCCATACCAAGGTGAGAAAACCTTTTTATAGAGTCTGTTGCTCACCTCTGACTCATTTTCTCTACCATGCAATTCCAAGAAGGACACAAAAGGTCCCGGGGTGAGTCCTTTCCGGACCTCTCATGCTGCTCTTAATGAAAGCTTGCAGAGATCGTGACTCAATTTCCTGTGTCGTGCAGATGGGCTGTGTGTGACATACCAACACCCTGAACACAGACCCTCCCTCCAAGGCTCATGCATGTCCACGACTGAGGAAATTCTGGGGATGGTGAGGAGGGTGTCATTGAGGAAAAGTAAATAACATTTGTGGAGCACTTTTTCTCTCCTAGATGAAAGTGGACAGAATTGTGGTCTTCAATAAATTATTTATTATGTAAATTCAAGCTATAAATTACTAAATTATCAAAAGTAAAGTGATATTTACAAAGAAATTTCCTTTAAAATTCCCTTTGAACATCTATGAATATTATTTATTAAACAATTAGTGGAAATAATTGATTTTTTTTACCAATTTCAGGAAGATATTTATTTTATAAATAAGGATCCCCTATACTTAATCATCAAACCCAAAGAAACTCATTTTTAATACCAATATACAATGTTTTATATTTAATCATGAAGAGGTGATGAGAGAATATTTTAAGTTGCATTTTTTTCAGTGATTTGCAAGGAATTCAGGTAAGGATGCCTATGCAAAACATAGGTCCATTTTCTTAGTTTTCAGTGCAATGTATATAAAATGAAAGCAGTCAATACAATTAGACTTGTCACTACATAAAAGTAATTAAATGGAAAAAATTCAGATTTAAAAAAAATCAAAATAATGCCATTTCTCTGGCATTTGATATTGATTTAAAATAAATATTTTATTTATACCTTTGTTGAATTTATCAATGATATATTACAATAACTTTTTACACTATGTTTTTTGTATTGCATCCTTCTCATTTTCAAACTTCTCCTAAGTAGCAAATTAGTATGTGTGATGTAACAATATAATAATTTAACATAAATCCTTTCAAAATCCAGAATAAGACCAGAGTTTGGACTTTTTCTTGAATGAAGTAATCAATCTAATATAGAAAAATCCCTCACATTTGAGTGTATTCTTCCTTTTCACTACAATATAATCCTAGAAATTACTTCAGGATGGAAATTCTGGACAAGATCTCAGCATTATTCAGGTATATGATTGGCAACATGACATAAAAGGAAAGGTTCAACTTTCACAGTTCCAAATATATATGTCTTCAGGAAAAGTCATAGTAAGGCTTAGCAAATTCAGTTTTAGTGAAAGTTATTTTATAAGCCATGTGATAAAAATTTAGAGATATGGAAAGTTGTACACAATGGATAGAAATGCAAAACAGTCCAGGGGGAAAATTACGGGCTATAGAAATGCAAGGTTGGTTAGAGTCACAACAAATAAAATATTGTTTGATCCTCCTTTCACTTGGTTTATCTTATCATATGCATTTTCACTGCATCATTTCATGTTATATAAATACCATTTTTGTTATTTTTTCCTCTTTCTGGTCATCACTAAGAAATAAAATAACAGCAAGGATGTAAGTGAAGTTTTTAACAAAAGAAAATTATTTGAAATAGAAAATGTTCTAAATTAGAAGTATGAAAGTATTTTCATTCTATACAAAATTCAAATGGAAAACAGATTTTTTGATTGAATAATAATTTCCCAGATGTAGTAAAATATTTCAAAATCATGCCATGAGTTTATGCGGTCCATGCAGTTGGTGTCCAGTGAATGACAGTTACTGTCAATGGGGTGATGATGTGAGCATTTTTCTGGGAAGTATTTTTCAAAATAAGGGCTGACCCAACATTTCTTCCCACTACAGTTTTCTGTCTCTTCAGTTTCTTTAAAGCTACAAAAACAGCTTATCTACATTATCAAGAATGTCACTAAAAATAAGACCTCTTCTAAGTCTCTTTCATCCATCACTGCCAAAACAATTGTTTCATTTTGGCTGCCCTGCCAAAGAAATTTGAGCAGATTACTTCTCAATTTCTGCAAAAAGTGCTCTACCTCATCACCCACTTTGAGTTTTCACAGTTAGTCCACTGGCAGTACATTCCTTTTTATAATACAAAACTAAGAGGACAGACTTTGAGCTTGACGAATGAAATATTCTCTACATTAACAATACTATATGGTACATACCAGAAATGTGGCAAAAAAGATGCAAATGACTCTCTTGGTACCTCTTGGTTCATGAGGTTTTGGTAAACTACTATATTGTACAGAGCCTGTAATTTGGGCTCTATGACTTAGGTTAAGTATCCAAATGTTTTTGAGTCTTGATTTCCACACACAGAGAGGAAGACAGGTAATACTAAGGATGTGATAAATAATCCAAGGATTATTTAGGGGAATGAATAATATGTGATAAAATGTTAGTAAATTGTAAAATATTCAAATTACTATGAAAGTGTTACTACTATTATTGATGATTGTGTATAACTAACTCCACACTGCAGCAAAAACACACTTGTCCCTTGTCCTATCTGTGGGCTGTTAAGGGACTATGTGGTACACACATTGAAGAATACAAATTCTTATTGCAGACTTAAGTTTGAAAGAAGAAAATCACCTCCTGGTAATTAGAAAAAGGCTCTCATGCAGTTTCACACTCTTGTGAGTATAGAGCCATCCTACTGACTTTAAATTCAATTCAACAATTTTTTTTTACCACCCTGTCTGCAAAAGGCACTGCGCTGGATGCACCACATAAATCAGACACCTGGGCCAGCTCCTCCCACTGCCTATGTTCTGGCCAAAGAGCTCACAATTTTCTATTTCTTCTTTTGGATAAAGTGTCAGAATAATTAGGAAAGCCAAAAGACACTAAAAAGCAAAACAAAACAAAACAAAATTAATCTGGAAGAAATTCAGGGTATGAAAGAAACTTTGTCTAGTATAAACCAAAGCCTGTATTTTGATAAGATTTAAGCAGGTAATGAAGTTCCTCTATAGAGAAATGAGAAATGAACAAAACCTGAGGGAGTATTGCTATCTGCAAACTTGCTGGAATTCATGAACTGTGTATGGCTTGGAAAGGTCTCTGACTATTGAAAACTTCTTACCATAGTGTGTTAGTTTCCTAGGGTTGCCATAACAAATCAAACTGAGTGGCTTAAAATAACAAAATTTTATTCTTCCTGGAGGGTAGAAGTCAAAATCAAGGTATTGCTCCCACTGAAGGCCATCCTCCCATTGAAGTCTCTAAAGAGGAGCTCTTCTTGTCCTTTTCTTACTTTCAGGTCCTGGAAATCTTTGGCATTGCTTGGCTTGTAAATACATCCTTCTAATCTCTGCCTCTGTCTTCACATAGCCTTCTTCCTTTGTGTCTCCTCTGTGCCTCTGTATGCAAATACCCATTTCCTTTCCCTTATAAAGACACCAGCTAATGAAATTAGGGCCCACACTAATCCAATATGACCTCAATTTGATTACATCTGCAAAGACCCTATTTCCAAATAAGGTCACATTCACAGGTACCAGGGACTAGAACTTGAACATATCTTCTGGGGAAACATAATTCAACCCACTACACATACTAAAGGAAAGATTCTACTCAAGCCTAAAATCTACTATAGGGGGCAGACATAGATACAAGTGTGAATTAAAAATGAGTGATTAAAGTAGTAAATTAGAACTATGTGTGTTTCTTGAAGCCTAACTTTATCCTAAGTATATAATTTATAAAGTAGGAGGGGAGAAAATCTTCACCTACTATTCTTTCAACATAGAACACTTCTGTGACCAGATGTGTGGGACTGTTTCCCTCATACCAACCAGTTCTCCAACACCAGCAATTCAACTGTGACATTAACTGGAGTTAGCACAGACCACACAGGTTAAGGGCTCAGTCCCACAAGACTGCCCCCACTTAAGATGCCAATGGCAAATCTCAGGTTGTTCTACCTGTGCTTCTGTTGGACCAACTATAAATCAGAAGTTGCCACAATCCTCTTCTTTGTTTCAATTATTTGCTGGAATGGCTCACAGAACTCAAGTAAATATTTCACTCACATTGACCTGTTTATTATAAAAGGATACAAATGAACAGCCAAATGAAAGAGATGTATAAGGCAAGGTATGGGGAAGGAGCCCAGAGCTTTCATGCTCTGTTAGAGTGAACCACCATCCCATAAATTTCAGATGTTCATCAACCTGAAAGCTCTCTGAACCCTATATTTCAGCGATTTTTATGAAGGCTTCATCACATAGGCGTGAACAATCTGCAGCCTCTCTCCTCTTCCTCGAGGATGGGGGGAGGGGATTGATAGTTCCAAGTTTCTAATCATGGCTTGGTCTTTCTGGTGATCAGTCACCTTCTAGGATTCCAACAACAGCTGCCACATTCAAACAAAAGACATTCCAATAACCCAGGAAATTCCAAGGGATTAGAATCTCTGTATCAGAAACCAGGGTAAATGACAAAATATTAGGAAAAAAGAAGCACTTAGCACCTCTATTGCTCAGGAAATTACAAGGGTTTTAGAAACTGTGCCAGGAACTGGAGGCAGAGAACAAATGTATATTTCTTTTTATAACAATATCACACAATCTTTAAGGAAAAGACTATATATCACTCATCTTTATATCAATAAAAAATATTAAAAAGTTGAGAGAAAACATTAAATGTGAAGCAAATAATAGTGGAAATAAAGAATACAATAGATGG
The DNA here is from genome assembly GCA_028533085.1 of Varecia variegata. Classification (NCBI taxonomy): domain Eukaryota; kingdom Metazoa; phylum Chordata; class Mammalia; order Primates; family Lemuridae; genus Varecia; species Varecia variegata. The sequence goes on from CM052445.1 coordinate 10,718,817, forward strand.
GGTAAGTAGTTATATAAATTCTGTGGAGAAAAAAACAATATCATGAGTCAGGAAGATAACACTATTCCAGAAGTCACTAGGAAAGAATAAACAGATATAAAATATAAAAGAAAAGCTAAATGATACAGAAGAGGGAAATGGAAGTGTTAACATCCAGAAGATAGAAGTTCTCAAAAGAGAAAAATTAAAGCTACGAGGAGGAAATATTTGAAAAAATAATGAAAATAAATTTCCTAGAATTAAAGGACAATGGAAAAGCTCAAGTTGAAAGGGTTGATAAAGTGCCAATAAGGAAAAGCAACACCTGGACACATTATGGTGAAATTTAAAAATATCAAGGACAAAGACAGAATTCAAAAATATTTCAGAGAAAAAGAACCAACAAGGAAACAAGAATCAGATGGACATGGACCTTCCATTTCTGAATTGGATTTTCTCTGTTTTAAATAATTGGAATAAAACTGGGAAAATAAGAAATCCACAAATACTAAGGTACATGGTAAGCTTAGAGAAAATTCTACCAATGGAGAATATTTTCAATTCTTTTTTTAAAGCTTGAAATATGTAAATATTTAGCCCAAGAATTTTTACACATTCAAATTTACCAAATATTTTTACAAGATAAAACTTGATTATTTTGAATGTTTTGCCAGATATAAACATTATGAAATTATAGCAACTCTTAATTTAATTCCACTGTGGTCTACAAAATAAATTTATACAATTGAAAAAGGAAATGCCAACAAAAATTCTTCCCAGAGTCAAGAAATTCAAAATAGCAATTGCTGATTTTGAAAATTAAATCTAAAATTTCAATCTCTCGATGTTTGATTCATATAGTTGTTCTTCTGTTCCTATAGTAATAAATTTTGCTGTTCTCTTGTTTGTGATCTATTTTTAATAATTGCAATTTATTAAAAGCTCTGAAAGAAGAAGGTTTGTAGTATTTGATATGTTGAATATCTGAATAAAGATTCCCTCCCATCCAAGTACTAACCAGGCCCGACCCTGCTTAGCTTCTGAGATCAGACGAGATTGGGGTGCGTTTAGGGCGGTATGGCTGGATGGGTATATTCACACCTAATGGGTGCAGTGCATACCATCTGAGGGATGGACGTCCTTGAAGCTCTGACTTAGGCCCAGCAAAGGCAATATATGTAACCTAAACATTCATACCCCCATAATATGCTGAAATAAAAAAAAAAAGAGTTGATCCTGCCTGCTGCTAAGGACATTTGCTTTGAAATTTTAAGTGGGGCTACAGGTCAAAAGGTGGTACATGTTCCTCTTTTGGTTAGCACCATAATTAGATGAACTGAGGCAATAGCAGAGGATACTGAGGCACAATTGTTAGAGAGGATTGATGAGTCACTGTAGTATGAAATCCAGGTTGAGGAGTCTACCGATGTTGACAATATGGCAATAATGCTTGTTTTTGTGCCATTTTTTTTTCAAGAGAATGCACATGAGGATATGTTATGTGTGCTTTTGTTGCTAGCCAACACCACAGCTGCAGAACTATTCAAGTCTTTGAATAATTACATATCAGGGAAACTGAATTGATCATTTTATGTTGGTATAAGCACTGACAGAGCAGGTGCCATGACTGGACGGCTTTCTGGTGTCACTGCTGGGGTCAAGGAAGTTGCTTCTGAATGTGAGTCTACTCACTGGGTCATCCATAGAGAAATGCTGGCTAGCTGAAAAATGTCACCTTAGCTAAACAAAGTTTTGCAGGATGTGATTAAAATTATCAATCACATTAAAGTGCATGCCCTTAACTCACGTATGTTTGTGCAGCTCTGTGTGGAGATGGAGGCAGAGCACACACGTCTTCTCTCATACACAGCAGAGAGATGGCTTTCTAAAGGTAGATCACTGGCCAGAGTTTTTGAGTTACGACAGTTGCTCCACAGATTTCTTTTAGAAAAATGGTCAACACTGGCAGCATTTTTCAGTGACACAGAATGGGTCACAAAACTTGCTTACTTGTGTGACTTAGTCAACCTGCTCAACGAACTCAATCTGTCAATTCAGAGGAGAATGACAACTGTGTTCAAGTTGGCAGATGAAGTGGCTGCATTCAAAGCCAAACTGGAATTATGGGGGTGATGAGTGAACATTGGGATTTTTGACATGTTTCAAACGTTAGCAGAGATTTTGAAAGAGATTAAGCCAGGTCCCTCTTTCTCCCAGCTGGTACATGATCACCTATCTCAGCTTTCAAAAGAGTTTGAGCATTATTTCCCAACCACAAAAGAGCCCCAAACTGCGAAGGAATGGATCCACAACCCATTTGTGAATAAGCCAGGTGAATCGACTTTGTCCATGCTACAAGAGGATCAACTGCTTGAGATCGCAAATGATGGTGGCCTTAAATGTATGTTTGAGACAACTTCAAATCTCCATACATTTTAGATTAAAATCAATGCTGAATATCCTAAGATTGCCACAAAAGCACTGAAAAGCCTGCTTCTATTTCCAGCATCCTATCTTTGTGAAGCAGGGTTTTCTGCAGTGACAGCCACCAAAACGAGATTACCAAGTAGACTAGACATAAGCAACACATTTTGGGGTGTCACTGTCTCCCATCACCTCCAGATGGGACCATCTAGTTGCAGGAAAACGAGCTCAGGACTCCCACTGATTCTGCATTATGGTGAGTTGTATAATTATTTCATTATATATTACAATGTAATAATAATAGAAATAAAGTGCACAATAAATGTAAAAAAAAATGAATAAAGATTTCCAAGTAACTTCGAAGAAAATGTAGCCAAAATTTAGTGAACTTATTTAGTTCTATTTTTTTGTGGAACACTGAGGTTGCAGGACTTTTACAAAGTAGCACTTCAATCTTCAACAATTCTAAAATTGAACTGATGATGGGTCATAAAGAGAGAAAACATGTACTGTCATGCTAAAATATTTCTCTTTTCAAATTCAACATTAGCTTCTTCACTAATGTGGTGTAATTTATATTCTCTCCCTCTCTCTCTCTCTCTCTCTCTATATATATATATATATGTGTGTGTATATAGATATATATATTTGTAAATTTCAATAACCCTTGATTTCTACTTCAATTGGTAGAGTTTCAAGGGATGTTTGGACTGGCATCTGTGAGTCACGTGTGGTTTACAACTGATTCCAAGTATGATTCAGCTTGATATCTCTGCTACTTTACTCAGAATTTTTTTTTTACCATGACATTGTACTCCAACAAAATTTATATTCAAATAATCTTATCTTCAACATTGAATTTTTAAAGTAATTTTAGAATAAAATATACAATAAAGGTAGGTGTTATGTCTCTACTTGAATGAGCACTCAAAAATTTATTTTGATTGCATAAATTAGTTGAAAATATTGAGCCATGATTGGAAGCAATTTGACTAATTTTCTATTTGAATCATCTGATGATACTGATTTAAAACTGGCAACTCTTTAATTGTTTGCCAAGTTCTTCTCCTTATGACAGGGCCAACTTATTAACAGTGGTTTGTCATTTTTTTATACATACACAGGAAACCATAGAATCTAAAATGAGTTAGGTAAATTCAGAGTAACAATCATTTGATCTAAATGAAAAGTCATGTAAGGAAAATTAAATATACTTCCTGATGTTGCTTATGTTAAATTACGTCCTTGGACTTTTTAAAAAATAACTACCAATTTTTGAAGTATATATTGTTGCTTCCTTAACAAATCAGTATATTCTAGTTTTAATGTGGTTAGTGATACCACTATGGAACCCATAATGGCTGTTAAATGTTCATAAATATTCTGTGCAAGTCACATATTTATTATCAACTTACTTTGGAAATAGAAAATCAGTACTTAATTTTAACTAAACATGCACTTTTTTATTTTTATTTTAGCTCTTTACTGCCAAAAAGATTTACTGGGGGAAAAAATAAGCATTACCAAATAATAAGGAGCAATAATAAAATTACATCTTAAAATTACTGACAAAACTGCTGAAGCAAAGGTGTTCAGATGGCTGCTGATACTCTCTGCTGCAGAACTTCTCAATCTCTATTTCCTAGACTTATTTCATGAACATATAAATTTAAATTTCCCATGTTTCCAGCTGAATTCAACTGACTCTACCAGCTGACAGTCTGGGGGCTTTGGTGCATCTCACAGGGCATTGCTCAGGCCTTGCCCAACTTGCTTTTTCTACCACTATCCAGGTAATTACCAATGTCCAAGTATACTTCATTTCATCAGCAAGTGCCCTGCCTGCTTTCTGTAAAATTGCAAGAGTTAGTTGAGTACATCTGGAAAGGGCTGGGAAACAAGAGAGAATATCATGAATCATGTTTCTCATTTAGTCAAGTGATAAAGTGAGAATTCTGTTTACTGTACATACATCTCACACACAAAAAGATCAGCTTGAAAGACAAAGTGAGGGTCTATCAAGCCCATCCATATTTGTTTTGATACAACTATAAATAATAATGCTTTATTTAAAAAAATAAATCCATAGTGAATGCTAACCAGGATGTCAGGGCAATAGGCTTAAGATAGTGATCATAGGATGTCTGGTCAGTATTTGTTTAAGGTTTATATAAAAAATTAAATAATAAAGATACCAAAGAGCTTAAAATGTTAACACATAATCAAATAAGAAAGCTATTAATATGGCCAACCCTTTTTGTTACTATTAGAAGATGAGATTCTAGCCAGGTCCCAGCTACCTCCTAGTTACATCTTATTTTATGTCAGGAACAGTTTCTAAAAAAGAAAAAAGCAGTCATTTAAAAACTACAAAGTCAAAAACTGCAAATCTCACAGTTGCGAAGACTAATTTAAAAATAATCTTTTGAAATGAAAGAACCTCTATTTTAGGACAGTAGGTTGAGAGCAGAAGTAGTAACCACTTAGCAATTTTAGGTCATCCAAAATTAGACATGTCTCACATTGGCTATATGTTTTGTTACAAATGAGACTGGAGATTTTTTGTATAACTTGGAGTTCATACAGGGAGAACTGCAGTGCAAAGATCCTTTCTGCCAATTCTTCTCAAATTCTCAATTCTTCTGGCAGCTTTTATGATCTAAAACATCATAATCTTGCACTTCAAATTTCTAACTGAACATAGTAGACATGCAGGATAGAACCTGTGCCATTAGTGCAACTATAAAATCTGTTTATTAACTAATGGTGAGCGAGAACAAAGGTGAGCTTGCTAAGACAAGCAGTTGATAAATTTTGAAACCCAGACCATTCCGAAGCCACCAAATTTGTTCCCACATATCTCTGGTTACGTGAGGTTCAGAGACTGGTACAGACCTATACATTCCTGAAGTGCTTTGAAACCACAAGGTGTCCTTTTGCTGGGAAAAGTCTAGAGAGAAGACAGTTAGGCCACTGAAAGCTGAGACCATAGTAGTTTTTTCTATATCTGTAAAAATTCTCTTTCTTTCTTGGCAATCCTTGATGACTTGCTTGGTTTCAACATTTGACTCTTCAAGTCAAAATGATGTTTCTAAGAGTTACTTAGAATCATCAAAGAAAGACAAATTTGGGCCAAGAAATGATGGGTTTCTCTCCCTGACAATGAGGATCACTCAGAAGATACTGTTTTCTTACTCATAAGCCACATTCTTTATAAAACTACCAGGTGTTTTGCTTTTATATTTTAGATACCACAGATTTCGTGAAGTGGTAGGTGCAGCTCCAGGTGTTCCTTCCTGGGACAGAGCTCTACCTGGGAGCTCACAGTTAGATCTCTGGAGGGAATATGGGGTGGGATGTGTGGCCTCAGCCTCCCAGGTTCCATAGCTTAACCCCAACCAAATGCAAGCCAATGATGTCAGAAATGAAGTTTGCACTGGGGGTCTAGATGGCCTGTTTCACTTTCTTCCCTTTCCCCACTCAGCCAGCTTATTGCTTTTTTCCAGAAAACTCTCTGAAGTCTTCTGCAGTGAGGGCTTGCATACACCCAGAGTGGAGACACATCAAATTCTTCTGCTGACACACATAAAGGCAACATATTTGTAACAAACCCCTCTGCTCACCATTCATCCTCCAGCACGTGTCAAGAGACTCTGGCTTAGAAGAAGAACAGTCACTGGCTACTCCTTTCCTACGGATAATGAATCTCTCTCCATGGCTTTGGTGGGCAATTGCAAGGGTCTCACACAGAATTTTAGGCACTTAGTAGAGTAGCCAGACCTCTTGCCCCAAAAAACAGAGAAATAGTAGCCTTCAAATGCATGACCAGGAAAGGGTAGTGATCAAAAACAGGCACTGAAAAGACGAAGCTTTCTGGTCAGCCAAGTTCACTTGGCTGATGGAACAAAAATGTAACCTTTCTTTAAGCACTTAAGACACGTGGTGGGCAGTTGCATGGGACTCTCAATATTTCTTTCCTCTGTCCAGATATAAACATATCAGAGAGGCAGAGAGAAGCCTCCTGGGACGAGTGGCAGGGTGCATTCAGGAGTGTGTGCCATCCATCTCTTGCTGAGCCAGAAAAAGAAAAATCAGACTCATCAGAAATAGAGAGCACTCTTGCCTACCTCACATTTTCCAGCTTTTGTTGTGCCTGTATGAAAGTGCTCTTCAAGTCAAAATAAGTTACAAAGGAAGAGCATGACTTTTCCCCATGATTATCTTTGCACACCCAACACATAGGTGGACACTTTATCCTATTTGACTTTTTGAAAATTCTACCATAAAATATCATAGAATATCAAGATCAGCTATAAATATCTCCGTAGGCCTGGAACAAAATCACCAGGAGCTCCGAATGCTCTTAGCTTTTAAAAAGCAACCTACCCAGCAATTTGTTCTGGAAGCCCAATGCTAGTGCTCCCCGTTTAGCCTGCACAGAAAGTTGTGCACTGTCAAAGTCATGGGCAGCACGCTTGAACAAGACGGCCCTGGAGTGTGGAAACGAAAGACTGTCCAGACCTGTGAGAGAGACTGACATGGAGATGGTCAGTTTTAAAGCAATAGGGTGGGAGCCAAAGGAACTGAAAATTGAAATCACAGCCTTGAATACCTAATCATCAAGGTGACTTCTTTGAACAGGGATCATCATTCTGTAAGACGCTGTGCTATGCTGGGAGGTTTTTGAAGGCAAGGAAGGAAACCAGCTTCTACTAAGCATAAGCCATTTGGCAAGCCTTCAACTTTTCCTTTTCCTTCAATTCCCATGATAATCTTACGAGGTTCATTAGAAGCATTCTTAACACACCTTCGCGTGAATAGGCTTATGACTGATGGTCTCCATTCTCCCTGTGTGCGGTTGGGTGTCCGTAGGCAAGTGGCTGTTCGTAGGTCTGTAGGCTGTTCTCCTGTATTTCCACTGGATTCTGCTCTCCTCATTGGAGTTCTTTGCTACCAAACACCAGTCGCATTTATTCATGAAACAGTTGCAATTATAATTAGATAATTTAATAGAGTAGTAATCAATGTATCAATGAAATAGAGTGAAAAAAGAAAGAAAGCTGTTGTTTCTATGAAAACTAAGTTGAATGATCTGGTTGGACTCATTTTAAAGACAAGTCACTAAAATAAAAAATTGTGATCAAATTAGTTCTGAGCAAGACAACTATAAAAGGAGCGGGGATATTAGGAGTAGGAATAAAGATCTAGAAGGATTCTGTACTTAAACTCATTTCATACCATTTAAAAACAAAAACTAAGAAGTTATTGGCAATTCATCATGGGTGTTGGTTTTGCCAAAAAAAAAAAACAAAAAAAAAAAAACAGGGCTCCAACTCCAAGCAGTGGACCATATACAAAGTAAAGTCCTTAAAGCTGGATGAAAATATCAGGTAATAGTTGATGGCAGAGCTAAGACTTGACTCTTTGTTGTATCTAAGGTGGATTTAGTTATAATTCTGTGGTTATCCTTATTAAATTCCTTTATTCGTCTCTTTCACTCTGCTTTTAATTCCTTCTCTGAACCCAGCTCAGAGCCTCATGGGCTTGTTACAGACTGTGGGTAAGGTCAGACAGGCACCATCGAGTCCCTGGGGAAGTGTCAGTGCCAGATGCCTCAGCTGTGGCTTCTCCCTGTGTTTTGCCTGAGCTCTTGGTCCTAGGGTCTGCCCTGCTGTCCAGCTTGTGCAGGCTGACTTCTTTGGACAGGTTTACTTAACTCTTACTGAACCCCCATTAATTCATGCTCTGGGGCTGGAAGACTAATTGTGCCTCCCTTTCAAATCTGGCCTGACATGCAGGAAC
>CM052445.1:10727121-10837820 GCA_028533085.1 Varecia variegata
TTTTTTTGTGAGACAGAGTCTCATTCTCTCAATCTGTTGCCTGGGCTGGAGTACAGTGGTGTCATCATAGCTCACTACAACCTCAAACTCCTGGGCTCAAGCAATTCTCCTGCCTCTGCCTTCCGAGTAGCTGGGACTACAGGCATGCACCATAATTCCAGGCTAATATTTCTATCTTTTTTCTTTTTTTTTTTTAGAGAGAGAGGGTCCCATTTTGTTGCCCAGGCTGGTCTTGAACTCCTGACCTCAAGTGATCCTCCTGCCTCAGCTTCCCAAAGTGCTGGGATTACAGGTATAAGCCACAGCACCCAGCCAAAGTAGAAATTTCCTAATTTTCTTTTCATTTCAAAATTATTCTTTTAATCTGAGTTTTCAGGATAATGTTCCCAACACTAAATATTTTCATAGCCTCCATGTTAATTTTGTCTGTTACTGGACCCTGGAGAGAGCTTTCCAAACCCCATATACAGACAAGATTATCAGTCACTTCTACATTATTTTCTTCACCCTTTTCTTGACTTCTTTGGGCCTTTTCACTTTCCATTTGGGTTCAAGCAAAATATCTCTATCAGATCCTTGATTGGTGGGCCAGTGGTCATAGTACTAGACTAACATCTGCTGCCTGCTGAAGCTCGTCTAGATTAAGTAGATGTTCTTCTGCCCCCATGCCTCAGTTTCCTGGCTATGGAAAAAGAGAACTTATGTTCTTAGGAATAATTTGTTACGTTCATTGAGTGTATCCTAACATTTATTGAACCTATGCCACATCTAGTTCTCATATAAAATCTTTTACATGTGTTACCCTATTTGTTTCTTAAACTGGCCTTAAGAAAGATGTACTGCCATTATTTCTATTTTAAGAATAAGGATAATAAAGCAAAGAGGTTGGGTAATCTGTCCTGGGTGTTGCAATTAGGAAGTGATGGCACCAGGATCTACAGGAGGTTTGTTTACTCATAGATGTCCTGGGCATAACAGCTTCTTTCCCCCTGAGGCAGTCTGTAAATCTTCTATGATGAGATGTAGCACAAGAAAGATCACAGGGCATTTCACATAAGGGGACATAATGTACTCACTCTGGTTCCTCAGCCATGGAGGGTACCAATGAATAAAGACAGAAGAGAACTAAGTGGGAAAGGGAGATAGAGCCACTGGACTAGTGTTGGGGAACCTGGTACAGGACTATGGTCACCTGACAAGACAGTAGCCCCTCAGCACGAGAGTGACTGCCTGGTTTTGCCTGCTGCTGCAGACCTTGTGTCTCTGCACTTGTGGGAAGTGAAATGAGAAGAAGCGACTTGCTATTCTCTCCCAGACAGTGTGAAGAGACCACGAGTTGCATGATAATTTGCAGTGCAACTTCATCAGTGCTATCGGTCATGGAAATTCTAAGAACCTTGCAAGTGGTTGACTGCTTTTCTTAATTTTTAGTGCTAGTGTTAGTTTTTGTCTTTTCCTTTGCTTTGTAAAATATTTTCATGGAATATTGAGAAAGATGATGCTGGGGAATGCTGGCCTAGGATGCTATTTTTGGCAGGAGGACTATTATTCACCTCTCCTCTGGTATAATGGTGAAGTCTTCTGTTCCCAATAAACCTGTTCTCAACTTCCAACTCTCAACTATATTTGCTTTAGTAATATTGAGCCTCCATCTCAAAACTCCTAATCTTACTTTCTTATTCATACCATTATATAAACCACAACTATTCTGAATGTCCTCAACTGTCAAACTCCCCACAACCCCTTCTCCAGCATTCTTGACCCACTAACCATCCCTCTTTGAAAACACATTGGAAAATATAAAGCATGACACAATATTATTTGGTTTAGTTATGATTATAATCATGACCCTTTCCCATCTTTCTCACAACTCACCACATCTTCAGCTTTATCTATTAATTCATTCCACAAATACTTATTGAACACGGTTATGCGCCAGACATTGTTCTAGGTTCAGAAGACAGTGCATTAAAATCAGCCGTGACCCAGTTTTCATGGAGAGTGACTGCCCATGAGAAGAGACAAATGTTTATAAAGTAAATAAATGAGGCACGATAGGTGGTGATAAGCATTTTGGGGAAAAAAATAAGACTTTATGAGAGGAATGTGTTTTTTAGGTAGGGTGGTCAGAGAAACCCTCTGAAAGGAAATGGCATTTGAGTAGACATCTAAATTAAATGAGGAACCACCCACGATGAAATCTGGCAGAAAAATAATGCAGACAGAGGCTGTAGAGGGAAAACACATGCCAACCCCTGAGGCAGGAGCATGCTTGGTGTGTTTTAAGACTAGCAAGGACACCAGTAAGACAGGAGCAGAATATTAAAGACCAATCACTTCATTACCAACTCTTTCTGTTCTGCCTGCATCTGTGATGACCTGTGTTTTGGGGAAAGGTATACAACAGAGCAGACTTGACTCTTGAGCTATTTGTGCTTCTTAGTAATTATCTGACGCTAACCTATGCTAGATAATTCTGTCGTATTATCTTCATCAGCTCCTGACCTCACTCCTCCTGACAGCATTTCCAAACTTTCCCACCCTCCTGCCACCACCCGCTCAGTTTTCTCTCCTGTCTTTTTAGCTGACTTTACCACTGAGGTCCATTTTCCTGAAAGACATAATCAAATTGTCCCAATCCTAAAAAAATAAATAACTAAACTTCCATTAAATATCACCACTTTGCCCAAATTGTATTTAAATTCTCTCCTCCCTGTCATCATCTGACTCTTTGAACTCAGTGCTTAAACCTGCTACCTACATTTCCCGAGTACTAATTCCTTGTGACCTGATTTCTGTTTCTACTACTAAATTTCACCATTCATGCTTCCCCTGCTGTGTCCCCAATATAACTAATAATGCTTTCTGACTGAATTTAATAGTCTCTTCCAGGGGCTCATTCTCCTGGCACCACCTGCCAAGTGTGACATTCCTGGCCACCCCCATCTTGGGAGGCTGAACAACGAACTCTGCAGTCGAACAACTGATCATGGAAAATCCCAGATTTGCCACCACAGTCATTGCGAGAACTGTGGCAATTTCCTTGAATTTGCCAGGGCTTGGTTTCTTCATGTATAAATAGGAGTAAAATCACATCTACTTCATACAATTGTTGAGTATTAAATAAGGTAATTCTTAAGAAGAGCTTAGCATAGTATCAGGCCATGGTAAACAGTCAATAAAATGTTAGTTATTATTTTAAGAGAATTGAGACTCTTATCTCTTGACTTATATACATTCCTCTTGTCCTGTTTTTGTTTTTGTTTTGTCTCATTCTTTGCTTATCTTCGTTCAAACTGAGCGATACTGGGTGTTGGTGCAAGGTGGAGGAATTGCAGACACAAAACTAAGACCTTTTCCTCAAGGAACCAGCAGCCTAGGGGCCTGTTGCACACCCCTAGCCCTTTCTCCAAGAATTCCATAATCGCTCCATCAATCTCTGTCTCTCTAATCTTCTTTCTTCCTTGGTTCTTGATCATCAGGAAACCTCCCCATCCACACAGCTAAACTGTTTTACTTTTCCTAATCATCTCTAAATCTGTACCTTCAGGCTTGACCTATGGCCTGAAGTCCATGTTGCTCTTTGGACAGTGCTATTGTGAGTACCACTGCCTTTGCCTGCAGTTGCCTATGTCCCAGCTCATGTGCTCTCTGAGGAACAGGAGAGCCCTCTCTTACCCTTCCTTATATTGACAGCGGCTCAGACTCTTCCCAAACGCAGCTGCTGAGCACTGAGGCCCCAGCTCTGGCTCCAGCTTTTGTGCTTGTGACATACAGTCTTCAAGAGGCTCGTGTCAGCCATGGACACAGGTTGCCTCTTTAGCTCTTAGGGGTCAGCCTCCTATTTACGGCTTCTGGAGAATTCAAGCTCAGCCCTGATAAGGCTGTCTTACATTCAGCAATATCCATTGGTGCAGGAGGGAATTTTTCTTCTCGCTAAGCCTCTTTTTAAAAATAAATGTAGTTTCAAGTAGCAGCCCTGATAAGAAGGAGCTGTCAAGAGTTTCAGTCCTGACTCTGACATTTGGTTTATCTTCATCTACCCAAACCAAAGGGATGGGCTTGTCTCTAATTGTCCCAGAATAAAAAAAAAAAAGCACAATACCTCATTCCCCTCCTCAATAATAAGGAAAAGTTGGGCTTTAAATCAGTTACCTTTTACTATGTAACAAACCACCCCAAAACTTAGTAGCTTAAAGCCATAATTATTAGTTATTCCTCCATGAACGTGTGGATCGGCTGGGCTGTTCTCATCTAGACCAGCTTGACTGGGGCTGCACGGTCTCGGATGGCCTTGTTCACTGATGGTGATCGGCTCGATAGCAGTTGGAGCCCAGAGACGAGAAAGTCCCCTATTGGCAGGCATTGCACTAGTCACCAATGTGGCAGGCAGGCTTAAAGGAGGCACCGTAGAGCAAGCAGGCCCGGGGCAGGCACCACACGGCTGCTATAGGTTGTACATCTCCCCCCAGACAGGTAACCCTTTTAATAGCAGGAATGCTATGGCCTTAGAGAAAAAATAAAAGTCAGGGCCCTTGACCAATACACTTCACCGTCTACTCAACATCGCCACCACGACTCCCCAGCAAAGGAACTCGGAGCTGTCATGATCCAGAGGCTCCCTGGACTTTTCAGTGGGTCAGAACAATGTCCTTCCTTCCCTCCTTCTTCCTAAAATGGGCCTTTTGGTTTCCAGTGTTACTTCCCACCCACAGCCAACTAATGGCTACAACGGTGGAATTTTCAGGCTCTCTGTCAACACAACGTGAGTGATCTGGGGGAGCAGGTGGAACCTTCTAGACTGCTATTTCTACACCTATTTTATCAAGGTGTAAAACCATCTGCTCTGAAAATGTTGTTGAATGATGGTATCAGCGGCTGTTTCTTTGTGTTTTTATTTTTTTCCTTTCATTTGATTTTCATATCTACTTAATATCTGCTCATGTTCTTCCACCTACCCCAAGTTACCAGCCTAGTTTCAAATAATGATGATAATTAATAAATACGAAACTTTTATTGGGTACTCAATGTATTCTTGGCATTGCGTGAACCTTGAATATTACTATTTTATTTAATTCTCACAACAGCCTTGAGATAGGCAGGATTATCCCAGGTACCAGGGAGGGAACTGAGTTTCAGAGATCTGCACAGCCCACACAGGCAGTCAGTCCTGGGACATGAAAGAATATGGAAGGAATAGTTGCCCATCAGCCAAAACAACAAAAACAAAACAACAAAAATGCCACTTCTCACTCCTATGTTATACACAACTGTGTATACCATTCCTATTCTCACTGTCCCTGGAAGCAGGACAATCTCGGTCAGAACCTAAAAGTGGGCCTTGGAACGATGACCCGGCGACCTGCACTTCCAGCCCTGTGATTAATCCAAACCCGCAGCAAAAACGATTATTCTCCAAGACTCGACACACAGCACAGGTGCACTCATTTGCACCAAGTCACCACTCTTAGGGGCAAAAATAACAACTGAATAAAACTGAGCAGCATTTTTAGTTTCTCTAAAGAATAATTTTGAGTATGATCTCCTACAATGGAATGTCAGTGGGTTACTCGTTTACTTAGGGGAGAGCAGCTAAAACAGGAATGCACAGTGGGTGGTCCAGCTGAACCCTAATATTTCACTCCCCCATATCATCATGACACAGCTGTACAGAACTGGGTTAAATCATCAGAAATAATGAGTTTTCTGTGAAAACATTGTAGGTTGAAATCCTAATGAGCTATTTAGGCTGAAAAGCTTAAGTATTTCTATTTCTATAGTGAGAGCTTATACAAATGAATTTATGGATATAAATATAAAAGTGGGAAACAGTAACAGGAATATTAGGTGAAACTTTCTCTTCCATACATAGTTCTGACATAAATTGTCATATCCAGGCCCAAACCCTTGTCCCATATCCCAGAGCAAAGAAATAACTTTGGCCCGTTTCCAAGAGCATTTGCTTCTACTGATGCCATTTCAATACCAGGTGGCCTTTAGGGTTTCATGAAAGTAATCTGGAAGATAGGAGGTATTTTCCTTTGGAATGTATCTGGGCTTACAAGAAAAAGAAAGTTTCTCTGTGTTGGGCTGTTGTACTTTGAGTTTATTTGTTGCAACGCTTTAGCCCACCCCACCCAACACACATGGGAATAGTATGGTTTGGGAGGGGAGAGGTGGGATGGCAACCTGGATGGGTCACAAGAGCCCAGGCAGCCCATCCACCATGGCCTCCTGCCACATACCATGTCCCTGCTCCCCCAGGAACCTTCACACCTGGCCCCCTCCCAGGCCCACGCAAGCTTGGGGAACTTGCCTCAGGAACCACACATTACTCCAGCCCCAGGTGAACTGCTAGAGGGCTGGAACCTTGAAGCCATCCCAAGGGCTGTCCCAAATTTTTCACTGTAGCCAAATAACCTGCACTGGTTTGGACTGAACTGAGATTTCCCAATGCCTCCATTGCATCCTAAATGCCAGCAATTTTATAACTCATCTCACTCACACACTGTGGGGTTTCTAGTGACTCCTGCAGCAACAGAGTCACCGGGTGCTTAGAGAGGAGATGTCTAAATATAGGGGCTCCATCAGGGGCTTCCTTGATTAACCTGTGCAGCAAGCACTTAGTTTTATGGGAAAATTTTTGTCCTTCCTTACTGGTCATTACACAAGGAGGACAGACGAGTTTAAATGTATGATATTTAGGTGTGTGATAAACACCTACAGCGTGGATAAAAATATCTGCATCCTGAACACAAACCTAGAGTTAGCGAAGGGAAGAAAAAGAGAATGGACAATGATCCAAAGATTTCATGTACATATGGATGTCAGAAAAAACACTGAAACTATGATGCTAAATCAAATCCATTAGACACACTTAAAATACCGCAAACATTTAAAGGAATCATCTCTTATAAACAGTGCTTATATTAATCAGTCTTTCCAAAGACTTTTACATGTACCTGGTAGATCATGTTAGAGCTCAGATTTTATGAAATAATGATTTTAGGGAACCTTATTATTCCCTAAAAACTGTCTTGGACACCTTGGGACATAGAGAATTGAAAAATATTTGTTAAGTTTTTGCAAATGTTTGGAGATTCCCAAATATCTTGATGATTATAGCAGTTCTCTTTTTCATGCCTTAGAATATAAATTGTGAAGACACCCTTAACTTTAAAAGGGAAAGTTAAATACATTTCATACCAACTTTCTAAGGTCCTCTGATTATGCCTGGTGATGAAAAGGATAATGGCTCAAAGACCTAAATTTCAGAGCAAAAACTAAAAAACTCTTATAAGAAAAATAAGAGGAAAGTCTCATGACATTAACTTTGGCAATGATTTGTTGGATATCACACCAAAAGCAGAGGCAACAAAAAAAAATAGATAAATTATTACAAAATCAACCTTTGTGCACCAAAAAAACACTATCGACAGGGTAAAAAGCCTTGAGTAAGACCTTCAGGAAGAGGCACCAGCTAAGCCACACCTGGGTCCTGTCCCCACAGAAATAATGAGATAATAAATGTTTGTGGCTTTATGCTGCTAAGTTTTGGTGGAATTTGTTAGGCAGCAATGGATAACTGATACAGAGGAACAGAGGCAGTGACCTTTAGGGAGGTAACAGTTAAAACATATAAACAAGACAGTTGAGGATGGCCACATTATGCCACGTGAGGGAGCTGAGAAATGGATCTTAAGAGAAAAAAAAACAAAAAAACATTAAGACAGGCTTGGGGAGAAGCAGAGACAAGAGTCTGAGTGAGAACACAGTGTGAGTTGCCAGTGGCTTCTCAGTTCCCCATTCCAGCCCCTCTGGAGGCCTGGCTATATTCCTGTCTTTGTGTTCTATGAAATCTCTGATACTTTCTAATAAATCCCCTTTATTTACTTTATTTATCTCAGTTGATTTCTGTAACTTGCAATCAGAATCCTACAAACCTAGGACATATCAAGTCGCACAGCTGTGATGTTTGAAGGCAGCCAGACACTTGACAATGAGTTTGGCAGTTTAAAGATGCTCTTGGCCTGAGAAGTATCCAGATGTTCTGAACCACTTGACTCTGGGTCATAAGAAATTGAGCCAACTTCAAGAGTATTTAGCTCTCAACCTACGGCCCTAATCGATGATCAACCATGGCAACATCTATGCGATGTTAGGTGGTTTAGATAATATTTGTTCAGAACTTAGAGATCCCAGCTGAAAGCTGCTTGAAATACACAATATTGCCATTGACACAGAACAAATTGTTACCCTTTCTTCTAAAGAACACAGTGATATTTTTGGAACTCCCTTATTATGTCACATGATGGAAATACATATCCAGAGGAGGCATATTTTAATTCTTAGAAACAGCCTAACTACATAAAATGTACTATTCTCTCTTAATCCAGTTAAATCTCTGTGCTGTGTTCTGCTGTAAAGTCATGTCACCGCCTGATCACTCACCATCTTAACAAAATTCAAAGCCGTTTACATCTTACAAGCTTGGCAATAAAACGGGGACTTAAAAGCAATAAACATCTTCGAAACAATTCATCAAGCCCTAAAAAGGTGCCAGAATGAATTTTGGAATGATAAGCTTGAATTTTAAAATCAAAATTTGCTCTCAGGCTGGGACTTAAAATGTCACAAATACATTTTTATAGCTAAGTTATAAACCTTGAAAAAAATACAGATGCACTGCAGGGGTTCCTCAACGCTGCCAGAACCCCCACCTGTGGTCCGTTCACATACATATAATACACACATGGGTGCACGATCTGCATTTCTGCCTTGTTTCCACATATTTAACATTCATTCTTATGGTGATGCATGTTTGGCATGATGCAAAAATGTCTGTTTACCATTTGTTGATGCTCCCTGCCTCCACTTGTCCCCGGGCTCCCCAACCATGGTGGGCACGACCTTCACCCTCCACGTCGCAGGCAATAGCAAATGAGCAAAGCCATCATGCAGTAGAGCAAGAGGATGTGTTAAGAGAGGCTGAGCAGCTTGTTGTCTCGCCCTGTTGCTGCCTCACATGAGTCTGCAGCCCGCTCCCCCCACCACAGCTGACTGCAACGACATTAAGCATCTGACAAAAAAGGCATTTCAAATTGAGTTTTCTCTCTTTATTTTTGACATCCAGTAGTTTCTAAATTGTTATGTTCCAAATCATCCTCAGAATATGTTCTGAGGCCTGGAGTTGTCAATCACTGGTAGGGCTTTTCTTCCATCCCAACTCGACTCTAAACTCTACCCTGCTGTCCCGTCCTTCCAGGCCCCATGTGACCTATACACTTAGCTGATTTCCCACCTATCCATAGGCAAGTCCTTGCTACCTGCCCTGATGATCACGTTGGCAGAGTGACTATTATTAGCGGACCATGGGAGCCAGGATGTTGACTGCAATTGCCAATTAGTCTACCATTTTCAATGATCTCTTTTGAATAACAGCATAAAAATTCATTTCTCACTCTGAAGTTTATGATGACAATAAAATTGAATCTATCTACATGAACTATATGCAGTTTGCTAATTTTTTGCTTTGTAAAATATGCGCCTGTGCATGTACTCGTTACATGAATGTGTTTGTTTGTCCTGCCCAAGACCAAACAGGCACTCTCTGTTCCCTCCGCTTGGAGGACTCTTCCCCCAGACACTTAGCTCCCTCCTTCCTCTTCTTCAGGTCTCTGCTCAGATGTTGACTCACTGCAAAGGCTTCCCGTCACCATCCTCAATCAAATAGCAATCCCTGCCCCTCTGCGACACGTGCGGTCTCTCCTACCCTGCTTCATTTTTCTCCACGCTCCTGTCACCCTCTGGCATACCATTGTTCATCTTCCTTCACCAAAGCTAAGGCCCACGAGGGTAGAAATTGCTGTGTGGTCAGAGCCTAGAAGAGATCCTGGACTTCAGGAGGCTCTCAATAAATATCTGTTGCAGGAATAAATATATACGTTATATACAATCCAAAAAATCAAAACAGACGTTTTAGTAAATTGTGGTTCTAAGGCTTGATAAGGCTTATTTGGCACTAGAATTATCTTACCTTGACTCTTGGGGATCTTTCTGCATCACTAGCTCATCTTTTCTGCTGTATTCTTGTCCCTGTCACACTGATCTATATCAAGTTGTTCCCTTGTATTGTATCTGAAATACTGATTTGCAGAAAATTCTCTCTCTGTCTGCAGCTACTCAAAGTGTTCATTATAAGTCAAGTTTTGATCAACTCTATGCCTCTAATTCACTCCATTACTGTCAGCTTCTGTACAGTTCTCTGCAATGTTAGAATCAAAAATGTCCTCCCTTCTCAAGTGTATTCTGTGCAAATAGCAATAGTGACGGTCTAAAGTGGCTTCCTCCCAGGCTCCATTTTGTAGCATATGGGTCTATGCATCTATCACCCAGACCCATGACTTGCCTGGGTGTTGCTTACAGCCAGGGAGCTTGGGTGCTGCTGCTACTTCTGCTACAGATGCAAAGCCCTGGTCCACTTCCCTTGTGTTGCCTGGGTGCCTCTTCTTCCACCCAGGCCATGCAAACACCCTAGCACTTCCCTGTCACTGCTCTGTGCGTACAGATGTGTAACTGAGAAGTGTGTTATTAACATACTCCACAGGAAAATTTTGATCAATAGGATTTGGAAGCAAATGAAATAATTCTGTTCTTCTGTCCCTCTGGAGAAATTTCTGAGAGAGACAGTGGCATCATGCATCCTCTGCAAAGCTTCCCGTGACACCAAACAATTCATTCATCATGACATGCAGCTATCCTGGCAACCCTTGTATTTTCTCACTCTCCTTTCCTGCCTCTCCCTACTTTTCTCTCACTCCTCCTTTCCTGGGATTCATCCCTCAATAACATGTTACCACAAAAGCTCTATTTTAGGCTCCATTTTCTAGGGAACTCAGAATAAGGTTTTATATATACACACACACACACACACACACACATACACATATACACATACACACACACTTAGCTTTTAGAAGAGATACAATAACTTTCAGGCAGAGAG
The DNA here is from genome assembly GCA_028533085.1 of Varecia variegata. Lineage (NCBI taxonomy): Eukaryota > Metazoa > Chordata > Mammalia > Primates > Lemuridae > Varecia > Varecia variegata. Next base: position 10,738,127 of record CM052445.1, read on the forward strand.
CCACAGGAAAAAAAAGTAAAACAAATAAAAGCAAAAACAAAATATAATAGTAAACAAAACTGTTCCACTGTCTGGAAATTATTATTGCTCTTACTTCCTACATCATGTGATAAGAAATTTTCCCTAAGTAGAGTGGCTTGGTTTTGCTGTGTAATCATCTGGTTCCTACAATATGCAGGATTTAAATGTACTAATGTGTATTCATATACATCATCTCATTTCATCCTGCCTTAGGAGGACAGGCACTCTTGGACATGTTACATTAAAGAGCGAACTCGGTTCTTCTTCCCATACCACCTAACAGTGCTTTCATGGTAAAGCACTCCTAACCCTGGAATGAAGCAATAATGATGTGGTTTCGGTCACTGTGACAGCAGAAGGTTGAGATCTGTGGTCTAATGAAGTACTGTGGGCTCTTCAAAACAGACCACGTCGACAATGTTTTAATTTATGTGTATTTCTAGTTGTAACGAAGTTAATTCACATCGTATTATTCACATTGTATTACTCAGGTTCATTTTTTTTAAAATATAGATATTTTATGATGTTAGTAAAATAAAAAGCTTTTTTATTAGTAAAAAGCCAGCTTAAAAATTTCAGTATAAACAGCATATTCAGAGATTAATGCCACAAAATCAAAAGAAGTAAAAATTTTTTTAATGAGGTCAAAGTTTGATCCCAATTGTCAACCTTAAAACTTTGAATCTTTAATATTTAGTTGCGAGTTCCTTTAAAAGTCAATATAGGGATAGGCAACCTGTTATTTTCAAGAGTGGCATCTCTAAGCCAGTTGTTTGGAAGCTGGAATGTATTTCTCATGTAAACAGTCTCCCACTTGGTGATTAAGTCCCACGCCAGTTCCTTAATGCCTTTTTAACCCATAATGTACTCGAATCCTATCTCTCCACTGCTCAACTGATTCACATGGATGTGGGACTAGCCAATCAGACACCACCACCCTGCCAGGAGTTCAGACTGTCAAAACAGGTTGGTTTTATATAAATGGTTGTTAATGTAACAGAATTTGTTAACATATTAGATACCTGAAGAGCCTATTCCAGAGTCTGACACACCTGGGATGACCAGCCCCTCTAGACCAGAACATATGGTGGATACATTTTATTGCAATGATGTAGGAATTTCAGAGCATCAAGAGATAAGAGATCTATCAAAGGGTTTCTTCAGCTCCTAATTCCTTATCAAAGGTGGGCTGTTTAGGGCAGGCTGGTTTTGCAGGACTGTGTGCTCTATCTGAACTCATCTGAGATGACTCTACTCTTCATGGTTTCTTTATTTCTGAAATTACAGATGTCTTTTAAAAAAAAGAAAAAGAAAAAAAAGGTTTGATGTGTTTTCCCTGCCTTTCATGGTAGTGCCAGGGCCTCTGCTGGGAGCTAGAGAAGGCAGACAGAGCAGTTTGGTGGCAGTTGTCACCTGGACACATGGATGCTTGGTAACTGGGGACTGGGGATTATTGAATACGTAAAAGAAAAATCTGGACATCTGAGCATAACTTCTGTTTTAGACAAAAATATAAACTTCCTTATTTGCCAAAATGTTTGTCATAAAAAAATACCAGACCCTTTTGCACTAAATTCAAGGACTAATCTTCCATCCTCCTCTAAGTAGGCACAGTGAGCTGCTATGTTTGCTCCTTGAGCCTGGGACCCTCCCAGTCCCTGCTGATCTCAGGCGCCTCCCCACGTCCAATGCCTAGAACAGTGCGTTGAGGATAAAGGGTGTTCAATAAATGGGTGCATTAAAAGTCAATTTACTAAAACTCCTACTTATTCCTCTAAAAGCCACTGAATATCCAAGGGTAGAAAGAAGCTGCAAATAACCATTGACGAAGCCTTTTTTCCCCCTCCTTAGGCCAGGCAGTAGAAAGGAAGAGACACAGAACCGAGTGTCACACCTCTACCCATCAGCTGTCCAACCCGGCAGTCCTTGGATTAAAATCGTGAATCAGAACCCAGGATGTTTCTGACTCCCGACTCCCGCCAAAGATGAGGGAGAGAAAGTCCGCCAGGAGCAGGCAGGAAGGGTCGCAGCCTGGCACTCTACCCTGAGCCTGTTACCCCAAGGCCTGTTAGACCTCCGCAACTCAGCATCTGAGAAGGCTGCAGGTCCCTGCAGAAAGGTGAGGGGCAAAACGGAATGAATGAAAGAGGCTGAATGGGCCAGGAGCTTGCCCCTCGCCCAGCAATTCAGGACGGGCCGGACACTCTGGGTGCCTGAGGAACAGGCCACAGCTGACAGTCAGGGAGAGCCCAGAAAGGAGGGCTGAGCTGCCACAGTACTATACAGCCCCCGGAGACAGCAGGCACGGCCTGGAGAGGGAGCTGCCATGCACCAGGAGCCCTCAGTTCTGAATCAGCAACTACATTTCCTTAGAACTTTCCAGAAGCTGCCTTCTCTCTAGGATGGAAGATATCCATCACCCACATCCACATCCTCCCTGAACCTCAAGTCTCTCTCGCATTTATAAATTTAGGGTAAAATAAACGCACTATTATTAGATGCGTATGGGGCACTCTTATTTTGCATTCCTCCTTTGTTGTCCTTTCATTAGCTATGAAAGACTAGAGCAAAGCTCCACCCTGCCTCACTGAGATGAGGAGGGTGAGGTAAGAGGTGGGAAATCTCAACCAAGAGCCTTGTCAGTGACAGCCACTGCACGGCTAGATGCCCACAGGAGGGCAGAGCCCCGGGCTCTAGACTGGGTTCATAGCACCACGCGCCCTGTGGTTCTCCTGTGAGCCCCAACCCTGGAGCTACTGGGCCTGTTTGACAAAGGAAGCATCTTCCCCTATAGTCGCCTTCTGTGTGGTTATGGTGTACATATTGGTTCTGGTGTGAATATTTGCCTTCTTATGTTTTTGATACACTATCAAAAGATTGGGATGAGTAGTGTTTATATAATATCTTATTTATTGACAAGAAACCTTGCAGAAAAACTAAAATCAACCTTATAAATTCAAGCTGGGAGAAGCACAGAATCTGGCATTTGTTCCTAAAGAATGGCCTAATGAAGTAAATGTAAAGGAAATTTGGTTTAATTTAAGAAATCATCTTCTCTAAAGAATACATTTTGAAAAAACTAAGTACTACTTGTCCCATGAATTTCAACACACTGAATTCAACAATTATTACTATGTGCAAGGCTCTGTCCTAGGCATGGGTCCACGGTGAGAAAAACTAGACACAGCCCTGCATCCCAGTTCTAAAGAAGATGCTTCCTAATTGGTAAGAATTTGGGGGCCTCTCTTCCTCTTGGCCCCTGTAAGGAAATATCATATTCCTAATAATTTGTCCTTCCTTTGAGATGCTTCATAACTTGCTCAGGGGAAGAGCTCAAATTTACACTTGGAGGGAAACTGTGAGGTCCCCAGGGAGTTGGGGTGACTGTGAAATGAATAATTGCCAGTTCCTCTGTGGGAAGATCTATTCCCAGACATAGGCACCAAACAGAAGGTTCTGGAGCCAACTGACATCTGCACCTTATTTCTGCTCCCAGTAGCATCACCATTCAAGGTGTTGTTATATTTTTTAAACTCCATTTTCTCTTTTTAGTAGAGGTGAATGAGCCTGAGGCCCCACCTGGAGAAAGAAGGAAATGTTCCCTTCCAAGCTGGACCTTCAGACGGCCTCACTGGGCAGCGCCCACTGACGCAGCCGGGCTGTCGGGGTCAGCTGCAGTGACTGGCTCTGCTGCTGCCGGCTTATTCACTCACTCTGTCTAGACTCCAATTTCTGGAGCCTTTGGTGACTCATTTTTCAACAAAATGCAAGTAACTTCACTTTACTTTGCCTTAAGCTCTATATAACCTAATATTTAATGTGCACTGAGTAATACTATGTGTACCCCCATCAAAAAGCAGTCTGCAGACATCCCAGAATATCACATCACTTGGACTTTGATCCTAATCACATATTAACCCTCTTATAGAAATCACGGTTTTGTGAAAACTAGTATCAGAGAACCCTGTTCAAAGCTACAGTGTTGTCCCGGATGCCTCCGACTGCCTTTACATACCTCGTATTTGGTTTGCAGTGGCTTAAAATGCCACACAGCCTCACTTTAGGTTGGCTCTGAGTCATTTAATTGCTCTCTGTTCCTCCAACACTTAACTCATTATCTTCAAAGCTTAGAACAGTCAGACTATAAAGGCTGATTGTTCAGGGCACCTTAAATGGTCAGAGTATGGCGCCACCAGCCAAACCTTGGGGATTTTTCCAGTAACAGCCAACTGTAACCATGCAGACACATCATTATGAGACCTGACCACGCCATGCTTTCCAAAAAGACTATGTAGGTATAAGGCTGAGAATCTTGGATGAGATTCTATGTCTCTGGGGGCTCTTGAAAGAAGGGGGCTATTCTTTTTCTACCTAGAGGTTGTCAGAGAACTGAAGTCAGAGGCACAAAGCAACACGACACTGTGTGTCTCTGGGCATGCCTGGCCCAGTGCAGTGCTTCCTTATGTCCTGACAACTTTTGGCCTTCCCTCACCAGAAAGCCCCCTACCTTCACTGTGGGACATCCCTCTGCAGACTAATTACGTGTAATATTCAAATCCACTTCCTGAGCTAATACAGACATTTTACTTTCCTTCAAGACCTTTATTTCTGCTGATTCTATAAGATCATCTGAAAGGTTTGCCCTGCTCTGGAGTGGACTCCTTCACATATGTGTGTCCTGTACCTACCCAGAACTCTTTCTTTCCCCTCAGGAACCAATTTAGGTGACACTCTGTCTTCTTTCAAGCTCCTCATTTTTATTCATTTATTACTTTCATTTTTAATTTCATTTTTTCAATAAATGTTTGTCGAGGATCCATTGTAAGCTGGAAACCATTCCTGGGCCAAAGACATGGTCGTGAGAGAGCCAAGACCCCTGTTCTCACAGACCTTATAGACGGGGGGATAATAGTATAATAGCGACAATTATTAGATGCTATAAACTTGACACCTGTTACCTCCTTTAATTCTCACACCAATCTTATGCAGAAGGCAACAGCATCCTATTTCAGAAGTGAGAAAAGTCGAGCTCTGATGAGCATGACTTGGGGACCCCAGCCATCCTTGGATCTTTGAGGGGATACGCACCCACCCACTGCTACTGCTTAGCAAGACCCAGCCAGGAACCCCAGTGCTGCCTGTGCTCCACCATCCCACACCCCTGCACACATGTGGGCCTTACAACCACACGTCTCGGTTGCCTTTCTTCACACGGAACCACCACTGTATCTATATTCATGATCACTTTCGCCACATAATTACCAAATGGGAAAACATCTGTAACATAACAGGTTTCCTTCCTCTCTTAATTATGGGCTTAGCAATCAAAGGAACTTTAATATTTAATATCTAATCAAAATACTTAAAGATTACCAAGTGATGGACCTCTTTTGATGTAAAATCAGAGTTAAAGTGAACGCCAAGCAAAGCAATTCTATTTGCCTGACACAATGGCAGGCCAGACGCTGGAAGAAAGAAAGCGAAAAAAAAACGTTTAAACTCATCGGTGGGGACCTGCAAACCCAACTTGTCTCTCAGCTCTGGTCTTCCCTTTGCATTTTGCTCATGAATTATGCAGGCAATTTAACTCACAAAGATAACGGAGGCCTTTCATTGTCAATACCCCTCCACACCCACACGGTGCAGGTAAGTTGATAAACAGGCCGCTAATTATATTAACGTTTTTTTTGCAATGTATGATTCAGTGTTGTTTGCGGTAAAAACCAACCTTCCTTACTTTGAATATTTATTTTCTTGCCCCATTGTGTTTGTCTCCAGTAAGAGTTGGAGGGCTGCCAATATTGTCCTCCGACAGGTGACAGATTTCAGGAATGATCAAAGTAGATCACTAAGTGATCGTTTATACATTAAAATGAAATGCCAGTTCTGCCTAACAGACGACAACTTGAAACTAAGGGGGAACAATTTCTATTCATAATAAATTATCCTAAAGATTCCTGCCTGTGAATATTTTTAGAGGATCACCAAGAGTAGCTTGATGTTACCAAATCTGTTTTAAAAGCAGCCACCTAAAGATTCTGTCCTTTGTTTGATTTTTGCTGGTGTTATCACTATGGGATGGGAGATTTCCAGATGTCTGGTTAAGGCCTTGGAGGGTTTACTTTGCACTATATAAGATAGTAGAGCCAAGAAAAGACCTCTCCCCAAAAATGATAATAAATAGATGATGCTGAACCCCAGGTGTGCTGGGTGAGGGAAGGGGACTGGCAGGGCAGCTTCAGATAAAAGGTGGGAACCAAAATTATGAATAATGCAGTGCTTTGGGAGCACATTCTGCATGTTGCTGATATGTTTTCCATGTTTGTGCCTTTTCCTGATGGCTTTACCTTGGCACAAAAAGGATGTCTATTTGTTTCTTACTAGGTGCCAGGAGACCTAGTTTAGAATATTGGTTCTCTGCCTAACTAGCTAAGCCTTAGGCTAATAAATTAACCTCTCTGAGTATGAATTAACCATGTCCCTGGCTGAGCTGTTTTAAGGATAAAGTACAATGTGACTTATTTTCCGGCCCATGGATGTGCCCATTTGTAGTTTTTTTGTTCATGTATAATTTATTATTATTAATTATTGTTGCTGCTGTTGTTATTGCCATTGCCACTTATTTTCCGGGTTGACATGGTTTATATTGTTTTTCCTGATTATTTTCTTCCCTTCCCCTGGGAGGATTATATTAAATATTTCCCTGACCCCTTTGGCATGAGGCTTGGCCATGTGAATTCTTTGAGCCAACGAATGTACATGAAAGTGATTCATGACCCTGTAGAGCAGAAGCTTCTAAGTCATCGTGCAGTGCTGCCATTACTCTTGCTCTGCTGCCACAAGTCCAGCAAATCCCAGACAGAGACTCCTTCAGCCTGGGTCCCAGAATGAAGAGGACACATAGAATGGAGCCACAGTTAACCTGCACCTGTCAAATGAGTTAGAGCTAACACTGTGTCATAAGTCACTGAGAGTTTTTTTTTACCTGCAACAGAAACAAGAATAACTAAGTTCTGATACATCTAATACATACCTTTGGTTTACAGGGTTGGGGGATTGGAGTGGCAACATTTGCAACTATCATCCCACCTATCTTTAGAGATTCTACTCCAAGCTTCCCATGATATTAATACTCAGTGGGTGAGAATCCTGAGGATGCCATTGTGGTCAAACAATAGAAAATCCTCACCAGTTATTTTTATTTCCCAATCACTTCTCACTACCCCCACACCAAAAGCCCCATCCCTCCTATGTTTGCAAAGAACATCTAACTACAGCATCTTCAAGTACACAAAGAAATTGAGACTAAGAATTCTTAAGACAAACTGGTAAGGAAACAATGCCTATGATACAGGAAGAATCCTAAGAAACGTGTCTGGCAAGCATACAGGAGCAGAAAAGAAAGCATCTTTCTCCAGGGAGAAATCTGGATAAGGATGAGGCACTTGGAGTGAATTAGCATAGCCCCTGGTTCTCATGACCACCAAATGCCTCCCGCGTGCCTGGCTGAACAGGAGCAGCAGCCCCTCCCCCCACTCATTACAATAGGGAGTGCAGCCTGAGCCAAGAATCTCCTGAGCTACCCCTTCTCCCAGATGGGAGCATGCCCCTGGCAGAGGCCCCTGTGGACAGATAGGCCTACCTCTCTCCCCGTGGGGTCTTGTGGCAGAAAAGGCATTCTATACACCAAAAACAGCCAAGCTAAGAATCAAATCAAAGACTCAATAACTTTCACAATAGCAACAAAGAAAATAAAATACCTAGAAATATACTTAACCAAGGAGGTGAAAGACCACTACAGAGAGAACTAGAAAACTCTGAGAAGGAAATTACATAGGATGTAAACAAATGGAAAAACATATCACGCTCATGGATCAGTAGAGTCAACATTGTTAAAATGTCTATACTACCCAAGGTGATTCACAGATTCAATGCAATCCCCATTAAAATACCAACGTCATTTTTGTTTTATGCAGATCTAGAAAAAAATAAGCCTATAGTTCATATGGAATCAGAAAAGACGCTGAATAGCCAAAGCAACCTTAAGCAAAAAGAACACATGAGGAAGCATCTCCTTACCAGACTTCCAGCTATACCGGAAGGCTATAATAACCAAAACAGCATGGTACTGGCACAAGAACAGAGACATAGACCAATGAAACAGAACTGAGAACCCAGATATAAAACCATCTTCATATTGCCATCTGATCTTTGAGAAAGCAGACGAAAACATACACCGGAGAAAAGAATCCCTATTCAATAAATAATACTGGGAAAATTGGATAGCCAAATGTAGAAGACTGAAACAGGATCCACATCTCTCACCACCCACAAAAATCAACTCACGGTGGATAACAGACTTAAACCTAAGGCATAAAACTGTAAGAATTCTAGAAGAAAATGTTGAAAAAATTCTTATAGACATTGGCTTAGGCAAAGAATTTGTGAAGAAGACCCCAAAAGCAATCACAGCAACAACAAAAATAAGTATGACCTGATTAAATTAAAAAGTGTCTGCACAGGTAAGGAAACAATCAACAGAGTGAATAGACAACCTATAGAATAGGAGAAAATATTTGCATGCTACACATGTGATAAAGGGCTAATAACCAGAATCTAAAAGAACTCAAGCAAATCAGCAAGAAAACATCAAACAACCCCATTAAAAGTGGGCAAAAGTCATGAACAGAAGCTTTTCAAAAGAAGATAAAGTAATGACCAATAAACATATGAAAAAATGCTGAACATCTCTTATCATCAAGGAAATGCAAATCAAAACCACAATGAGATATCACCTAACTCTAATGAGAATGACTTTTATCAAAAAGTCATAAAACAACAGATGCTGGCCTGGATATGGAGACAAAGGAACACTCATACACTGTTGGTGGGACTGCAAATGAATACAACCTCTATGGAAAGCAGTATGGAGATACCTCAAAGAACTAAAAGTAGATCTACCATTTGATCCAGCAATCACACTAATGGGTATTTACCCAAAGGATAAAAAGACATACTATAAAAAAGACACTTGTACTCAAATGTTATAGCAGCACAATTCATAATCATAAAGATGTGGAAACAGCCCGTGCCCATCAATACATGAGTGGATTAATAAAATGTTTTATATATATATATATATATATATACACACACACACACACACACACACACACACACACACCATGGAACACTGCTCAGTCATAAAAAATGGTGAACTAATATCTTTGGTAGCAACCTGGGTGGAACTGAAAACCATCCTTCTAAGTGAAATATCACAAGAATGGAAAAACAAACACCACATGTACTCACTATTAAATTGTAACTAATTGATCAATAATCATGTGTATATATGGTTGTAAAATTCAATGGAATTCAAGCAGGTGGGAGGAGGGAAGAGGAGACAGATAAATTCATTCCTGACAGGTACAATGAAAACTATTTGGGTGATGGGCACACTTATAACTTTGACTCAAGCTGCATAAAAGCAATTCATGTAACCAAAATGTTTGTACACCCATAATATTCTGAAATTGAAAAAAAAAAGAAAGAAAAAAAGTGTTTTTTTCCTACTGTGTGAGCCCTACACTTAGGTTTACAAACTTGTGAATTTAATTAACAGTGTCTACTTTTACAGTTCCCAGGATCAATTGGGTCCAATACAGCCTCACGTGAGCTCTAGGTATATTGGGCCAGTCTTAAAGAGTCTAAAGAAGAAAATGACAGATACTCAGTGTTAAATATGTCATTGCATATAAAAATTACTATAGGTTATTTCTGAAAAATTTAAAAATTGGTTAATTTAAACATATGTAATTGCTTCCATTTTCCTTAGCCTGGTTTACTATACACTGAAATTTGCATGAGAGGACTATGAGGAAAGATTTAAATGAAGTTATTTTCCTAATAAGATTTCAAGTAGGCAGATGTTTTCCCCAAGGAGCTGTTCAAACAACAGAACATACAGAAGAACATTATGAGAGCCAGAGAAAGAGTGTATCTTTAGCTATCAAATTTTCGCATCATTTTTAAGACAAATCTTTGAGTTTCCAACATATCATCTTTGAACTGGTGAAATTAACCTTTGGTCAGCAATAAGTTTCCCACTGAAGAAATCTGGAAAACTCTAAATGTTTACCCTAAAAATTCTCCTGAGAACATTATAGTTTTAAAAAATGTTAATTTATACAGATATGAAGTACTCAGGCTCATGCTCAGAGCAGTCTTCTCCGACAAGAGCCGCCTACCATCTGTGAAGTCAACTATTTCCATTTCCAGTGATCCCAAGTTCATCATTTTAGCTGCTGAGATTGAAATTCTCAGTCAGTCATAAATATCATCTGTTCTCTCCCCCTTCTCCTCCTCTGGTGTTCATTTAGGTCATGAGTTTTTTTTTCTTCTTTTCTAATCAACATATTTGAATGTGACACCACAGAAAGTATGTGTAAACAATTTCATTTTCATGGTCAATGAGACAACCACTAGTTCATTCTGCAGGTCCAGAAGGATGCTCATTTTTCTATTCTCTAGAAAGAAACCAGTGGCAGGTGGAAAAGGAAATTAGCAGTTCAGAGAGGGCTGCAGCAGGATCTCATTTTCTATACCCTTCTCCGGATCAGGAGTCACTTCGGACCTGCGTAGAGTCGTCTCCTCAATTCTGGAAGATCTGACCTTATCAGAGATTCCATAGCCTCTAGCAATGATTAATAGTTACTACAGCTAAATCTCTCAAAGTCATTTTTTTCCTCTCTTTGGCAGGTAAGCCTAGCAGTTGAGTGGCAGTCCTCCTTTTCATAGGATTCATTCATCCTGCTCAGTGTCACAGAACCCTATGGTAGGACAAAAGAGGTCATTTGGTCCAGTCCCCTGACTTCAGGTAGATGAGGTCAGATTCACTCTGGAAAAGACCTCTTTTAGGAAGCCTTCAAAGAACTGCACAAAACTAGACTGATGTCTTTCTTTTGCACCCCAAAGATCCAAAGCTTTTTTTTTGTCATAGCACTTATATCCCAATATCCTTATATCCTTATATCGTCTACTTCCTTGCCTGACTCTGCAACCAGCCTTTAAGTCAGAAGTTCCAGAGTCTTCTTTGTACCCATGCTGTGTGCCCGGCATATTGTGGCTCTCAATAAATACATGGTGAACAAATTTTACAGATGAAATACCTCAGCCCAAAGGAGGTAGATGTTTCCAAAGTCCTAGAACAAGTGTAGCACCATGAACAGGAATTGCCTGAAAGTGGCCCTGATTGTCGGGAAAAGAGAGCTACCAGGGAAAGGGACTATAGCTGACTCGACTGCCCACAGGAGCAGCCGGAATTTCCAGACAACTTCCATATATAAACAGCTTATACCCCCAATCCCGATAACCTGGCACCAAGCTGCCTGTGAATCCCCCTGGTAGAGTTATCTCATTTAAGGGAAAAAATAAAACAACAAAACCCCCAGAACTTCCAGTTAGATTTTAATTTCAGAAAAACAGCATATAATTTTTTATTCATTACACTATATAGGACACATATGCCAAAATGTAATTCATCATTTATCTGAAGTTTGAATTTAACTGAGCATCCTGTACTGTATATGGCAACCCAACCTGCCCCCACCACACACGCAAATGGACACAGCTGCCTTCCCACACTTATCCTACAACGAAAGAGACCACACAGTGCCGTCTCTCCAGGTAAAGCGGACCCGCACTGCAGCCCGGGGCACCCAGACCCTGACATACCTCTTGGGGGACAGATGAAACAATCCTTCCCTTCTTTTGCTGACCCTTGGCTCATGTGTGCTTCCCATTGTCCAGGAAAACCTATTTCTTGATCTATGCTGTGTGCAGTGGTGAAACTCATCAGACCCCTGGCTCAGGGCAAATGGTGAACCAGACGGGATCCGCCTTCCTCAACATTATTACACGTCTGCTGTCTCTAAAGCTGTAAGTTCTTACTGGCAAGTACTTTCTTACACATCTTGGACTCTTACTACCTCGTTTAGTGTTAATACCTTCTGTCTGAAAGATGTCCTTTAGTGTGTAGGATTCTAAAATGCCCATAGCCGTTAGTACCACCCTCCTGGGAGGCTGGGTATCATGGTAGTAAGGCACCAGGGCTTCCTATCAGATGGGCCTGCACTCCAGAACTTGCTCCACCACCTTCTAGTCCTGTGAACTTCTTTGAACCAACTGTCTGCTCTGTAAAACAGGCATCCTAAGAGCACCCACTTCAGAGGCCATGAGAAAATGGGATGAGCTAGGCTGTAGTAATCGACACAGTGCCTGGCATGGGGCGAGCCCTCGTTAGCATGGGCATTGTACCATCATTATTGGACCTGGGCAGTCTCTATCTTGCCCCTACACTCTTTGGGTATTTGTCCCTCTGGGGGACACTGCCCCTGGAGGCTGCCTCTCAAACTTCTGCTTGTTTGCTTTTGGTGATTACGCCAGTTCTCTGCTGTGATGTTATATAACTGCACTCCATCATCTGTTCTTTTTAAGCATAGCTTGCATTTCATTGTTTCTTTGAACACTCTAAACATTTCCTTTTTTATCATTTCTCTTGTCTTAGCTTGTTTGCTTCCTGAGAGTAGAGAGCAAACTTTGCCTAGCTCCATGCCAATGAGCAAAAATCAAAATATTTTATCTGTATCATCATCATCTTCACCTTAAAATCATTGCTACATTTCACGAGAGTATGGTCTTTTTTCTTTTAAAGTTTTTATTTTTTTAATTATAAAAGCATTGATGTGTTCTTTGAAACCAGTCAAATAATTCAAGGATACATAAAGAAAAATTTGCTATTCATTCTCTTAACCATTCACCCCAACCCAAACCTGAGATGTGCAGTGTTAATAATTTGTACCTCTCCATACCTTTGTATCGCTCGTATAAACACACACACACACACATGCATGTTTGTAAATATGCACTCAAACAGATGTGGCGTTGCTCTTGCTTACTGTCTTAACTTTTATCAAAATGGATTATATCAGTTACATTATTGTACAGCTTCATTTTTTTATATAATATCACATAGTTATTATTTTTAATAGCTGAATAGTAATCCATAGAATGGATGTACTATATTTACTCACCTTTTCATTATTGACAGACATTAAGATTGTCACCAATTTCTATTCCACTATTAAAAATTCTGCAGTAAATTTCCCTGTGCATACATCTTTTATGCACTGGGTCTCTAATTTCCATAGTACACGTTCCCAGAAGTGAAGCTACAGGTCAGCGTGTATGTGTAATGGGGCAGGATTTGCTAAGAAGCTCACGAAGCTTGAGCTTCACAGCCCTGGTTGCACAAGCCCTTCAGACAGTCCTAGACTTCATTTTGTATTTGTAATTTTGTACTAATTTTCTTAAAGAAGAATGAATGAAAAGCTAAAATGAATGAAGCTAATAAAATGTAAGCTTTGAGCCTCTTGAAACCTAGGGCCTCCCTGAGTATATGTATATTTAGTTTGAACAGGCACTGACAGATTATTTCCCCCAAATGTGAACAATTCATGCCTCCACCAGCAAGACAGGAGGAGCCCAGGGGCCCACATCCTCAACAACACCGAGCATCACGGCATTTCAGCCTTCTTGCCAATTTGATGTGAAAACATACAGTATCTTATTCACTTAGGTATATTTTCTTTACTACTATAGGTTTAAGCATTTGCCATGTTGATTGGCCATTTAGATCTCTTCTGTGAATTTTGTCGCCATTGAACTTTAATCTTTTCCTCATCAGTTTATAAGAGCTCTATATGTCATCTATTCAACAAATATTGAGCATCTATTAATACTATACTCAGGGCACTTCTGTGGGCTGGGGGATAAGGCAGTGAACAAAATTCCTGACCACATGAAGTTGACTTCCTACCTGCAGGAGACAGGCTAAAATCAAATAAATGAGAATAAGAGGAATACGTCACAGTACGATAGGGAAAATAAAGCAGGGGAAAGGGAGAGCCCGGGTGGGAGGGGGCTGCTCTACTATGTGGGTCGCTCAGAGCAGACCCCACCGATAACAGGACACCTGAGCAAAGACCTTCAGGCTGGGCCAAGTGAGTATCTGCGGGAAGAGCATCCTGGCGGAAGGAGTCAGCATCGGGGAGGGCAGAGGGCTGGAGTGGCAGCAGGCCTGGCATGCCCAGGGGGCAGCCAGCAAGCCCATGTGACCCAGACTGCACAGGTGGGGGGAGGGAGCAGGAGATGAAGTCAGGAGGTTACTGCCCCCGGGGTTCTGCTGGGCCTTGTGTGTTACAGAAATGACACCGGCTGCTACTCAGAGCAAAATCATGAACAGGTGAAGGTTTTCATTCCAAGAGTGACCTGGTTTCACTGACAAAGATATCTCTGCTGCTGGATAGAAAAGACACCGGATGCACCTTTATCTGTCACATCTACCTCCGTTACAAATATTTCCCCAGTCTGTTGTTTGTGCATTGAATTTATGGTGGTTCCTATACAATATTAAAAAAATGAAGATGTTATGTAGTTAAAAACATCTTTTGAATCTTTCTTGTCTGGCTTAGAAAAGACTTCCTAAAACCAAAACCAAAGTGGTAGAAAAATATGAATATTCTCTAACACTTCTGAATATCTTTTCCCGTGTTTAAGTTACAGATACAAGTGTTAGGAATCCAGAGTCTCAGCTGGCAACACAGAAGATTGTCCCTTTTCTCTACCTCAGGTGGTTTAGAATCACATTTAAGTACATATTTAATTCTTTCTATTTGTCTGGTTAATAGTTTGGACCTTCTGGGATGCAAAACTATTTTATTTTTCAGGAAGGAAGATAAAGAGTAGGAAATCCCTGACTCGGCTCATTTGATGTGCTGCCATAGACATCAAATGACGAGGATTAATCACAATGAAATCTTGCGTATAAGAATAAGGGTCCCTTCTCATTTCAGGACTTTGCACTAATATAGAGAGAAAAACATACAGAAACGCATGCTTTTTAAGAGATGACATTGTCTATTTGTACTATACTAAGTAGGTTAAAGGTGACATTAATATATGGAAAAACAAGAAGGAATAATAGTAGAAATTTTCCTAACATTGGATCCTGTTGTTATTTACTCTTTGAGTTAGGTATATAAGTTCAATTTTGTATTGGCAGTGTTAAAATGAACACTTCAATACCAACCTGAAATATCATAGACTGAATTTATAGAGCTATTGCCATAAAAATACAATGTTAAAATTTATTACTCCTGATTTACTTATTCAAATAATGTATGAATACCAGAAATTAGGCAACTCCTATTGTTCTACACTTCACTGACCTATTTTCTCACCTTTAACATATGTGCACATTCACAAATCTGTGCTAAAACCTTGGTTGTAGGACTTAGAACATTTCAGCCTGACCCAATTCTTCTATTCATGCAGGCAGACTCTAAATCAGAATAGATATAGCACCAGATGTAACTGTGGTCAATGTCCTTAGTAATAGAGGGGAACAATGGCCTGGATAATGAAATAAAGCATGGAATGCCCTCGATTGTGTCAGGGTGAGTGGAGATGACAGCTGTCAGAGTGAAATAGGTGAGTGGGTAGGGTGTGTGCCGGCCCCACGGTCCCTGCCCCTGGCTGAATATCCTCCCCGTGAATGTTCCTGGACACATCCAGGTTTAAATTTCTACACCATTGCTCTTTTCTTCTGTTTCATTTTCTTTTCAGCTTTCACATCCCCTGCAGAAAGAAAGAATTGCTCCTGCTCTTCCCAGCAACCTTTGACTGCCTGCTCAAGGGACATCAGAACCTCACCAACACCCAAGGGTGTCCTATTAAGGGAAAGGCAGAGTGAACTGTGGCCTTTGCTACCATAAAAAGCCTGCATGGGCAATTACAAGGAAAGGAGATCACATTTTCTTCCAATCACAGTTTATGGGGCAAACGAGGGAAGCCGCTTAGCGCCAGAAGTCTTCTAAATGCCCACAGGCGTATTCTTGCCTTGTCCCGAACGGTGGTCCGCATGAGAGCACACTGCCTGTTAGTGCTCGCCCCGGAACCACTCAAGTACGGCCTTCCACAGTCAAGCCCTGAGGCCACTTAGATTCCTTTTCTTTCCCCTTGTTATGGCTGCAGGACTCGGCCTGCTTTTCTTTTCACTTTTTAACTGACACCGGGCACGCACCTGCCCCCTGACATACACACACACCCCAGAGCTGGGCAAAGGGCTAAAGTCGCTGCAGTTTCCTCTTTCTTTGCAGTGTCCAAGATGAGCACACAGGCCCTTTCCATTGTCAGACTTTTATTCTAATCACTTTGGAAAAACAATCATTGAGAAATCAATAATGCCACAGAATCATACAAAATGTTTACCTTCTTGGTCCCCAAGCTGTTGATCCTGCCACCGTTGCATCACAAAAGCTGGAAGACCAGGTCAACTCCATCGAAATATTTCTTTCTTTCCAGTGTATTCTTCTTTTAGGTAAAGATATCCCTTCTTCCAAGATCTTTTTCCAAAATTGTACCTTATCATTTTTAGGCTGAGTAACCTCCTCTGACCTATACAGGCAACATACTTTTGAATATCTTCTCATCCTCTCCTTGAGCTCTAACTGGGCAAGGAGAAAAAGCCACCAGATTAAATCATAGTGTAAGTTTCAAAAAAAAAAAATGTTCTTTGGTATATGTCCCTTTGAGACGTATCTTAGTTGCACATTCTAAAGAAATGAGAAAAATAAACTTGGCAAATGCAGGTGTCCTAACAGTAAATATAATTCTGAGCATGTTCTTTTTTTTTTATTTCAGTATATTATGGGGGTACAAAAGTTTAGGTTATGTATATTGCCCTTACCCCCCCGCAGAACTTCAAGTATGTCCATCCCCTAGACGGTGCACATCACACTCACTATGTATGTATACACCCATCCCCTCCCCCACCACATCTGCCCAACACCCGATTAATGTTATTCCTAAATGTGCTCTTAGGTGATGATCAGTGAAACCAATTTGATGGTGCATACAAGTGGTGCTTATTTTTCCATTCTTGGGATACTTCATAACTAGAATCTATTTAGAACTCAGAAAAATCAGCAAGAAAAAAATCAAACAACCCTGTCAAAAAGTGGGCAAAGGACATGAATAGAAATTTTTCAAAAGAAGACAGAAGAATGGCCAACAAACATATGAAAAAATGCTCAACATCTCTAATCATCAGGGAAATGCAAATCAAAACCACAATGAGATACCACTTAACTCCAGTGAGAATGGCCTTTATCAAAAAGACCCATAACAATAAATGTTGGCGTGAGCATGTTCTTTGTTCATAACTGGACCCAAGAAACTACCTTCAATAGGGTAAAATACACCCAAATGTTTGGAAGGCCAAGGCAGGAGAATGGCTTGAGTCCAGGAGTTAGATATCAACTAGCAAGAACCCTGTCTCTACAAAAAAATAAAAAATATATATAGTCAGGCATGGTGGCATGAGCCTGGAGTCCTACTTGGGAGCTTGAGCCTGGGAGTTGCACCACTGCACTCCAGCCTGGGCAACAGAGCGAGATTCTGTCTCAAAAAAAAAAAAAAAAGAAAGAAAGACATTCAACACCCAAATGTAAACTCTAGCAGTACCTGAGGTGGTTGGGCCATGGAGGTAGGACGGGGGCTCAGGCTTCTTGGCACAGTTGCAAGCAGCTGGGTAGGACACTTTGCCTCCAGGAGCAACCTCCTAAGAAAGGTCCTCACCCCACCCAAGGGAAGAGGCATCTCTGGGGGATGTTGGGTGTTACCAGGGCTGACAGGCTGAGGGGTGGTGTGACCCATAGTTGCATCACTAGAGAGGCTAGTCTGGAATAGGACGCCCCGCCCCTCCTAGCCCGTGCCACCAGCATCTGCTCCTATCAAGCAGGTGCGCCTCTCACCAGCTCTGAAGACAGGTCTCAGGGTATCTAGAGGGACTGATGTCTGTCTCTGGTATTTCCTTGCAACTTTCTCCCTCATTGTTCTCTCCTATTTTTATGTCTTATTTTAAAAGTTTACTGGTCATTTTATAATAAAAGTGACTAATAATAGCTAGACATTTTGGGGGGCACTTACTATGTGTCAGGTATTGGTTTATGTTTTATAAATATTATGTCATATCATTTTCAAAAAACCCAAGGAGATAGTTGCTGTTATTATTCCCAGTTATAGATGGGATGAGCTGCTTAGCTCGAACAGGAGAATATTCCTCCCCTCCCCAATTGCTTTCATTCCTTCATTCAGATATCAAATATATATATATATATATTAAGTATCTACAAGGTGTAAGGGTATGTTCTAAGCAGAAAAGCAACAGAGATAAAAAACACCATGTCTACCTTCAAGTACCTTACAGCTTAATGGGGTTTACTAAAAATAAATAAATTTTAAAATTGTGAATTTGATGTGGTAGATGAATGTATACACGCATGGCCAACTGAGATGAGGGTAAAACCTAGTATTGGGGGGCAGCGGACGGAGGTGTGGGGAGTCAAGGAAGGTTTCCCAGGGGAGGCGATGAAGGCTGAGCTAAGTCTGATAAGATAAGGAAGCGTCAGGCATGAGGGCTCTGGGCCGAGAGATAAATGACAAGTTGGAGGGATGAGCTGGGAACCACATTGTGTATAATGTTAAGAAATTGAGATTATCTCCTAAAACTCATAGTAAGACCCAAAGTGATTTTTTATTGTAAAATATAGATAAGATAAATTATATCATTTTAACCATTTTTAAATGTACAGTTCAGTGGTATTAAGTACATTCACATTGCTGCAACCATCATCACTATCAATCTCCACAACTTTCTCATCTTCCCCAATGAAACGCTGTACCCATGAAACATTAACCCCATTGCCCCTCCCACAATGCCACTAGCAAACAATATTTTACTCTTTGTCTTTATGAATTTGAATTTTTCTAGGCACCTCACATAAGTGAAATCATAAAAGAATTTATTCTTTTGTGGCTGTCTCATTTCTCATAGCATAATGTCTTCGAGGTCCATCCGTATTGCAGCATGTGCCAGGACTTCCTTCTGCATACCTCTGCCTAGACCATCACCCCATATCCCTCTAAAGCTAGTATCGCTTCTCTGCTAGTTATTCAGGGGAAATCAGCCCCTGTGATGTGGTTCTGGATTGGGAGGTGGAGGAGACAGAAGAAAACCCACAGCCCTGAGGCCACAGTGAGGAGAAGACAAGAAAGTGAGCATTTCTATCTCTTTCCTTTGACTTTGTAAAGCCCAATGGTCTCTCCTTCAATAAATCAATAAACATTTCTCACATTCTGCTGTTATTATTGGCTTACTTATCTATTTCTCAGGTTATTTTAAACAGCAAATATATCAGAGAATAATCAAACTCAGGGCTAAACCTATCAGGGCCAATCACACGTTAAACTATGAGAGATTTTGTGCTTCTCCCTAACACATGCTTTTTAATTTTCCAAAAAGGAATTTTTAGCAGATATTATAATAAATGTAACCAAGAAATCAAACACATAAAGTACTTATTGAAGAAAATGTAATGAGAATGGTTTTGTGGTAATTAAACCACAGGAACAGTGTTATAACCCCATTAATGTGTGTAAATATGGGGGAATGACACTAAATATTATACTAAAATGACTCTATGTCACTTTTCAACCCCTTTAGATTATTAATTATTAGGTGGGGTCAAGAACGTTATAAGGTAGAAGTATTTTATTAGGAAATTATACATTGCATATGCTACAGCTTATCATGAAATTAGCAAATCTTTGTTAGCAATTAGGATATGATTATCAGAAGAAAAGTAGAGCTGAGACTTTTTTGGTTTTTGATAAAGATTTTAACTGAGTAAGCCTTTTCTTTCTTCTCTTTTTTTAGATTGATACTTCTTTACTACACAGTAGTAAAAGACACTGCCAAGTTTGCTTATTCATTCGGTCAATAAAAGCAGGTTTTGAAAGCAGTGCTTTTGTAGACTTGAACTTAGAAGTTGTTTCCCTCTCTCTCATCCCCGGGAAATGATCTAGCTTCCAAATATAAAGAAACAACCTTTAAGGACTGACAAGGTGTTTATGCTGCGATTGTGAAAAAAAAACGAACACTACTCTCAGAAAACAGAATGTTGTCTCTAGTAAACAAAGTTGCAGCCTGGTAGATGACAGTTTATGAGAAGAAGGAATTGTTTCAAACTTTCTAGCAGGCTTTTATGCTGAATAACTGCCTTAAATAAAAATCACATGTGTGAGATACAATGTCACATAACAAACAGTACACAAGTTTTCTTTGTGGAGTTAAATCAAAAATAATAGGCAATGTTGAAGTTGTATATTTTAGCTTTTGGTGCCAAATTTACCTCGGCCTGATCCGCAGTTTGGAGTATTTGGTTTCCGGAAGCCAATTCAGTTGCTACTTTTAGGAAAGAAAAATCTGTTGCATGGTTAGTTTGAAATTAGGAGAGTTGACAGTCCCAAGACTCTACTTGTGATGTACCAGTGAGTGCTAACATAGCCATCACTGCAGCACTACTTAGAGCATTGCTGATTTTGAAAAAGACAAGCCTGAAATCAATAAGGAAAAAGCACTAAAATGCCAATAGGAAAATGGAAAAGTGGCGTGAATAACAATTCACAGCAGAAATGTAAATGACCAATAAGCATATTAAATATTCAACCTCCCAGGGGTAAAATAAAAACATTCTAATAAAAAAAAAATCATAGCATTTTGTCTATTAAATTAGGAGACATGACAAAAATGATGACGCCCAAGTTTGGCAAGGTTGTTGGGAATGTTAAATTAGTATAAACTTTTTGAAAGGCAATTTGATATGTATTTCCAGAATCCTTAAAAATGCATCCACTTTAGTCCCATAGTGATCCTGCTGGAAGCCATTCTAAAGAAACAGAAAATTGTGCAAAGATTTATTTACTAATAACATAAACAATCAGGTTATAAAAAATGGAAATAGTCTAAATGTCCAATAATAATGGAAAAGTTTAATTGTGATTTTTGTATACTATGGAATATCATTCTCTTATTAAAAATTTTTAATGAAATGGGGAAATGCTCATGCCACAATGTTAGATCAAAACAAAAAGGACATAAAATTACCTATGTAATCTGATTCTTATTTTGTAAAAAAAAAAAAAGACAGATCCATACATATGTAAAAATAATCCTAAATTAATAAAAATTAAAATTATTATGTGTATGCAGAGACAAGAAAAATGATGGAATAATCCATTAAAATTTTTAACCAAAGTTACCTCTGTTCATGTAGAGACAAGAAAAAGAATAGGAAATAAATATATCAAAATTAAATCAAAGGTGATTGTAATTTATTTTTGTACCTTGTGTGTTTTCCACTTTTCCTGTAGTGAGCAATGTATCTATTAATATTTGGCTGCTGCTTAACTAACTTAAGAAACAAAGTAAATTTATTGGCTTTCATATCTCAATTTCTGGGGTATGCATTGCCTCAAGAGTGGCTAAATAAATGCAGGGGCTCAGAAGAGTTTATCAGGATTCTATGAACTATTTCTCTCCTCCTAAGTTGCACTTCCCTTGCTGAATTCTTCTCACAAAGCCTCTCCCTTGGGGGTCACAATTCTAGGTCCTATACATTTTCAGGTTCAAGTCCACATGCACCACCAAACTCCAGAGATCCATTCTGATTGGTCTCCCTTGAGTCATGTGGGCAAAATGAACCAGTTGCATGAGAGGGGAATGCTGAGCATTAATTCACGCTCATCATGTGTTCTGTCCTCCCACCTTGTGGATTCCTACTCAGGCCAAGTTTAATAAAAATAAGGGAGATACAGATTTCCAAATAAAAATCCGAGCTATTGTCAAGAAGGAGAGTGATAAACAACACGTGCTCAATACAAATACATACTATTCCTTTTATTAAGAAAAGATTTAACTTAATTCTTTTGAAACCCAGGGCTGTCACTTTTCCCATTAATTCCTAGTTTATTCTTCCTTTTCATGGGTGACATTTGTTAATCTGTTAATGTCCTCACAAGGACAGAACTGTTCAGTTTTCCAATGCAAATGTACTGCTCACACACTGTATGATTGCAAGTGATACTTCTCATGAATATTTAGAAAAAGGGACAAGGTAAAAATCATGTTTCCTGTTAGAATTCAAAGTAAGACTTCGAGTAAGACTTGAGTGAATTAAAAATGGTTATTATAGAGTCAATACCACACTCTATCCCTTTTTCTTCAACTGTTAGGTCATGTTATTTAAACAAAATGATTCTATTATATCAAATTGTTGTTTTGAAGTGTCATTAGAGAGAAAGAGAGATTTAAAAAAAAATAGAGGGCAAGTGACTCCAGGCTGTTTTATCTTGCCTAACACTACTCTGTTTTATGACAATTTGGAATCATAACTTCTACTAAGTTGAATTTTGGAAATTGTTTCAAATAAATTCTAACTTATTTAATATCTGTATATTTTTCAGCAGCAAAAACTTTTGAAATGGAACGTGGACTTCTAAGCCTTTCTTCACTTACTTAGGTGAATGATTCAGATGAGTACAATCCTACTCTGCCTCATGAAGGTAATTTATTCTTGAAAAACCACTTGTTAAGTGAATTCTCCTAAGTAAAAAACATAATTACCATTACCTTTTATGAACATCGATTTATGCTAAGACAACACCAAACCCCATTAAAGTAGGCTCAATTACTTCAACATTTACATTCGTTAAACTACCTAACAAGGCCTTTCCTCTTCATTAATTATGCCATAATATGGCTATTCACCTACTCTCATTAAGTTCTTGTATAGCTATTAGGCAATATATACTCAAGATTATTCTTACAAATAAACATATTGGATACTCAATTAGTTTGATCTTCATTGCAAAATAACAACAACAGTAATGACCAAAATCTCACTTCAAAACCATGACAAATTATTTCATGTTCATGAAATACTTTGACATACTTAGGGCATAAGATTATTATTGCTGTAAACTACATAACACTCGGCCTCAGAGGCAACATAAGGTATCTCGGGCAATCAATGACTGTGAACGTGGCCACGTAATGTGCCTGGTCTGTTCAGGTTCAGAGGCCCACATGAAATCCCAAATCCAAATCTACTCATGTAAATGCAAAGAAATGTCTCATAAGCCAGCGTTGGGTTATAAAATGAAACTTTGAAAAAAATCAAATTCCACTTCCACTCCACTTGTTATGACCTACCTACTTCCTCAATGTGAGTCTTAGATTGCTTACATGATAATCACACTGCACCATGCACGTTATGAATGCCTTTGGAAATAGTTTATTTTTAATGTTTAATTTGCCTGAACTAGTCGAAGACATTTGTTTTCAATTACTCAAAAAAGAATCTCAGTTTCCCACCCCATTGTTTAACTAGTGAAAATACATTTAACGACACATGGTCAGAATCATTGCCCTGCCTGGGGAATCTGCCAAACTTGAATGGCTACGTAGGTGACTGCTGAAAAGCTGCCGTGAGTGCTGCTGCCCCCGGCCACACCTTCACTGCAACCATGGCAGAAAACAACCCTGCTCTGGAGACCTCATGTATACCTTGCAACCTTTTCCTTCATAGCTGTGAGTTAGTGTCAGCTCTTTGTCCAGCTTTATTACTAAGGATAATATCCTGATGAAACACAGCCCAAGGACAAAGAACAACTCCAAAATAACAGCATGACCAACCACACTTGAACCTGTTCTTTCTTTTAAAGGAACCATGGAAACAGGAAATGAGCTTTAGCCTGTATTTTTGCCTTATCTTGAAAGACATGCAATAAAGAACTGAAAATGAAGTAGGCTTCAGATTTTAAAGCTAATGGTGAACTGGGACAGAGGGTGTCCCTTCAACACTACAGAAGCATCTTCGATCATACTAATAATATTTCAAAGAAATGGACCATAATAGCATCGACCGCTCCATGTTTTGTTCAGTCCATCTACAGTGCATCAACAGGCTTTTTTGCCAAGTGTGTGGACAAAATACTTTGAGCTTAGATCTGTAGCCTCAGCTTTCTAAAGATTATATCCACAGGTTGTCATGGTAACTCACAGGGCGCCATCTTTAAAAGCATTAAACTCAGGAAAAATATACACAGAGACATTTCAGCCCTAAAAGCTGTTCCCCCAGACAAATTGTCCATTAGTCTGCACATTTCTGTCTTCTTAAATCTTTGCTTTGATTTTTATTTTCATTCCAGTGCTCAAGGAATACAGAACTCTGAAACAAGTAAAAAAAAAAAATTGTCTGAGGTCCTTATTATAGATTTTCCATGATAAATTCTATACTAGTTATTAAACTGAATGAACACTACTTCCATCACCCCACAAATATTTTCTCCTTCCTATTGACTTTTTTAACATGAATTTGTCCCTTTTATCAATAGACACAATTTTTGTTCTCCTCCTCTTTATGTTGATCTGTAGCCAATGTTAACGTGAGGGCCTTCTCCCTTACTTTGAAACTCCAAGGTCTAGATGTCAATCGATTTGCCAATAGTTTGGAGAAATAATGACTTTCCCTCCTCTCCTATAGCACTTATTTCTGTGGGTCAGCCATGGAGGATTTAGCGAGTTAGACCTTGAATGTTCATTTATCTTCTCATTAGCATCTGCTACCCCCGGCTGTATTATAAACTATTCAGAGACAGCGAAAGTTCATTATGACTCCTCATCTCTCTAGAATTAGAAGCACTACACACTGGGGCACAGTAAATATTTTATGACATAGAACCCAAATTTAAAGATAACAGCACTAAAAAAGTGTTAGAAATCATGAAATCTACTCCTTATTTTTGTAAATGAGGTAAGTGAAAGAAAGAGAAATGAAGTATCTTACTCAATGTTACATCCAGTGAAAAGCATTATTTTGAGGTCAGTAACAAGGATCCCAGTGCCTATTCTGCCAGTAACTGGCAAAGAAACAAAACTGAGGTTCTTCATTCACAAAATGAAATAGCTAATAGCCGTTCCTGGTTTGCGTACCACATTAGGTTGTTGTTTTGACGTTCCAACTCACTAATGCTCTGTACCTGAGACAGTGTGTTAAGCATTATCCAAACATAAGGTGTTACTGTGAGGAGATGGTATAGTTATGGCCCATGAGGAAAGATGAATGAAAAAAATAAAAGAAATTTTTAAAAATTTATCAGTGATTGTGAGCATTGTTCTTAAGTCACAGGCAATATCATACCAGAAGAGTGACTATGTTTGGAAAACTAATAGCTGGGAAAATTCTAATCCATAGGCCCAAGGCCTTCAGAAATGAAGATGAAAATAACCAGTATAAGTCAACAGCTAGTTAGAAATCTAGACTAGACACACAGGGTGTTACAGTGAAGATTCTCCTCCTTCCCTAAATTTCTGTATAGTTAAGCTTTTGTGGGAAACTGTGCTTGGGAAAATTCATGTGTGTGTGGACCATGAAGACCCTTGTGTTCCATTGGTTCATTTGTGTCTGCACCAGAAGCAATGGAAGGAAATGATCAAAGGGAGGGCAACACAGGTTATTAGGGAAGGATTTATAAAACACGTGGAGATTCCATACATTTGTGTGTGTGTGTGTGTGTGTGTGTGAGAGAGAGAGAGAGATTGATTTGAATCCCTGATGTATTTATTAAGAAAGTTAACTAATAATAACTTACAGTTACTCGAAACCCTCACAGTTTACAAAGCTTGCATTTTCTCGGTGAATACTCTCCACAATCTCAGAGGTTGGAAGAACAGGTGTTCTCATTCCTGTTTATTGACAAGGGTTGGCATGCTTAAGTGATTTGTACAAGGTTAAATGCTAGGGAGTTCTGACCCCAAATCCGGGGCCTAAGAACTTTAGAGAAAGACTGTGGCTTTCTTCTCCTTTACTTTTGTGGGTCCCTTTAAGACTATGTTGTTACCTGAAGGCTGTTTTGTGAATAACGGGCAAATATGAGAAAAGGACATAAAATAGCTGTTTTATAACCAGTCAGTGAGTATGGGAAAGAGGGAATTTTGGGGCTTAAAATAATATTTAAATCAATAAAAAATACCATATGTCTTCTACTACAAAAGATCATACTCGATTAATTAGTTTCTGCAAAGAAGACTGGATTAAAGGACAAATGACTTTGTGTCATTGTGAATGCTATCTAGACCAAATTATTACAGGGGCCACTTTAATACTAATTTTACAAGATCAGTGGTAGCAGTGATCATTGATTATGAATCATCAGAGCAAAGTTAAGAATAACAACGACCCTTGTAAAGCACGTTACCAATTATTAGAATTAGATCAGGGAATAATGATATAACAGTTGTACCAATGCTAATAATCAACAATGAAAGATTAGAAAAAGAATTAATGAATGGTTTTTCAGAGACTGCCTAAAAACATGACTTAGCATATGGGTTCTTGAAATTGAAATCCACCTAGGAAAGAGTGAATGACAAACATTGGGACCATCTTGTGCAAGGCTCAGGAGATTCCCAAAGATCAACCATATCCCATCACTGGATGAGCATTGGTTAATAGAGTCAACCAAGACTGAACAGATTCTGACACTGCTAAAAGTCAGTTAGCAAAATTATCATCTATAAAATGAAAAAAACAAGTTAAATGAAAAGATCTGAGAAAGCTTCTTGGATTTTATAAAAGACACATCAAAAGGATCTAGAGCTTGAGGATCCTTCAATCAAATTCCCATTGAAAGTTCTCCCCAGAGATTTGTGTCAGAGGTGGCCCCTTTGGATGGATCCTGTAACCATGAACTTCCTGTGCAAAAGGATGCATACATATATGTGCCCTGTAGGTCTGTATGCATGTGACTCTGAAAATAATAAATCTGTAAATAAAAATTCAGTCTTTCAAGTGTGCTTTCTCCTCCTTTCTCTTTCATAATATTTTGCAGTTAGAGACAATATTGATTTTTTTTCTCTTGCATCATCACCTCAGTTATACAATGGTGGCGATTTTCAGGTTGAATGAGCATAGCATGAAATCAGAATGCATGGTTAAGAATAAATAAGGCCATGATTTTCATTTATTGAGCACATATCAGGTTTCAATAGTGCTAAAGTATTTTGCCTATATTATCTTCTTTAATCCTTAAAATTATTAGGTGTATGTGATCACTTCCATCTCATTAATAAAGAAATCAAAGCTTAAGGTAGTTAAATTATTTGCCGACTTGAGATTAGAACTAGGTCTTGTCTGCTTACAAAGTCTGTATATTAATTGTCTTAATGCCCAACCTGTACCGTCCCCCAGTAGGAAGCAGAGAGGTAAATGATGAGTGTCCTAATGGATCAAGAAGCTGAGGAGGTTCAAGGCACATTATTAGCTCATCATGGGGAATAGATGACATTCCTCATTCCTTTTTATCTGGAAACGACCTTCATATAAAAGAAATGAGGGTTCACTCCAGGGTCCCCAGGCTTTGTTCCTGCCAGCATTGGTAGAGGGATCTTTTCAATGGGATATTTCAGGTAGTGGACACAAAGGCCGGGATGCCCTTTGTGGCATGGCATGCATCCTCCTCTCAGAAAGTGTAAGCAATAAATTCTTCTTTCAAGGGCATTGGCATCTCCATGTCATCACTCGGTCATGTCCATAAATTAAAATCCCATAAAATAATAAGACAATCATGCTATTGTTTATTGCTTGGTGTCTCTCCCATCTTCACCATCAAAGGAAAGCCAACTTCATCAAGGCAGGGACTAATGTCTGTTTTGTTCCCTGTTTCTAGATGCCTAGAGCAGTGCCTGGCCCATAGAACTTCAATAAATATATGTTGAATGAATGAAATAATAAGTGCTCCTGGTCCCAATTCTGATAGGCATTTTTCTTAAGTTCCACTGGTTCCTAGAGCTCTCAGGGTACACCCTCAAGTTCTGGGGACATTGAAGTTTCATGTTCTCAGTGGCAAGGACTCTTCTTTCTGGCATCTTTTAAGGGGTTCCCCAACCACAGAGTATACGAGCCATGACCAACAGCAGAGTCTTGCTCTGTCCCTTACACTGAGTGTCCTTGAGCAAGTAAATTGACTATTGTGAAAGGCATCTAGTACTGTCTTCTTGCATGTACAGGTGTGGAGAAAACAAATACACGACCTTTAATGCCTTCAATATGGATTATATCAACACCCAACTACATAACTTCCCAAGATCTCAATGAGTTTTATGAGTTCATGGTCCATCTTATGGTTGCCAAACGTGACTGCAATTTTTCAGTCTTACTGCTCTTCTCAGTTAACTTTCTTAATAAAGCAAAGTTCAGTGCTTAATCTTTACCTTTGAGGGCTGTAGACACATGCCAGGCTCTGCAACGTTCATTGTTCAGATTACGCTGATTCAACTTCTATTTATAGTTGCTATATTCTTAGAAATATGCTTCAGGTCCAACTGTTGCAAGCTCACTTTCTTCTCACTTCCACCAGTGTGGTCTTGGAATTCCAGCATTCTCTCTTCCAGTGTAAGGAGACTTTGCTTTGATAATAATAACTGGCATTATGGAGCACTACATGTCTTGCCTTATATAATCCTTACAATAGAGGAGTCTAATTTTACAAATGAGGAAAAGAATGCCCAGAGCAGGTAAGTCACTTGCCCTGGGTTACCCAGCCAGTAAACAGTAAGATAGAAGTTCAAACCAAGGCAGTTCGTCTATATAGACTGCACTTAGCCACTTACCCACATTGCCTCTGTGGGTTAACCGAACTCAATAACTTAATCCTTATTGACTGGAATCCATTATCTTTCCTAACTGTATATTTCACAAACACTTTATATTTATGACACATGCTAGACTCTCTTGAGCCACATATTTTTGGTGGGTGAATATAATCATCCTTACAATGCACCAGAAAATAGATGTGTACGGAGGCTACAGTGACACTGAGGAAGCCAGTGGCAAGTGTAGGGTTAACACTCACAGCCTTGATAGTCCCGCATTTTTATCAGTCCTTGGAGACTTCGCACATTCTACTTGATTTTGTAATTTCATGGAGGTGTTCAGGAGCTGAAGGCAAAATCAGGTTTCACTCCTGGATAAAGGTAGTAGCTTACATGGCAAATTACTTTATAGACATTTTAGTACAGGTAGCGGCAGGCATGTTTGAGGATTCTGAGTTCTGCCCATTAGCATGCAGAAATGCCGTCAGCTGCCTAAACCATTTTCTAATAAACCAGGTCTTCATTACATCCCAATTGCCCAAAGTGTGTTCGCCTTGTCAGACACAGATTTTTAAAAGCAGTTCAGTCTTGAGCTACTTTAGTTAACATAGATTTCTGCCTCCCCATTCATTTGCAGTCCTACTTTCTGGTGTATCTCTTTTTCCAATGTATTTGAAAAAGCTTTTATTCCCTTTAATCCCTTTGGCTTTTTTTTTTTTTTTTTTTTTTTTTTTTTTTAGCTCAGTCAGCAATTTTGCCAACCTTATCTCTTTCCTCTGGCCTCCACAGTGTGCTGTTTGCACTTCCACGGTTTATTGGCAGCATGTTTTTTGACAAGCCATCTTGAAATCTAATTGAATGCTTCGTGTTTTAAGATTTCTCTCTCAGAGGAACTCTACACTGCTGGGTCTCCACAACTGCCCTTTTTATTCATCTACCTACATCTACGCTCTAACCTAAAACAGCTAATGGCAAAATGTGCCAGTCAGTATGTGTGGAACTAAATTGATTAAAATAAAATATCTTGAGAAAATAGGAACATGTGGAGGAAACTATTCTGCCACCAAAAGGTAATTCCCTTCGACTGCAGGGCAACAGAAGCATCACGATGTACTAACAACATGTAGCAAACCTATTTTGCCTTCCATTCCAATAAACTTCCTAAGTGTACAGAAATATAAAATTATCAAAAAGTCCAAAAGAAAAGAGAGGGAATGTTTTGGTATTCTGAGATATCATCGGATTCAGGCAAACAGGAAGAAAAATCATTTTCTATTTGTATTTCAAACTGGATGTAACTATGAACAATCAATATTTTCAGAACTGATGGTCACTGATAGCAAAGGTTTTATTTATTTTCAGGTATATGTTGAAGTTTTATCTTTTATTTTTTGACTTAATTATGATTCACCTCATATTTTAACAGCCTATTTTAAAAATAATGGAACATATACCCTCATAACTTGATGCAATAATACATTTTACTCTCTCAACTTCATGATAAATAAGGAATGAAGGACTGAAAAAATGGAAAAATCAGACTTTATTATTTTGGTTTAGGTGTTTACTCCTTTTTTATGTCAATAATAAGTATTTGGAGCCATTTTAAATGTCAGTGCACATGTCGCTGGTACATCCAGAATAAGAGTGCATAGAAACGATCCTAGATAATTTGTCTTTCCTTTTAATTTAGTGTATTTATTTAATCAACCTCCTCTATGTAAAACAGTATGCTTCATCCAGTGGAGGGTATAAACATTGCTGAGCTATTGCCAGAGGAATCTTTCAGAGCTAAGTCAGATCTTGTCACTCCTCTGCTCAAACACTCCAGTGGCTTTGAATTTCATTAAAGGGTAAAAATCAAAGATGAAGACACTGAGGTTGGTAGAAATTGACCTTGGAAACAAGGTCAAAGGTAGAAATCAAAATGCTGAAATGGTTCCCTTCTGGGTTGGCTTCCTCTTAGATCTCAGTCTCTACTATCCTAGTTCTCATTCCCTTTCAACAAGCCTCCCTATCCTTCCTCCGAAATGCCAGGCAAGCTCCTGCCTCAGCACCTTGGTGTTTCTTCTTGTCTCTGCTTGGAATGCTCTTTCCCCAGATTGCTCATGGCTCCATCTCTTACCTCTCTCTCTCCCTGCCACATGCCAGGAAGATCTCCCCTGAGTGCCCAGTGTATACAAAATTCCCCACGCCAGCAGCTCCCTGTCTGCTTTATCCTGCTTTATTTTCTTACATAGCACTTACCACCAGCTCATACAGCACCTACGTGCCGTCGATAACTATTCACTGGAAGGTAGGCTGAGAATGAGACTGCTGGCTTTGCCATTGCACCGCCAGAACCTCCAAGAGGGCCAGGCATAAAACAGGTATCCAGGAAATATTTGCTGAATTCGTGAGTGCGGTTACCTTCCCTGGCCCCCCAACTCAAATACATAATGAAGACAAACACATGTCAGTAAAATAAACATTGTACCCAATGAAGTGGAATGACAGAAGTGTTGAGCACGGGCTCAGGATGAAACTAGATAAACTAGAAATTAAAATGCTGAAAGAGTTCCTAAGTGTCAGTGGTGTGGCTCATATTCCATTCCTGCCTGAAAAAATGGGGTCAGGAGAGGAGGCCAGATGTACAAGGCATTTAAAAATCCCTCCCCCTGTCCAATGATGGATAGTCAAGACGCTTTCGGCAGTGCTCACTGCTGTCTGAGGTGACCATAATTCCAAGCACGTTAGACATTTGCACTGGGGAATCCAGAAGGGCCTGAATAGATTTATGCCGATCAGAAGACATCCATTTTTAAGATATTACAACCGAAGCAGACTTTCCTAGGCATCCCGCTGAGACACATCT
Organism: Varecia variegata; assembly: GCA_028533085.1. NCBI lineage: Eukaryota > Metazoa > Chordata > Mammalia > Primates > Lemuridae > Varecia > Varecia variegata. The sequence continues at coordinate 10,769,617 of CM052445.1, forward strand.
TCCAAACGGCCTTTATAGAACTCTAACAAGTCAATGTGTTGGAAGGACTGGGATTCAGAGAGCTCTCGCTCCCAGAGTTAAAGGAACAGCCAAAAATGCCACTAGCCCACTCAGCCTCTGTGTCTCTTTCCCCACTTTTTTCCAACTTTTCTGAGCCCCTTTTTTAATAAGTATGTCTTTAAATAAACGTATCCTAGATTTTTGAAATCCAGTCTGAAAATCCCTACTTTTAATTGCAAATTTAAGCCATCTGTACTCATTTTATTTAAAAATTGTGATTGGGATTTATTCCTACTACCTTATTTAATGTTTGCAATTTACCAATTTTTTTTTTCTTTCTGTCCTTCTTCTATTTATTATTGAGTTTTCATTATTTTTTTTTTTTTTACTTTTTACTGACTTGGAAATTATATTCTCTATTATTAAAAGTTACCTTTAAATCTTTAGATTGCATACTTGACCCAACAAAGTCTAAATTTGAACAACGTCTCTATCGTCCTTCTGAACATGACTTTTCCTATTATTCTGTATGCTGTTTTGTTTTGATTTTTCACTTTTCACTTTTTCAAAATTCATAATGTCTTAAGGGCGTACAAATGTTTTAGCTTTCATGGATCACTTTTGTAATGCTTGAGTTACAGCTATAGGTGTGCTCATCACCCAAATAGTGCTCACTGTACCTGTTAGGTAGGTTTTTGCTCCTCCCCTCCGCCCCCTCCCCCCTGGTTGATTTCCACTGAATTTTACTTCCCTCTGTGCACATGTGATTCCTCAAAGAACTAAAAGTATACCTACCACTTGATCCAGCAATCCCACTGTTGGGTATCTACCCAAAGGAAAAGAAGACTTTTCATCAAAAAGACTCCTGCACTCGAATGTTTATTGCACTTCACTCAGGACAATCAGCCCTGAACAGCTGTCACTCCTGGACTTGGTTTGAGAGAGTCCCAGCAAAGGAGAACTGGTGCCCTGCAATCCTATTAACCCAGAGCCAAGAGAGGAGGAGCCAGAGTGAACTGTTGCACCTTGGGGAGGTTCTGCCATCCCATCAGTAATGGTGGGGACTCAGTGGTGGGGTCTTTGGGTCCAGGCACAACTCTGGAGTCTCGGGGGGTGGAGTCACAGGCCCAGTGGGGGCCCTGGAGCTACAGGGGCAGAGCCTCAGCCTCGGGCACAGTGAGAGCTTCAGAGCTGGCTCTGGGGATTTGGGGAGCACAGCTGCCCATATGGGGGAGCTGTTCCACCAGTGTGGGGACTGCTGACTCCCAGTCACTCAGCCAGGGTTATGTCTCAGTGGCCCAGGGTCTGCGTGGGTTGGACCTGCTAAGGTTCTTCCCAGACACCTAGGATCCACTGAGGCCATTGCCCCAGGCTTCCCCAGTGTTTGTATGCTGTTTTTGTCCATATTTTAATCACCTTGCTTCTTTGTCCTTCAAATAATCTTTATAAATAATAACAGGCAATGCTTATTTATATTTAGCCAGTTTCTTGGCTCACAGTTGTTTCTTGTCTAGCAATCATTCCTCTGGATTTAATTTTCTACTTTATGAAGTCCATACTATAGTACCTATAACAGTTCACTCCTTGATCTCTTAAAACACAAGTGCTTTGTTGCTGAGACCAGCACCCTCAGTCAGAGTAGCTGTAGCATGAGCTGATAGCTCTGGCTTCCAATCTTCAAACTTGGCAACTGGAGAATTTTTTTCTTTCTTGCAAGCTCAGCTATGCATTTTAAAAAATATTATGTCACATTCTGCATTTCAAGGTATTTATAGCTCTGCAGAGTCTATTTTGAAGTGATCAGAAGTCAGCATCCGAGTTTGAGCGTATATGAATTGGCACACTGCTGTCTCGGTGTCAGAGGTGTAAAAATGGAAAGGAAAGAAACAGTTTGCCCCTCAAGGAGCTTATGATCTAGCAAAGACAGTTACGAATCAAATATGTGCAATAAAGTCTTTTCAGTGTTGTAGATGCCAGAAGCATCAGATCCGACGCTAGGTTAAGCTCCTTAAGAATGTCTTAATTATTTCTCCATCTGCAGCATATAGGGCAGTGCTGGCAGATAGAAGCACACTGAATGTTTGTTGCCAGTATATACCTATAAATTACAGAAATCAACAAATATTTTCACTGTTGCCCATTTCCCCTTTCTAATTCACGAAATGTAAGATGCTTGCCTTTTTCTAATTACAAGTGAAATTTTTATAAAGATTTTATTTGAACGATGTTTAATGTTTTTTGTACCAACAATGATAGAGAACAATTGAATACTTACTTTCTATCAGGCATTGTTCTCAGAGCTTTCCAAGCACTAACTTATGTGAACCTCACAATAACCCAAAAAAATGGAGACTTTTGTGGCCAAACCTGGATCATATATTTGAAGCTCTGTTAGGAACTAATTTAAATTAGTCTGACTAGAGCTTCTATTATTTAATACTATGTATATATCCATTTTCCAGACTATGGTCTCAGGGGTAATTTCCACCTACGAATCATTCTTCGTATGGCCATACAATATGCTTGCAGAATTTAACTCATTTACAAATTGACCACTATCTCACTGGTTTATATATTACCGTTGGTCTAGAAGGCTCATGTTATTTCCGATGACTATACACCATGCTAATTTCACTGCTGCTGTGTTGTTCTTAAAGTCTGTAGCTAGAACACACTTATACCTATGATCTGTCTCTCAGCCACGGCTTCTTTCTCCACCCACCTTCCAACTAGGAGTGGCTCAACCTAACTACTACAATCAGCATCCCCAAGTGCTTGTAAATAATCCTCTTAATAATAATTTAGAATACTAGAATTTAACCATCAACCAAGGTTTAGTATATTGCTTGGTAGAATTTGCTTTTTAAAAGTTGAGCCAATACCAGTGAGTACATTTTCCTGTCACCTTTGCTATTCTTCATGAGTTCTCAAAAAATTATCGACAATAGTTGTAGAATTATATCTGAAATTATTTCAGTACCCAAATGATCATTTTTCAGTAGCCCAAAATATGTAAATTATTCCAAGAGACTAGATGTTATTTTACTGCCTTGACCTAAAATACCCTTTAGAGATAACTCTTCTATCTTTTCCAGTTTGAATGTTGACTCTGTCAGAGAAAATGTAAACAAAATAGGAGTTGAACAGTTCCACAAAAGCATGGCCTATGTTTGCCATCCTCAGAGTAATTGTATTTCATATTAATTCAAATATTTATCCAGTGACAAGTATGTTTCAGGGGCCACAGATATAATAGTAAACAAAACAGACAAAAATTCCAGGTCTCATAGTGTCCCCAACATAGTATTACACGACATGGATAATTTTCTTCCTGCTCTGAACTGTCTGGCAGCTGTCTTTAGGGGCCCCAGCAAACCTGCCCAGCCTTTTTCTCCCTATTTCTGCCAATTCCATCACTACCACCACCAGACACACACACACACATGCACACACACGCATGGCTCTTAAGACCCACTAGACTATGCCACGTTTCTGCGTTCAATCCTGCATTTTCCTGCCCCCATGCATTTGCTGTGGGCATCTCCTCTTCCTAAAAAGGCCTTCAACCTCCAAGTCCTACCAGTAATTCAAAACTCTTCATAATCTTACCTCTAGGCCATTTTTATCCATCCAAACATAAATATATGCCTTCCTTTGATGCTATCTAATTATACTTTGGATTATATCTTTTATAATCTGTTTTGAATTGTGGTTACTTGTGTACATAGATACACCCTTATTAGGTTATAGGAAAAAGTCAAAATCTGGAGTTAACAAACTCTTTTCCCTTTTTACATCTTTGGATTCCATACTGTGCCTTGACAGCGATTATGCACAGAATAAATTCTCCATAATACTTGGTAACTTGAATGATTATGCCACCTTCTCTGTTGAATAACTTAATTTTTATTTATTTATTCCATGTATTCATTTATTCAAAAGGTACTTAGTGCCCACTAGATGCCAATCATTCTGGCAAGAAATTGGGGAAACAGAAGACGAAAACATTTTTTACCTAGTTTTGGAATTATTTACGTTAGAGTTTATGAAGAATCACCTGTCTGCAAGGATTGATAAGATACTGGGCCATATTTCTAAAGGAAGTGCAGAGCTTCTTAGGATGACTGTTAAGTGCCGTGGACTTTCTGTCTTGAGGTATCCGAATGAATTCTTCCCTGGAGGCAGACGGATGAAGGGTTTTATCTCATAATGTTCCCTTGAGCTCTTTGGTTTTGTGAATCAATATGCATGAGGACAAACAACCAGGGAAGTCTATTCTCCCTCCCTTCGTTATTCATTCCAACAATGAAGCCCGAGAGAGGCGCCTATGAAAATCATTAGCAGTGGGAATTGTAGTGGGTTTAAGACTTCCATCAGCCCTCTCACCCCTCATCTAAAGTAATCTATTTTTCCAGGAGCTGAAAGAGTTTAACAACCTAGAAAGGCCAATTCTCTAAAAAATATTCTCAACAATATCTGGGTTGCTAGCATTTTGCAAGAAGGGGAGATACAAGGTAATTTTGTAAGTGAAAAAAAAAAAAAAAACTGCCTTGAATAGCAGAAAACTCAAATTAGCTTTTTATCCCTTCCAGAATAGTAGTTTGGGAATGTCAGGAAGAGTGACCAAAATGTAAACATGTATGAAACAGACCATAGGAAAGTCTGAAATCATAAAACGGCCATTCCTAAGAAAACTGGCTGAGAAAGGGGCGGTTGGCTTGGTTTCCAGTCCCTGCAAAATAGAGTCTTTAATGTTCCTTTAAAATATTTGTTCTAAAAGATTATAAAGATGAAGAGAGGCTGAATCACATTAAAGGATTCAACATTGAAGACACTCTTCAGGTGTCAGACACCATGTTCATGTGCCCTGCACGGCGCTCTCCTCCCACATCTCACGCCATCTCCACTCCCCGGCCTCCCCAGGCCCTCAGGCAGGGGTGCCAGGGGCAGGGGCGCCAGGGGCAGGGGCCCCAGAGAGAACCTCTCTTAAACTGGCCTGGCCACTTGCAGAATTATAGCCCTAGGGTTTCACCATTCATAATTTTTATGTACTCTCTCTCGAGCTCTAATATTATTTTCCAACTGGATGACTTCAAATGGCTTTAATTTCAGTTTTGCTGGAGTCAGGAGTTAGTTGTCTCTGACCCCCACTTTACCAAGATGTCTATGTGAAAGGTTGAAGAAAATTATCTTTCTATCATTATTACTCAGAGGATCCCGGAAGTCACTTCCTGCACAGGAAAAGAAATTCAAGCATGAGTATTAAAACTTTGTTTATCACTGAGTAGCTAAAGGATGAATGGCACAAACGGGGAAGCTAGAGTATCCCGATTCCAGGAAGACCAATTCCTTCCCAAGCTGCTTAAGGATCTGTTCCCTCTCCATCCTAGACACGCTAGGATGCTATTAGGATGCTACTAGAGTGTGGAAATACCTCTCCACCCCCAGGACAAGAACAGACTGTCACTCTCCCGGAAGATAACACAATCTCAGGCAGCTGGAAGGTGAAAGCTATCCCAGAACAGAATATTCCACTCCAGTTTCTGCCTTTATCTGGGTCGTTGGCAGTCAGCCCAGCCATGAAAGAAATGTAGCTGTACTAGGCTGAAGCAAGGAGCTCCATCAAGAGGGATTATAGGAGGCATGAGCTATGGGGGAGAGAGTGTGCATGGGGCTTTGGGCTGAATGAGAAGCTGGGCCCCTTCTGAAATGAGAGCAGCTGCCATTCCAGGGAAGCCCTCAGGCCTTCATTTAGTTTAATAGGATTTTAGCAGAGGCTCGCCTTAGTCTTGAGTTGGTTTATCATTTACGATAACCCGTCCCCCACCATATCCTCAAACACACCCCTTCAGATTCACTGACATTTGGGGAGCATGGTTTCATACTCCCTTCACCTAACGTACACTAAAGGAAGGTTTACGCGTGACAGCCACGATTTCAGGCTCTGAAACCAGAGAGACGAGGACCTGTCATGGAGCTTTACATTCCCGTGTGTGGTAAACAAAGAAAAAAGATATTAATAAGGCAATTTCTGATGTTTTTCTTCAATAAAGGAAATAACACACAACTGTGCCACAGAGTGACTTGGCAGAAAAATAGTTTTTTTTTTGTTGTAGTTGCTTTTTTTCTTTTATTAGGATGAGAGGTCAGGACTGGTCTGGCTGAGATGACCTTTGAATTTGAATGTCAGTGATCAGAGCCAGCCAGCAAGGATGTGGGGTCAGGGGGTGGAGGTTACAAGGACTAGAATATCTAAAACGGAACTAAAACTTGGAATTAAAATGTGACCAAAACATAAACTGATGAAAATATTATATAGATAATATATCACAGTAAAATACATATTACCAACAATGATGTATACAATTTTTTTCAGAGAAAATAAATTTTGTTTCATAGTTCACTTCCCTTAACCTTTTTAGTTTAAAGGTGTCATGAAAGTGAAGAGAGACTAGGAAGTAAATTAGAAGACCTAACACCTGAGACGATCTTGCCTGTGTCAGGATACTGCCTACCAGAGTGGGCTCCAAGGGGATTGAGGTGATGCAGGTCAAAGGATATAAAATTTCAGTTAGAGGAGGAATAAGTTCAAGAGCTCTATTGTGCATCATGGTGACTATTGTTAATAACAACATATTGTATACTTGAAAAGTGCTAAGAGAGTAGATTTCAAGTGCTCTCATCACAAAAAAACCGTATGTGAGATGAAGAGATGTTAATTAGCTTGATTTAGCCATTCTACAATGTATACATAAATCAAAACATCAAGTTGCACCCCATAAATAGATACAATTTTTGTCATCTTAAAAATTAATAAATTAATTATTTTTTTAAGCCTAGGGAACTCCCAGAAATCAGCAGATATTTTACCGAGACACAAGAGCAAAAACAACCTTTGTTCTTAAGAAGTTCACATTTCTGCTCACTATATCACAAAGCCAATACCATTAAAGACAAGATATAATGGTCATGAGTGATGTATAAACAAACTTTCCTGAAAGTGTCAGAATATAGTGAAGGTCCAAAAGAATTGACAAAGGCATCATAAAAAACAATATTCAATGTGGTAATATTTAAGGCCATGGCAAATAGTCTTTTTGAGAATTGCAAATCTGTTGTTCTGGCAAGACATTAGGATATATGAAAACAATATTTCTAAATTGTTTATTTTTAGACTTAACCAACCAATTGGTTTAAAAGTACAATTCAATCCAGAATTGAAGGGCTGAATTCAATAACATCTGAAGTCCCTTTTTATGCTTTGATTCAAAAAATATTTCTATTTTAAAAAATTTTATTTTGACATTTAAACAAAGAAGGGTGAAGGGTTGGAAGAGGGGAAGGGATGAAAATGTACACTATTCTAGTGACAGGTCCACTAAAAGCCTGACTTCTGCATTATACAATTCATCCATATAACAAAAAACACTTGTATACCCTAAATCTATTGAAATAAAAAAAGGAAAAGAAAAAATGGGTTTATAAATCATATTTATAAAAGAAACAACAAAAAGTACAAAGAACAAAATTAAATTTTGTTATATTAATACATACTATTTTGTGTATTGAATATATATTTATTCAGAGTCTGTTAGGTGTTAGATATAAGAAAGGAATCAAAAGAAGAATATAACTTCTCTTTAGTTTGTTTCTGGTGTATCTGGGAAGGCAAAATAAATGCTGTACATGCAAAACTTGTAAGATAAATGCTGAGTCAGTGGCAAGAGGAGTGTGCACATCAAAGTTCACTGAAATTTTTTAAAATTGTGAACTCTAAGACACTAACTGAAATTTAATCAAAGGCAGTTTACACAGTTAATTCGACACCCATTTAATATGATGCATAAAATTTACTTTGCTACATGACAAAGGCATAAATGCTAAGTAACCACATAAATGAATGTTCTTAGTATTATTTTTATATGGCCAAATAAAACTTTTGGCAATTTTCCTTTCTAAGCTTCAAATTCTCCAACATCTATAATCACTGTCACTTATTCCCCTGATAAAGTATAAGCTTGGCCATGCAGGCACCCCAAAAACCTCATGTATGTCATAACAAGGTTTGAATGCTATTCCCCGACATTAAGGAACTCTCTTCTTCCGGTTTCTTCTTTCTTCACTATGACCTTAAAATCCAATTTGCTTGTGAACTCCCTCACCTGCAGCCCCAGCCCCAGCCCCAGGTCCTCTCTCCTTCTTGCCCTGCTGTTGAAGTGGCAACAGTGAGGGAGGTTGAAGTAGACTGGGCTTGAGCTTGGGTGATGTGGGCTCAATCCTGCAGCTAAGCTTGGAAGAAGCCAAAGTCACTGGATCCCAAATAATTCAGTCTTCAATATCTAAAGCATGTTATCTCCAACAATGCCACAGAACCAAATTCTCTTGCTTTAGAGAGAGGAGAAAACAGGTTTTGACTATTATATTAGTGTCCTCAGGCTACTATAACAAAATAGTACAGACTGTATGGCATAAACAACAGAAATTTCTTTTCCACAGTTCTAGAGACTGGAAGATCCACAATTAAGGTAGTGAAAGGTTTGCTTTCTAATGAGGGCTCTCTCCCTGGCTTGCAGACAGCCACCTTCTTGCTGCAGCCCTCATATGGCCCTCCTCTGAGCACATGCAGAGAGCAGGAGAGCAATCTCTCTCTCTCTCTTCTTCTTCTTCTTCTTCTTCTTCTTCTTCTTCTTCTTCTTCTTATAAAGCCACCAACTCTATTAAATTAGAGCTCCATGCTTATGACCTCACTTAACCTTAATTACCCCCTACAGGCCCCATCTCCAAATATAGTCACATTGAGGACTAGGGCTTCAACATGTGAATTTTAGGGGGCACATGCAGTCCAAAGCAACCTCCAGGGCAAGCCTCAGATGGCTTATATTTCAACAAAAATAATTTCCCTTTACTCCCCAGCACCTCTCTCCATGCCCCTCCTCACACTACCCCTACAAATCCTTCTGTGAGCTTGAAACTCCTTGCTTGAAAACTACACATGGTCAAAGTCACAAATCAGTAGGAATGAGCTGAAGTCCAATTCTCCCAGGTTTTACTAGAGAACAAAAGAATAAAGCACAACTTGGGATATCAGAATTGAAATAGTTACCACAATGTTGTGAAGGGTACAAAAAGGATAGGCCAGGGGTTTTGAAGACAATTTTCTTGTATTTCCCTCTGAGGGGCAGCAGCACCCTCCTGTGTTCCATCCACCTGTGTACAAGCAGGCACGCTACCCTTGGGCATTATCCAACCTGAGGTGCACCTAGACAGAAACCTCTTTCAGGAGAAATCCTGTTTGTTTTGCTCACCCTACGGTATCCAAATCCTTGATACTACGCAGGGAACACCTGGTCTTCATAGAGAGAGAGAGAACAGCATCTCCCAAGTGTGCTCTGCAGAGCTGTGGTTCCTTCACGAGAATGATTTATACGAGCATAGGAAAGACAGATGGCCTACCATACCTCTATTTTGGTCAATCGCAGCAATTTGAACAGAGCATTGAGAATTCATAACACTGAGAATTGTATAACTTTGGTCGACCCAAAGTCTTCCAACCTTATTTGACCACAACCTTGATTTGGTTATCACCGACATAATCACCAATCTCCAGTTCCCTTCTGAGTCACACAGGAAGAGCATGTTTCCCAGCCCATCCTGCAGTCAAGAGAGGGCCCCATGACTGGTTCTGGCCAACGGGGCTGTGCACAGAAGTGACATGAGAGTAGGTGTGAGTTGTCCATCTGCCACACTTCCCCGCCCACAGAGAAAGCAGAGGCTGTGAGGGCAGAATGTAGACACAGTGGGGCCAGAAGAACAAAGCAGCCTGGATCACTGAGGCAAGCCATGGAGGACAAACAGCCTGGAGAAACACATGAGCTGCAACAAACTTGGCAGGAGTGAAAAGTAAGCAGCAGGAAAACGGATCTACCAGAAAGGTCAGCTGGATGGGAAAATATCAAGGTTTATGGTTAAAAAGGTCGATTAGGCTTCACGTATGAAAGCCTATTGACTAAAATGTTTAGACTTTTTCTAACCTAGGCAAAGAAGAGCAATTGAAGACTGAGCAAGAGCGTGTAGGAGCAAACGTGGAATTTCAGGAAGTTTAATGTGGAAGTGATGTACAGGTTAGGTTGGAAGAGAGAGAGGCCAAATGCAAGGAGATTGATTAGAATGATGTTTGGGCTTCTAATGAAAAGAGAGAGTCACTTCCAAATGTATTTGTAGGATATGCACCACTATATATTCATATTTAAACCTGAGAGTAATTCTTGAACTTCGGTGGCAAACAATTAAAAGCCTATGGTTACAACCCTCTTTAAACATTCCTATCTTAGGCTCTTGTTTATTTTATTATTTCCTTTCATTCACAGAAAATGCATTTGCATTTTCTCAGTTCCATAGCTCCCCCAAAAGCTTCTGTGAGATCTGTCTTACCAACAGTATCATCATAAAAAATACAAGAATCGACACTCTACCAGGCAAACACCAAAATGGATTAACTCAGAGAGGCAGATCTTGAGCTCTTGACTTTACCCACCATACCAGGACCAGGGCCGTCGGGCACGTACACAAGGTTGGTGAATATACTCCTCCAAGATGCTGAGGGTAAAAGACCCTTTCAACAGATGTGCCCTCAGCCCTCCCTGCCCTGGTTCCTCTGCACACACCCTTTTTCTAGCCCTGCAGAACAGACTCCCATTCCCCTGGGCTTCCCCTCCTTTAATTCAACACAAATGGGTTCTTGTTTCCCTGGAAGCCAACTCAATTAAATGGGCTGGGACAGGGTCATTCTTTAATAAGTCTAACTTAGTAACTAACTTTTAAGGTAAAACTAACCCACAAATATGAAACATCATATTTGAAAGTACAAAATTTCTGAATGTCTACAGACATGAAAGCTTCTAGAGAGATACGGATAATTAAACTCTATAGCAACTCTGTCCACTGGAAATATAATGCAAATTGTACACATAATTTAAAATGCTCTAGTAACCATGTTTTAAAAAGTAACAAAAAAGTGAAATTAATTTTAATAATATATTTAGTGTAATGCAATGTGTCCAAAATAGTACTGTTTTGACATATCATTAATATGAAAGTTATTGAGATTTTTACAATTTTTTTCATATTGAGTCTTCAAAACCTGGTGTGAGTTTCACACCTACAGCACATCTCAGTCTTGATCAGCCATATTTCAAGTGTTTGATAGTTGTCAAAATAGTTTGTTAACAGAAGAGCATATAAAATAGATCTTATTACCCCTATATTACAGATGAGAAAATCCAGGTTCTAAGAGACTAAATAAGAGACCTTTCCCAAGGTCACACACTGCTAGGATATTGCTTGACTGGATTTGCAGCCAATATTTACTCCAGCTATGAAATTGTGCTCTTCCCACCAGTGTGGAAATGTACCTCCCTGGAAACTTCATCCACTGAAGCTACCTCTCTTCTCAAGAGTGGCACTAAATGTGTTTCATGCCTTAATTTTTCAGGCTAAGCATTTCCAGTCCTCATAAGCATTCCCTACTGTATGGTTTACAGTCCCACCGTCATCCTATAGTACTCTTCTAGAGAGTCTATCCCCACATTTCTGAAAATCCATGATATTCCCAAAGTAGTCAGACCTGTGAGATCTACAGTGATACCACTGGTACCTGTGATCCAGACATTGCTTCTAGCATTAATAATATAATCTCACATTGTATTTGCTATTTATTTATTTAGAGCTCTAACACTTTATTAGCTCCTAATGAGCTCATCATCAAAACAACCCATAATTCCTACTATATTTGTACAGTTTATTTAGTGTTTTGTACTTATCCTTACCAAATTCATTTTAATATCTTTTTTCCCATTGCCTAAAATAGATGATCAATAACATTTTTGTGACATGGATCAATAGTGCTATAAGAGCATATAATAGAAGAACTTGACATTGTTAGCAATAGATCTTGTTAGAGCCTTGCTAAATTTAAGGGGAAAAATGATTTAAAAAAAATAACATAGAAAATCTAAAAACTATTTTGAAGAACAAAAGGAAGAACAAGAGACGAGACGGAATGGTGACCATTTGCTCTGCTCACCCGTATTTCTGTTTCTACCCCTTTCAGACACCTAATAGGATTGCACGATACTGCCCCCTTGAAATTATTTCTGAGCATGTGACTTCCTTAGGACAATGAGATGTGACAAGTGGCACAGGTGGCTTTCAAGTGAAAGCTTCAAAAGAGGCAGCACATGGTTTGCCAGGCCCTTTCTCTGCCTGTGCCACAGGTACGGGGCTCGCTCTGCCTGCGTGAGCTGGAGAATGCGGAAAACAGCTGCAAAGTTCCCATTTGACTGTGACGGGCACGAGAAGCAAAGCTTGTTTTTCATGAGCCACTGAAATTGGGGGATTGTTTTTTACTGCAATGTAGTCTGGCCTATCCTGATTGATACAGGGACTAGAAGACTCAGTGGAATAATACACTTCTGAGAAAAATTTATTAAGGAAAGAAAATCCAATTTTGAAGACTATTACACATTCTCAGGACAAAAATATCAAATTCCACAAAAAAAGGAACAGCTTCCTCCCAGGAGCTCTTGCCTCTCAATAGACCTGGCAGAGACTTAATGTCAATGAAGAGAATCTGGCTAATGAATCAACAGGAATATACTTCCTCTTTCCCTGCCCCTTTCCCACCTCCAGCTCCAACCCTAGCACTTCCCCTTTCTACCCAAATGCCCGTATCTTCTTTGTTACAGGATGTCTGACCTTGATTTTGTTATTACTTTATTGTGTATGATTATTTTTCATTCTGTATGAAAAATAAAATTTCATTATAATCAATGGAATCATCCAGAGGATTTGCCTCGCAGGAATAGGGGAACTATTCTGGGTGCTGAGCTTTCTTCTTGGGACACTTGGCTAGTCCATCACTGTGCAACTTAGCACTGGGTCTCCTTCTCCCTGGTTCTGTGTGTGGCCATCCCTTTTCCTCATCCTTCCTTTTCGTGGCATCGTGTCTATGATTTTCTGGGACTTTTTGGTACCCGGCCTTCATTGCTTATACTGTAAGAGTAAATATTTATCTATACTCTATAGGGAAGTTTTGCTTAAGAGATAAAACAGAACCCAGTATGCAAACAGTAAAAAGTTAGATTGGCCTGAGAGCTCTCATCTGCCATATGAAATGCCAGACGATAACAGAGCAATGCAAGTGAAAGCATTGAGAGGAAAATGTCATGAGCCAATTCGCTCAGCCAAGTTGTTGTTCATGTGCAAAAGCAAATAAAGATAGTCTCTGTCACAGAACTTCCTGAGGAAAATTTATCGCAATTCATTTGACCTAAAAGTGAACAAAAAGTTAAGAACCTCCAAATGGGCAATAGGAATTAGTTGAACAGAGTTGTTATAAAGATTAGTAACTTTTGTAAGTATGATTACAGGTTATAAAAAATGTAAACATAAAAAATTCCTGTTGAATATGATACTTGGTACAAAATGTATTCTTTGCTTCCATACCCTGGATTAGGTTGGCAAAGACTAGGGAGTGACTGGGGTGGAGAAAGAATGACAAGCTATAAATTCCTCATCGTACACTTGGGGACCCAAAAGATAGCATTTCATTCTTAACTTTTCATCACCAAAAAAATAATGGAGTGGATTGTCGGATTTTGTTTATTTCTTTTGCTTATCAGTAACAACACTGGAAACACTGACTTGCATAACGTGAAACTTACAAAGAGCGGAAGTGGTATGTAAAGGAATTTTGATTCAAACCAAATTCTTCTGACTTCTGAGAATTTCTCAATTTTACTCACGGCCCCTTCCCTGTCTTAGAACTAATTTTCCCTCCTGAATCTTCTAGCTTCAAGCATATACCCACAGAATCAGCCTTGTTCTGTGCTTTTTTCTTCATTCACCTAAGAAAATAACGTTTCTGCCTACACAGCTCTGCCTCTGCCTTCGCTTCCCAGCTGCCAATCTTCTTCATGTGGCTTGCATGGATGTGTTTACAAATCCTGGGAGAATACAAGGCCATGGCACCCTGCAATGTTTCCACTTCTCCCCGACACTTAATTCAGAGCCATAATAAGCAATATTCCACTCACCTGTTTCTACACCTGTTTCCTACAGCTCCCAAGTTGCTCTGATAGCTAGCTCTTGATATAATGCCTCCTTAAAAGGAATCCTTCCAACAGTTAACACTCCCCACCCTGGTCTCCTCACACTAATAAAAGCGAAAAACAGAATAATATTAAGGGTGAACAACAGCGGCCGAAAGAAACCCAGAGCAGCAAGCACACTGGGAGTATTTTCCACTTGGATTATAGTGTCTGTTTGCCTGGATCGTTATTTCTCTCAGGCCTGGTGCCTGGAGGTATGTGCTAATTTGCCAAGCTGCTTTAATATTTAGTGGGGAGCCACAGCCAACCAATAATTTTTAATAGCTTGTCCTCTATTGATTTCAACCCACACATTAAAGCACCTAATAAAAATTTTAAAAAGATAGGTGAAGGGACATAAGGACAAGGGAAAGTTAATAGCTTTGTCCACCTCCATTTGAAGGGAACAAGAGGATTATTTCAACTTATATGCAGAGTTTGTATAATAAGACAATTGCTGATGGCACCATCTCTCAGCAATTTTTTTTTTTTAGATTAGCTTCCAATATATATAAGTTCTTTTACTGATATGGTTGTATTCCTCAGCAATCTCTGAAATCAGTAATTTCTTATGAGGTATAGAAGGGTTTGTTTTAAAAATTCAAAACCCTCATGGATCCAGCAATGGAATGAATTTTCAATAACTGAATGACATTTAAAATGTTCACCCAGCCCACCCCTTGACCCTCCACCTGACAGGGTATTGCAACAGGTAGAGCAAAACATGGAGGCATGCATTGTGGATCTAGAAGCTCCCCAAAGCCCAGGATTCAGACTTTAGGAAGGACTGGGTTCCCACTTGTCCCTACATTTGACTTGGGTGAGAAGGGAGGAAGCCATGCTAACTGGTATGTATCATGTTAGAAGGAAAGAATCTATTCCAAAGCAGCCTTCAAACTTAGCTTAGGAAATAAAAAATACCATCAAAAGATTTCTTTTGGATTATGGATGTGGCATGGGTGTTGATTAAGTACTCCTGTAAGTCACAAACTCTCCACAAGTTCTGTAATTTAAGTCTGTATGGTAATTCACTCTCTCTTTACATTCTCACATCTGTTTAAGTTAGAATGAAACCTAAAGGGTGATTTCTCTTGGGTGAAATATCAGGAGGCTGAGGGAAACAGAATTATTATGGGCATTTAAACCAGGCCTGCATAGGAAAGGAGCAATATTCAAAGATAGATATGTGTCCTTGGTAGCTGTGCTAAGGTGCAGTACCCTATTGTGCTGAAAGATGGTTTTGGAAAGATCAAAAGTGGTACAGTGAAAAGAGTTTTTACAACAGTGAAGTAGGATTTAACAGACTGTCATTAAAACCCATATGTTCAAAGAAAGAGGACTCAAGTTCCCTTACTAAGCAACCGCACATTTGTGGAGACCCTTCAGGTGAAGCACAGTGCTAGGCAGCACAGGAGACACAGGAAAAAAGGACATTATTTCTTTCTCAAAAACAATTACAATTTAGCCATAAAAGCAAAACACATTAGAGAAGTAAGGTGGGGAAGAGAGCAAAGTGACATTTCAGTAGGGCACTGCGCTAGGCTCTGGGGATTAAACGGAGGAAAGGGGTAAAACTCTCCCATCAAGAGCTTATTTATAATATAGCTAGGGAGCCACAGCAGAAATATCCATTGTGTGTTCAGGCAGCTGAAGCCTTGATTATGTCATGGTAGGTTGAACAAGCACCCCCATTTCCTGGTGCTTCCTGGGATAAGGGATTTTCAGTGTTTAAACTGGGGGCAGTCCCAGGAAAACTGGGATGAGTTGGCCACTCAATGTGGAGAAGCAAGCCCAAGGTTTGGAGACAGATGGCTCTAAGTTTAAATCAAAGTTCTGCTACTACTATCTCTGAGACAATGGGCAGCTGATTTAAAATTGCTCTTTGTGTCTTTTCTGCCTTATCTTAAAAAACGATTATAAAGATAGTGTATTAAGTCACCTGGCACACAGTAGGCACATTATTATTATAGCTATTTTCTACGTGCTAAAGCAGTGCTGTAGACAGAAAAGTCTCAAAGGATTTCAGAAGAGAGAAATAGTCATTGTAGTTTGAGATGGAAAAGAAAGATTCACAAGCAGGGCGACCATGTCATTGCTTTTCCAAGCTGGGGTTCTTTGGAATGAGAAAGGGGGTATTCTTAATAGGTTAAATGAGAGATCAGGTATAAACTTTGCATGTTCCAGACCAACCAGAGAGTTTCATGGTCAGCAAATCTTGACTGAAGCTTTGAAGACAGACTGGGAACTAAGATGGCAGGAAATGCATGAAATGCAAAGGCCAGATTCCACAAGGCATTCTTATGAGCTATGGTTAGAGAAGCCTGATCAGTCTGTGTTAAAGGATTCTTAAGTACCAAATTCACAAATTTGGTTTTATCTCTTAGACCATGAGGAACCGCTAATAAGGATTGAGTAGAATACCAAAATGTAAAAGTGTCATGCAGATGGCATAGGAGAGTGAGAGAAGTCCAAAGCAAGAAGTATTCCCATGTTGTAAAATAGTCTCTATCTTTCATTAGTTCCCCCACATATTTCCTAGTGACTTCTCCAATAATTTATTATCCTTTGAAGCCAAACCCCCTCTTCTAAGTCTAATAATTTCTTTGAGTTTCACTTCCTTCTGTGAATGTTCCATGCACATAAATGTTAATAAAAATTGTGTGCCTTTCCCCTTGTTAATTTGTATTTTGTTAGTTTAATTTGCAGGCCCCTAAGCACTGAGCATAAGAGGGTAGAGGAAAAGTTTTTTTTTCCCCCAACATTTATATTAACCATGAGGAAAAATCAAGGAAATCCTAATTTATCTGACTTCAAATCTCTTGCCCTTTCAAATATATTGCCCTGGAGATCCATCTAGAGTATACTTTTTAGCAGAGACAAGAAATGTTTTCGGGGAATGGATACCCCTGAAGTCCCAGGAGACAAAGCTTTATCGGGTTGGGTGGGAGGGATGGGGTGGAAAATAAGGCATTTTCTGACTCTGGCAGGATTATTCTAAAGCATTTTGTCACATGATTTCTCCACAGATAAAATCCTTAAGGGTCAAAAAATTGGCTGACAAGGAGATGAATGAATCTAATCATTAAAAAAAAAAATTCTCTTAATTATACCCCTTCCCTGAGCTTTTGTTTTTGTGATACACACATACACATAAAATGGAAAGATCATATCTTTGCCTCTTGGATCAGCTTGATAAAAAGTAATATTGAAATAGAGACTCATAAAGAAATATGTTAAAATGCTATCCTGCCCTACACATCACCCCCTTGCAAAAAAAAAAAAAAAAATTCAATTAAACTCTGAATGAGTTGATGACCAGTGGCAGTCTCTACAGAACAGTATGAGAATCAATTAAAAAAGGAGCCAAAAAATGCCTCAGAACATCACTGATAACACAATGAGACAGGAAAAAAAATTACAAGTATGAAGTTAAATCCAAAATTTCTTAGCAAAAATGCAGAGGCTTCTCTTATCCCACAGGACCAATCCGGAGAACTATTAGTGTTGTGGGAGGCGAGAACCAGAGAATAATTGTTGTTGTTTGTTTATTCTTGACAGTTTTAAAGGATAATTTCTCTTGAGGGAAAATTTCTGTTTTCTACTTAGAAGTGCCTTCTAAACCCAAGACCATTCCAAGAAAGTTTTTTGGCTCTTTCTTAAACTCTGGAAGTGGATTTTGCATAAACTTGTATAATCTTGTTTACTTAATTGCTTCAATAGATTATCATTCCTCAAATTCAGAGGCTTAGAAACATCACTAGATATGAAACACATTCAGGAAAAGAAAAAAAAATCAATGTAACAAAGACTAGATGCAAGTCCAGTGAATAAAAGGCCAGGATTGTGTCCACAATGGTCCCTGATTTGGAAGATTGCCATTTCCACTGTTGAAGCCTATTTATTATAGATGTGATTTTTCATAAAATGTTAAAATGGTCCAAATGCTTTTTTGAGTTATAGCCCAGTCAATTTAGGCACTTAAATCTGGTTAAGCACTGGGTGCCAGATTTTTGTAGTGTATTATCCACTAAGCCACATGTACTGCTGAGAAAACCTTAATTCCTATTACAATTTAAAACTTGGTAAGAAGAATTTAGTTTTTGTACAAGAACACAATAAGCTGTTGTTTCAATTGCAATAGCAAAGGTTTAATTATCTCTAACATGAAAATTAAAATATAAATTTATTTGGTACCAATATTACATATTATTTCAATTATAAAAGAACTTTTCTGAATCATTGGGGATAACTTTGGGAAAATAACTCAGCAAGAACAGATACCTGCAATACATTGCTCTAAAATTAAGGTAGAATTATTGTACCCCATTAAAATTTGTAATCTCTTGTTAATGAAGTTTAAAAAGACAGTTCATTTATTGCAGGGGAGCTGGGGGAAAGGAAGTAGTAATTATCAGAATATATGCACCAAATCATTATTCTACTTCATTCCTTATGCATTGTCCCTCTCCGCCACATGAGTCTTATGTAATAAAAATGGAAGATTTTGATTGCCTACTTAATGAAAATTTAGATGCAGTCCATAGCCATTTTTAAGAGAAGAAAAAATCTTAAATTTTATTACCATAGCTCCCAGATTAATTAATGGCAGAAGGGTTAAAATTCCAAATACACGTTGGTCTTGTTAACACAATTGATTCTAACTCCTCAAAGACAGTTCCTCCTTTTTATGCCAGACATCTAGGTTGTAAAACAAGGTACTGTTAGTGAGAAATACAGCACAGCAAGAAGGGTCTGTATGGGCTTCACTGACTTTTCTTTTTTTTTTAAGTTATTTTTAATCATAATATAACAAGCATTTGAGTGCCTACTATCTACTAAGCACTTCACAAGCACTACCTTATTTAAACCTGACAACAATCCTCTGTGGTATGAATTAATATTTTCCTTATTAGACATATGAAAATTTCATAACCCAAAGAAATTAATTTGTTCAAGGTAATTCTGCCAGTAAATGACATACCTTGGATTTGAATCCAGATTCAGCTGACACTCAAGTCTGTGATTTATCCCTGTGCAAAACTGCAGTCATCAAAATACCTGATGCATTTCTTCTACAAAGTCAGAAAACTTTTCACATCAGACAAGCTATTTCACTAGCATTTTTTTCCTTTCACTACTGCCTATAAATGATGAACCTGCCAGCCAAGACCAGGCAGAAGCTTATCAGCTGTTCCGCTTTTAGCAGAAAGAGACTCTTGAAACATGTCTATCTATTTGAAGTCCTGTATCAATTCTTTATCAAGCCTGTAGCCATTTTATGATCTATGAGAGGAAAAAACATCCCATCTTTCCCCTCTGGCTATCCAGTCAACTCACAGCACCTCTTCTAAATATCCCTAGCTGGAAAAGCACAAAAATCCAAAGACACTTCTTTATTTTTAAGGGTTATTTTGTTTTTAATAGACACATAATAATTGTACATATTTATGGGATACAGTGTGATGTTTTGATACATGCATACATCGTGTGATGATTAAATCAGGGTAATTAGCCTACCTATCACCTCAAACACTTGTCATTTCTGTGTGGTGAGGACATTCAAAACCCTCTCTCTTCTAGCTACAGTCATGTGCTGCGTAACGACATTGCAGTTAAGGACAGACCACATATATGACAGTAGTCCCATAAGATTATAATGGAGCTGAAAAATTCCTGCCAGCGAATGACATATTGATGATCCTGATCCTGTATAAACCTAGGCTGATGCATGTGTTTGTGTCTTAGTTTTTGACAAAAAAAGTTTAAAAAGTTTAAAAAAATAAAAAAAGTTTAAAAATAGATAAAAGCCTATGGAATAAGGATATAAAGAAAGAAAATATTTTTGTACAGATGTGCAATATGTTTGTGTTTTAAGCTGTGTTATTAAGAGTCAAAAATAAAAAAAAATAAATATTATAAAGTAAAAAATGTAAGTGAAGGTTAACTTACTATTAAAGAAAGAAAAATTTTTTTTTTATAAATTTAGCATAGACTAAGTGTCCAGTGTTTATAAAGTCTGCAGTAGTGTACAGTGATGTCCTAGCCTTCACATTCACTCACCACTCACTCACTCACTCACCCAGAGCAACTTCCAGTTCTGCAAGCTCCATTCATGGTAAGTGCCCTGTCTCTCTTATTGTATTTTTACTGTGCCTTTTCTATGTTTAGAGATGTTTGGTTACACAAATACTTACCTTTGTGTTATAATTGCCTGGGGTATTGAGTACAATAACATGCGGTACAGGTTTGTAGCCTAGGAGCAATAGGCTAGGTGTGTAGTAGGCTACATGATCTAGGTTTATGTAAGTATACTCTACAATGGTCACACAAGGATGAAATCACCTAACAAAGCATTTCTTAGAAGGTATCCCCATTGTTAAGCAATGTCTGACTGTATTTTGAAATATCCAATACATTATTATTAATTATAGCCACCAGAATTTATTCTTACAGTCTAACTTTAACTTTGTCCCCATTGATCAACCTCTCCCTATCTCCCGTCCCCCGTACTCTACCCATCCTCTGGTAACCACTATTCTACTCTCTACTTCTATGATATCAACTTTTTTAGATTCCACTTATGAGTGAGATCATGCAGTATTTGTCCTTCTGTACTTGGCTTATCTCTAGGTTCATCCATATTGTTGCAAATGACAGGATTTCATTCTTTTTATGGCTTAATAGTATTCCATTGTGTATATATTTATATGCCCCACTTTTTTTTTCTATCCCACTGATGGGCAGTTAGGTTGATTCCATATCCTGGCTATTGTGAACAGTGTTATAATAAACAAAGGAATGCAGACAGTTCTTCTGCATATTGATTTCATTTCCTTTGAATATATACCCAGTAGGAAGATGGGTCATACGGTAGCTTTATTTTTAATTTTTTGAGGAACTTTCATATTGTTGTTCATAGTGGCTATATTAACTTGCATTCCCACCAACAGTGTGTAAAAGTTCCCTTTTCACAACATCCTTGCCAGCATTTGTTATTTTTTGTCTTTTTCATAGTAGCCATTCGAACAGGGGTAAGATGATATCTCACTATGGCTTTGATTTGCATTTCCCTAATGATTGGTGATGTCAAGCATTTTTTCATATACCTGTTGGCCATTTGTATGTATTCAGATCTTTTGCCCAATTTTTAATCAAATTATCTGGTCTTCATTGCTCCTGTGTGGTTTGAGTTCTTTATATAATCTGGATATTAACCCCTTGTCAGATGCGTAGTGTGTGAATATCTTCTCATATTCTGTAGGTTGTCTCTTCACTCTGTTGATTATTTCCTTTCTTGTGTAGAAACTTTTTAGTTTGCTATAATCCCATTTGTCTATTTTTGCTTTTGTTGCTTGTGCTTTTGAGATCTTATCCAAAGAGTCCTTGACCAGACCAATGTCATGAAGCATTTCCCCTATGTTTTATTCTTGTAGTTTTTCTTAGTTTCAGGACTTACATTTAAGTCTTTAATCCATTTTTAGTTGATTATTGTAAGTGGTGAGAGGCGGGGGTCAACTTTAATTCTACTAGATGTGAATATCCAGTTTTCCCAGAATCATTTGTGAAGAGACTGTCTTTGTTCACTCTCCCAGAGCAGATGAGGCGTTTTCACCTCTGCACTAACTTAGCACTTAGCACCTAATACTGTCAGAACACAAACCACACTGCAGATGAATCATCTTCTATGCTAGACCATACTCCCAGCCTATCTTAGTTTTCAATGAATCTGTTGGTGAACACAGGAAATATATATCTCAATCTTTTATTTTTCTGAAACATGTTGCAACAGCTGATTGTTAGTGTTGTAATTTTTTTCTCATGAATCTGCCCAAATTATTGTTTCAAAAGAAATTACAGTACCTTTAGCTTTATAAATGGAAAAAAAAAAAAAAGAATAGCCACAAACAATTTATCACAAAGTCACCAAGTATCTGAAGTCTCTACTTGAGGAAAGGCCCTTGAGTAACAGAGATTACACACTGCCATACAGGGTTGCATTTCAGGCTCCTCTAAACTGTAAACATCTCAGAGAACTCTAACGATTGAGGAAATGCAAAATTAATATTTAGTCTTTCAGAAACTAATTTTGTGAATAATTTCATTATAATAGCCTAAAACTGTGGTTATGAATGAGGAACCACTTTGGAAATTAATCGTTTGGTTGCTGAGACAAAAAGTGATTAACTCTATATCATCAATTAAAATATTATATGGTACCACTAAACACTTCCATGCAGAATAAATAATGAGTATCTTGAAAACTGTAAGTTATATAAATCCTAAAAACCTAAAATAAAAAGGAAATTAAAGACTATTTAGCAAAAGCAAACTCGTTGTTCTCCCTTAAGGGAAAACATAAAGGTCTTTTAGAAGATTAAAGATTCATATCTGTGCCGCTTTCTGAAAATTCCTATGAATCATTCAGTCTTATTGAAATGCACAATTACTACTTACATAAATAGATTGTTCTTATATATATGTATATGTGTGTGATGGTTTTTACTTTTTTTGACATCAATGTAACCAGAGCTTTAAACTTTGTTATATTAAAAAGTAAATCATTTGGGATTTTAGCCAGCTTCTCTCCTGCCTAGAGCTGTGAAGCACAGGAGGGGAGGACAAGAATGGATATTGCAGGAACAGAAGGCTCAGTACAGTAAAGTCAGAAAGTTCCAGAAACTTGACTCTTATCTGACAATGTTCTCTGGAGATCCTCAGGATGGAAGGCAGCTGTTTTGTGCCTAAATAATTTCCAAGACTGGAGAAATCCCAAGTTGAGAAGAGCGCTCAGCTACTACAGACGCTACTGGTAAAGTGCCCCGGGAGAGAGTTCACTTTTGCCTCAGTAATGATGCCTTCGCGCCAGTAGGATTTGTGTGTTCACGAGTGGGCAGGCGTGTCACGCAGGTGTAAGGGCTTAATTATCGTCCATAGCTGAGGCAGGAGAGAAGGATAAGTAAGCAAGTGCATGCATAGAAGGTCCATGTATGCTCTGTAGCTGAAGCAGATTCACAACAGGTGACAAGAAGTGGAGAAGAAAGCCGGGAAAAGTGACTGAGTGGTTTACTAATGATCTCCATTCTGTCTTTTGGCAGCACACAAGGTCATTTTTCTCATCACTCAAATAAAAATTGTATTTAACACCAGAAGCAATAGTATTTGTGGTAGGCAGAATAATGACCTCCTAAAGATGTTCATGTCTTAATCCCTGGAACCTGTAAATATGTCACCTTACATGGCAAAAGGGACTTTGTAGGTGTGGTTAAAGATCTTGAGATGGGGAGATTATCCAGGGTTTCTGGACAAAGTTAGAGAGGAAGATGTGACCACGGAAGTGCAGCTCAGGGGATGCCTCCTGGGGCCAGGGAGAGGGGCTGCCTCTGGAGGCTGGAGAAGGCCAGGAGGGGATTCTCCCCTAGAGCCTCCAGAAGGAACGTAGCTCCGCTGACCCCTCGATTTTAATCCCAAAGGACTCATTTCAGAAGTCTGATTTCCAGCACTGTAAGATAATAAATGTCTGTTGTTTTAAGTTTGTGGTAATTTATTAGAGTAGCCACTGGAAACTAATACAGTGCCTGTGTTGATTTTTGTTTCCATTGCTCTCTTTAATCTAAATACACATTTTCTTTCTATATGGAGTGACCTTCGCTAGTGCCCTATTTTGTACCATAAAGGTACAAAACATTTATAAGGTAGTGTCAGAATATGCACTTATACATCAGGAAATTTCCTTCAACTTAAAAGGCTAGAAATGTTTTAAAGTTCTAGATATGGTCATTCAGGAAGTGCTGAATGATAATTTCTATGTTGTTGCAATACATCTTTTATCTCACCTCATCCCTCATCCTCCCTGACATACCGAGAGACTAGGCAAAGAACTCTGGCATTGCAACAAATGCAACATGGGGCAGTGGGGAGGAGGAGGTGTAATGACTCTGGAGAGGTCTGGGGTTGCACAAGGCTCTGTGGAGTCTGTGCCTGAGAAACTTCTAGATAGCCAAAGATTTCCATCAGCCTTACGAAGCTAACCAGGAAGCTGTCACAAAGTTCTTCTGCCTACGCAGCATGAAACACCATGATAATGAAATAGAAAACTAAATTAAGAAGTTCAGCACGCCCTTTAGGGGACTGGCAGGAAAACCAGGGTATCAATGTGATCTGTAGCCCACTGAGCCTGTTCCAGTAGGAAATCAAATCGACTGCTTTGTATTTACCTTGGAACACTCCGGCAACCTGGTAGACCAGTGGGCCACTCTATGTAGGTGGGTCCACCCAGGCCTTGAAGGATTCTGTCCAAGTGTCCTCAGAGGCAGGAGGTCTGGGGGGCCTTGAGGGTACCAGTAGTTTAGGAAACAACTTGTTCCTCAAGGTACTTGTGCTTCTCTTCACTTTGGACTCAGCCCTCATCAACCAGGATACTCATCAGCAGACAGGGAGCCACGACAGCAAAGTCTATGCCAGACACTTAATCATGTTTCTCCCAGGAAATGGTCAGGGATTACTCTTAGCACAATCGTCTTTTGTCCCCATGAGGAAAGGGGACAAAAGAAAGGTAAATTGAAAGGCCAAATAGAATTCAGGTCCCAGATGAACAGTTTTATTTTTTTCCTTGCTCTCATCTCTGAAAAGAGGTCTCTCCACTGGGATTTCTAACTGTAGGGAAAGAGACTATTGCACAGGTCAAAAGGAAACCTCCTGATAGTCAATAGTAGTTACTGTGTCTTGGAGTTAGAACAACAAAGGATGAAAAAATATTGTTGGATCGACTGTGTAGGGTACAGCTTCAGTTGGACAGAAATCTTGTGTAGTTGACAGCCATTTATGCTCCTTGAGGTAGCTGAGTCTGTTACAGGGGACTCTCAATTATTTGGACAGCTAAAAGCTGTCTATTATATGTCCATTTTGTGCCAGGTGCTCTATTCACCATGGGAGAAACAGAAGGATTAAGACAAAGCTCTTCACAGACAGGGACCAGTAGAGTTACACTATCCTGAGTTTGAATCCTGGCTCCATCTTTGAGTAGCTGTGTGATTCTGAGCAATTTCTAGTGTCTCTTCATCCAAAAAACAATAGATGAATTAGATGACATCCCTGTTATCTAATTAGGGTTGGCGGATGTTGCCTCCATTGAGTAGCTTAACATCAAGTGGGGAGAGAAATAGGGACACACATGCCTAAATGCTGTGAGGGAGATATACGCAATATGTGGAAGCACAGGAGACTGAGCTGGAAGGGGACTTGATAAATAATTTATAGGAGATGGTAAAAGGGTCTGCAATGCAGACAGGCTCTTGATTTATCAGATTTAGGGACTAGGTCTCCTCTCTGCTTATTTAGCCAGACAGGCCCTATCAGAATACCAGAACGTATCATTCATTCAGCCTAACGGCACAGATTGTCTTTCCAGGGTGCTCTTCCTTGTTTGAGGGTGAATTGGAGCTAGTAAAATAACGTATACTCATCCACTTACCCATTTATTCATCTGGCTATTATTCGGACAGTGGGAGCTGTGAGCCTTGGTCACATCTGAGAATTCTGCTGAAATGCTGATTCCAAGGCAGGAGTTCAGCTTCCCCTTGGTCCCCAGGCATTGATTGAGTCCGACTGAATTGATTAGCATGGATTTCTTTCTCATTTCTCTACTTAAACCTGCTAGTGTAGATTCAATGTCAATCAACATATACTTCAAACAATAAAATTGGACCAACTTAAATTAAGTAGAAAAACTAAGAAATTCCTGTAATTATAGTAAAATTACAATCTATTTAAGAAGCTAAATTACACTGGGATTTCCTAACTGGAATTCCCTTGTTTGGGCCATTTTATTAGATGATATATATAATTCGATCTCAAATAGTAGGCCTCCATAGATCAAATGAGAAGTTTACTGGCAGATATCGGTTTATATTGCATTCATGGAACAACATTCCTCACGAAATTGTCTGGGTCTAGTGTACATCTACCGAACATCATTTGGGTAATATTCAAGGCATATGACTTATTGGGATAGAGAAATTTTATATTGTTTTTCAGAATCCTGAGTTCTTATCTTCATGTAACAATTGCATTGAGGGTCAGCTTCTGCCCTCTGTTCAATTCTTCTTTTCTCACTTCCTTTATAGTGTATCTACCAAGAGCATTCCCCAGTAATCATTCTGCAAGCAACTTTACATCTCAAAGTCTGGGAACCCAACCTAACATGAGGTTGTTGGTCCCCTTGGGAAGCTCTACTCAAATTTTAATCATTCCGTTCTTCCTTAGAACCTACTGAGAATTCTTTTTGACAAACTATGTTTAGAACCAAAAGCACATTTTGAGAGTGATCTACCCCAAAGTACCAAATCTTTATCATCTGGGGGTATGTATGTATATTTTTTAGAAAGAACCAAAAGTCATTCTAAACTGAGTCTGAAGAATAAACTCTATGATTAAGCTAGGTTCTACTATTTAGGACACAAAATTCGGTGCAGCTAAAATGTTTTGGGAATGATTTTCCTAAATGGTGGTCAAACTATTTTGAAAGCAGTACCTACAAAGAAGGAACAAAATGTTTTTAGCAAATGGATCACCAGTAAAATAAATGTGTAGCCTCCCAAGAGAATTACTTAGCCTGATACATTTCACGGTCCATGTATAACTCCCACCATTTCCATTAAAATACAGGCTCATCATTTTATAGTTATGCTCAAGTTGCAACTATAAGACACTAGTTAGAGCCTATTATTCTCCTTATAATTATACTTTCAAGCCCAAAGAACTCCATGGAAAATGGAATAGTAGGACCTAGGTTGGAGGTTCTAAAGAAATGAGAAGGTTTAAGTAACATTTGGTATTTTTCTAGTATAAGAACTTGAGGATATTTATAGGCTAATGACCGGAATTGTGTCTTATTCATGTAAACCATCCCTAGCTCCCAGCCCAGTGCCTAATACATAATAAACCATTGTAGAAGTAGCTAAATTATTCAATTACAAGAGAAACGCAAAAGCAAGTGGGATTTTTGGGCCCTAGCAAGCAAAAAAAGTCAGAAATTATGAATAAATATAACAATTATATTATTCTTTATATTCATATAGCTTATTTCTTATATCTATGTGGCTTCCTGGATTCTTAGATTTTTTCCCCAATTTCACATTTTCCCTTAGTGATTAGCATGATCCAAAAAATTGAAGTGGCTTATATGCCTGCTTGCAGTGATACCAGGGGCTGACTCCTTAGCAGGTCTTAGCAGTTGAATAACCCAATAAATAAATTGGGTGGAGGTTGTCACAAAGAGGAGGGAATCCCTAGGGCCTGGAACTAGAAGAAGAGGGGAAAAAGGAGCCACCCCAGCCTGCAAACAAGACTCAGGCGTCTCAAAGCAGGAGGTTCTCACAGCTCACCAAATAGGAAGCACGCAGACAGTAATAACCAATGGCCAATGGTCAAATGTCAAAAAGAGTAAGGCTGACAATTTGCACCACGCAAACTAGGAAGGCCAAAGAGGAAATGGGAAAAGTCTCCACGAGACACAGAGCTGTGGTTTGCAAGAAAGATGATCAAGGATTGCACAGGCAGTGCGAGAGGAAGCAATTGTTCCCTGCAGCAAGCATGTAAGCCGGGGCTCTGAGGCAGGGAGCACCTCGACCTCAGTGGCAGCCCTGCGGCGGCCACATTCCATGTACGAGTGATTAACGGAGGTTACAGCGGGCCTTGTGAGGCCAGGTCTGGGCCAGGCACTGGGAGGGCTGTGAAGTGTATGGACGAGCATTTTTATGAGGGTTTCACAGTGGGTCTATAGAAGGAAAACCAACACACGTGAAGCCATAAACCCCTAAACCCTGTATCAATTAATGTGGGAACAGAAATTCAGGAAGTAAGAGATGAATGTGAATCTGAGAAAGACTCATGGAGGAGAGACCTCAAGCTAAGCCTTAAAGTGTGGTTAGGATTTTGATAGGTTGCTGGGAACAGAAGGAAAAACAGCAAAGGAATAAAAAAATAAGTATAATTTGTACTCTGCAGGACACAAAAGGTGTGTTGAAGAGTGTGAGTAATTGTGATTAAATGCACGTGAGTACTAGGGCCAAATTTCGGAGGGCTTTAGAAGCATCAGGGGACTGGGACTGGTGTGTAGATGACGGCACACTCCACGGAAGGGCAGGAGTTGGAGAAGCTGCGGATGGAACCGCCCACTGGCAGGCAGCCGCCTTTCTCCAGCCCAAAATTGAGGAGGGCCTGGACTAGGGAGTAGAAATGGAAATAGAAAAAGGGAGATGCTAGCCCACATTTCAAAAGCTCAACAAGCTTCTAAGTGACCTAAAAGCATTAAAAAACAGATTAATTCAAAATGATGCCACTTCGAGAAACTGGATTATTAGTTAAGGAATGCAGTCTGGAAAATATATAATAGGTTTGGTTTAAAATACATTGAATCTAGCAAGGGCACAGGCCTTGGGGTGGGAAGACCCTGCATGCTTATTTCAGTCTCAGGGGTTCAGCTGCCTCCTAACCACCTCACATCTTTGCTGCTACAACTCAGCTGGTCTCTTCCTCCATTCGGGTCCTTCTCCACGCACTCCCCAGATTTGCATGTGGAGCCAGAACGGACTTGGCAAGACAGAATCTGCCTTGGTGTGGATGAGGCAGGATTTTTCCAAAGCTTATACA
Source organism: Varecia variegata (assembly GCA_028533085.1). NCBI lineage: Eukaryota > Metazoa > Chordata > Mammalia > Primates > Lemuridae > Varecia > Varecia variegata. The sequence goes on from CM052445.1 coordinate 10,798,413, forward strand.
TTGTTTCTGTCCAATCACATATAGTAGGCGATCAGGAAATACTATCAACTATTACAGCACATTCACTACAACCTAAGTCTTGACTTGGACTTCTTTTCTACCTTATCTCACTTAACTTAAACACTAACTCAAAGTCATAGATATAATTAACCCAATATGACAGAAAAGGAAGCAAAACCAGAACCCAAAAAGGTTAAATTGAAAACTCACAAAGCTAATAAAGTAGAATGAGAATTGTAACCCAATTCTTTTTTAACCAAAAGTCTATATTCTTTCACTAAAATGTACAGAGATTACTAGTCAAAACACAATAGGAATAAGTGCATACAGAGTTATTTAAAACATTCTCTGAAAGCACAAATGAGGGGGCAGCAATTAATTGGTCAAAAGTTCTACCATTTCTTTCCTGAGACTTTCAACACTCTTAAGTGGCTGTCATCTAGTATCAGGGATTTATTCACATTTAATTTTTTAGGTTTATCATTAACTATTTTAATAGGACTATCATCTGTGTTTCAAAAGATCATTTAGGAGTTAAACCTTATCACATCTTCATCACTAAATCAAAATATATATCCAGTACAAATGGGCAAGGGCAATTTATAAGGAAATAAATACAAATAGTCAAAAACTAAATGAGAAATTTTGCAACATCACTAATAACAAAAAAATTGAAATTAAAGTAGATATCATTTTTCATCTACCAAAATAGCTCAGAAATTTTTTTTAGAATCCAACTGATGAGAGTGAGTGAAAATGATCATTCTCATATTCTGTTGATTAAAATATAAATTGATATAATCTTTCTAGGGGACAAATTGGTATTGTAAATCAAAATCACCAGACTATACTAACTCTTTGACCCAGTAATTTCTTATATACAAAAATATCCATCACAAGGTTATTTAAGTAGTGAAAAACTTTAAACAGCATAATGTCCAACATAAATAATGATTAAACAAAATTGGAGGTAGCATACAGTAGAATGCACTGCAGTTATTTTTAAAAATCACATTATGTAAGAACATAAAATGACTTGGAGAAATGATTATAGCACATCATTAAATAAAGAAAAGCATGTCTCAAAATAATGTTACACTATAATTCAATTTTGTTGAATCTGAGCCAAAGGTCCACCCCAAATCTTAACAAAGATTCTTTTTGGACAATGGGATTATATTTTCTTCTCCGTGTTTTTCTGTGATTTCCAAATTTTCTATAATGAATATATATGGTTTTTATCATTGAGAAAAAGTCATATTAAAAATCTGATTTTATTAAATTATCTATTCTACATTTTCAGGGAAGCCATGTACAAATCCAGCTCTCCTATGGGACATTCACACTCGCTCTCCTTTCTTAGGAGTAACTCCGGGCTTCTCTACCCTCTCCCCTTAAAAATCCCAGCCTTCCTTTCTGAGGAATGCAGCTGGTTCTAGTCATTGTCCTGATCACAAACACTTCTTTAAGAATGATGCGCCTTGTCCCTTGGGTCATATTTTCATCCTCTTCAATCCAACCCACTCATCCACATGTGAGTTCAGCAGTGATTGAACATCTCCTCTGTGCCAGGCAATATACTAGATGCCAGTGACACAAAGTCAAGTAGGACTATTTCAGAGTCAGACTTGAATAGAACGTATGTGCTGTATTGGAGTTTAATGGACACACGGAGGAGGAAGTTCAAAAGCAGACCCAAGAGGGGAGGGAAAGCAAAGAATGCTCAGAGGCTGTGATACTCACCCTGAAAAAAACAGGAGCTATTTAGATCAAAATGTCAGGGAAAGACATTCTAGGCAGAGGGAAGGCCTGTGCAAGGCACACAGGTGAGGAAGAGCATCATAGACTATATCCTGGGAACTGCAAGGATCTCCACGTAGCTAGAGTGCAGTGTGCAAGGACAAGTGTCAGGATGCAAGGTTAGAAGAGCATGTTTCAAATTGCGTTGCATGAACTACCAGAACTAGGAAATTATCCTTGGATAAAAAGATATTCCTTGATCACATCACTTTGGGAAATACTGTCTAGCACATCCGCCTCTTGTGGATGGATGGTGCACATTAGCATATTAAAGGCCTGCAGTAGGAAAACAAAGCCACTCTCCCCTGTTCCCCTAGTACTCCTGGAAACACACACCGAGAAATATTGAACCAGAGAAGTGAGAAGGGTCCGGAAAATAAAGGCCTGTGTATGAAGCTAAGGAATTGTCTCTTTACCCTGAAAGCTCTGGAGAACCTTGATGGCTTTCAAACAAAAGAGTCACATGATCAAGGCTGTGAATGACAGAAAAACACTCTGGCATTAGTAAAGCGCCTTGCAGCAATGGGAGTGAGAGAGGAGACAGAAATCGGGGCTCAGGAGGCTGTTACAGGAAGAAAATGGGAAGCAATGTGAGCCTAAAACTAAAACTGAGGAAGCAGCGGTGGACTAGAGAGAGTTTGACCCAAGGCAGATGATAACACTTAGCGATGGGCAGAAACGTAGTGGAAATCGGGGTTTAGCGTGAGAGAGAGATCTCCGACATGCTTCTTTCTAGAGGTTGGCAGGGGGAATCCTGTTTGGCGCAAAGTGTAATAAATGAAGTTTTGGACATATACACTATGGGAAATATGAGTCTGGAGATCAGCAGAGAGATCTAGATGGACAAGACAGATTAGGAGGTCAGTAGAATAGCAGTCAGAGATGAAATCATGGGTTTAGATTGGAAATACTTTACAATGAGGAGAACACAGGTTCCAGGACATAATCCTGGGTAAGACCAAAGTTTGGCCAATGATAGGAAATCTATAAAAGTGGTAAGATGTAGCCACAGGGAAAGCTTGAAAACCTCAAGGTAGAAATGCCAAGGAAGCCAGAGAAGGAGTTTTAGGATGGAGGGTGTGGCCACTGGGATTCAACGTCAAGGAGATCTAATGAGTATGAGCTAGGATATGTCGATTGGCTTTGGCAAAATGTCACTAATCAGGGGTCTGCATCAGAACCTTGTCAGAGCCGTTTGGGATTGGAAATCAGATTATAAAGTAAGAGAGAAAGAAAAGAGACAGAGTGAGGATGGATCTATCCTTCAAAGTGCTGACAGAGAAGGGGATCAGGACTCTACACATTTTGGTGTTTGGGCTTCGGGTATGTTGGCTTTTACCTGGGGAATCACCGAGTACATGTTATTCCATGTTGAGAGTGGGAAGGAGGCACAGGGGGAGGGACATCAGTGAGGAGGGAGGTTAAAGAAAAAAAGAGAAGAATGGCTAATAGAGGGGTCTCTGGGGTGCACAGAGCAGAGCTGGAAAGTAGGACAGCCCCTAGTTCCTATTGAGCTTGGGAGCAGGGGGAGAGGAACTTGCAGGTTTTAGGGGAGCCATCTGAGAATGCACGCACTCAGTGTCTGCAACTTAGCCAAAGCAAAGTTCTGTAGAAAGTGCTCGGAAGGCACGAAAGGGTTCGAGGAAGAAGATTAGGTTCTAGAGAAGGATCAGTTTATCCCCCAGCATTTCAGCAGAAGGCTCTGGTAATATTGAGACTGCACTTAAAGCTTCTCAAATTAGTATCAACTCCATATAGAAAAAATGCCAACATTAGTATTAAAATAGGTAAGCACAATTATGAAGGTAGAGTTCATCAGATATAAATATGTACCTATTTATGTGGCGCAAATGCATTTTACACATTTATTTTTAAACAGGAATTTTTCCTTAGGTATGTAGATTTGGGACAATGTAAATGGCAAAACTGGTGAACTTTCCTTTTACCTTTTCCTCCCCAAAACTGGGATCATTTAAAAGATTAAGAAAACCACAAATAATATGGAGACAATGATTTTTATTTACTAATTTTGTCAATACTACTTTCAAATTTCAAATTTCCATATAATAAAGTATTATCAATTATTAGAGTAATGTTTCTTTATTTTTACCATTGATTTTTTAAAGTCTCTTTCTAAGATAATTTAAAAATTAAGATAACAAGTAAATGTGTGCAGAGAAGTGATGCCTAAGACCATCTGACACTGCAGCCGAGATCTAATCAACCAGGTGGATTCTTACACCATGGTCTGAAGACAAAAAATCCACACCTGGAGTAAAAATGCTAAGCCCATTTAGAAGTTATTTTTGGTTCCTTGATTACAGTCAAATATCATCAGTGCATATTTTTCAAAGAAAAACAAAATGTAGACGGTATCAAAGCAAATCAAGAAAGGTGGTGCTTCTAAAATTGGCTGTAAACTCCACTACCGCCATTTCTTCTCCTCTGCCCTTAGAAAATGCAGTGCTTTGTCCCAAGGGCAGAATGACATTGTAAACTCCATCCGAGAGGTGCAGACCCTGGGAATCCAAGTGTAAGGGCAAAGACCTGAAGATCAGTGGGTTGGAAAAGATCGAGAGCTCAAGAAAAGCTTCAAGGCCCCGCAATTCAGATCTGCTCATCTTCCCTACAAACCCAGATTCTGACATGACCAAACAGCAGTCATCACAATCCTACTTGTTTTTTATTAACTGAATGTGTCCTCTTGTGGCCTATTTTGATAGGAATATTTATTTAATTTATTGGCTATCCCTTACTTTATTCAGAAATCATAGAGGAGTTAACTATTTCTAGAAAAACCTTTAGAATAAAGGAATACATTTCATTTATCAGTTCTGTAAATCTGATGATTTACATTTTCATGCACTCTGTTAGCATTGCTTAAAGAGAGGCTGACCTGTAATTATAATGCATAGGAGCCAGGTACCATCTTTCTGTGTTTAATTTTCATTAACATCATTTGATTTGCACTAAAGCTTTTTGGAAGACTATCTGTCTCCAAGATCAATGAGAAGCCTGTAGAAGCAGGTTTGGAAAAGTCAGGAGCTGTGAAAGTCCAGACAGCCAGAAGTGGAGCCCACATCATGCCTTATAAAGAGTCTGGCCAGGATGTCGTGGCTGTCATCGCCGCTGGTCAATGCACATCATCATCACTGGCACTGACACCATGGCCAAGACTGAATAAGGGATGCTGCTACCATAGTATCCTGCAACTTAACCTAGACTGCCACCACCCACACCACAGAAAGACTTCCCAGCCATTCCCATCTAGCAACATGACAGGCTGTGCACTCAATACCCTGGTAAGGACATGGGCTAGGTGAGTTCACTTGCCTACTTCCTAGGCAAGGAGCTAGGAAAGGAAATACATGCCTCCCTTCAGCTTTCTTGGGATTTTCCCCAAGGCAGGAAACATAGATGGATGCTGGGCAGCTGATCCCAACAGAAATCCACTGCAGGGTACTACTTTGCACCCAGTAAGTGTCTAAAAACTGTTCTTGGGAATGATGTAGATATATATTTTTGTACTTAAAAAAAATGGATAGGAATTTTGTTGTGGAAAATGTGTGAGAAAGCATGCTAGTTCTCTTTGCTTGTTAATGCCTTCTAAATAATGTTGCAAAGAAATGTTGATTGTATGGAAACTTTTTGGAAGAGAAAAAAGGCCAATTTTCACATTCTGAGCAATCTTCATAATTTGCACATTAGGGAGAAAATAAAGGCATAGTAACTGCATTAGAATACAGGCTTTAATGAGCTAATGTATAATAAATTGGCCCCCAGTGGAGCCTGAATAGAGAGAGAATGGAGCAGCTATGGTTCTCCCTGTTCTCTCCCTACTCTTTAGAAGCTTTGAGGCCTAGCACAGGCTCCTACAGAGAGGACACAAAGGAGCTGTGCTTCACCTGACTGGTCTCAGTAGAGATTCCAGAAGAAGGAACCTCGTTCTCACATTCAAAGAAAGAGGAGTCACTTGTCCTTTATGGACCTGGAATTCCTGAGCTCACTCACTCATTTATTTATTCAACTGTGTGCACTAAATGTGTTCTCTGTGTTGTGCAGCATGCCATAGGCTGGTGAGCAACACAAACAGGTCCTTCTTTTCCCTCTGGCCTGTTCGTTTTGGAAATGCCTGGCCCTCCCCCTCCTACGGACACGGATGTGTGTTTCCTTGGAAGAGCACAAGATGCTCCCTAGTGCGATCGGCAAAATGAAGCAGGAGTCTGTGCATTGATCAGATTGGGGGCAGGAGAAACTCAGTTCAACCCTGAGGAGCTCCTGCCCATGACTTAGTCATCCAAAGGTCTTCTTCTTTCCTCTGGTCAGGTGATAAATTCACATATTAGGTCAGAAAGACAGAAACAACTTTTGGAATTCAAGTTGTTTGTATGAACAATCCATTTACCACTGAGTGTGGGCAGGTTAAAAGTACATGCAGTCCAATCAGAACATTTTTGGCCCCATCCACCAGGAGATGCCCTCCAATAAATTGTCCTTGTACACTCTGTGTATGCTGATGACCCCGGACTACAGTGACTCTCACAGGAGGAGATGAAGGTATTGTGAAGGATCAATAGTTTCTTTCCTCATCAAAATCTTTCTTATTAAAGAATTATCATCTTTGAATGACATTTTATAAATGTCCTTAAGGGCTTTGTGCTATGCCAGACACTAATCAAAATATATTGTCATTGAATTGCAGAACTCACATTCAAAGTAGTTTACAATGACATGGATTTGCTATAGGTAAGCGCAAGGGAACAAAACACAAAAACTAATCTACAAAATAATGCAAAACTAAGCTAAAATAAACTAATAATAATGATGATAGTTTCAATTGCTAACATTTACTGAGTACTTCCTACATTCCAACATTATTCTAAACTCTCGTGTTATATCATTTTATCTTCACTGCAACCCAATGAGGAATAGAATGAAAGTATTCAATGCTTTGTATTCCATTTGTTAGGGCTAGAAGGTTGGGACTATGTTAATTCTCCATTTAAGAACAGATTTGGTAGAGACAGTGGTATTTTAGCCAGTGTTGGTAGGCACAGAGGGGGATGGTGCCCCAGGAACAGGGATGTGGGAAGCAGGAGAGTGAGAAACTATGACCCATGAATTGTCTTTGACTGAAAAAAAAGCAAAGTACTGTAAGATAGAAAACAGGCAGTACAGGGAGCTCGAGTATGCTCTGAGATAAAGGTAAGAAGGAAGTTTCCATGGAGAAAGTGACAGAGATTCATTGTCTGGACAGAATCAGAAAGAGACCAGCAAGGTATTAACATAAGTGCAGCTGGGGAGGCTGCTGGCGAGGCGTGAATGCCGGGGCTGAGGGGTTGAGGCCGGGTGGGCCAGGTGGGGGAATCGGAGCCTAGGCATGGATGTAACTCTCTGATCTGATGGAAAAAGAATAGACACAGGGATGTCAGATACAACCAGCACCTAATGTGACAGATTAGATGTGGGTAGGAAAGAAATAAATAAAGATGGCTCCAACCCAGAACCAGAAAGAGGATTGTGATGTCTGCAGCAACATGTCCACAGAGCTGTCTTTTCTCTGTCCTCTCCTCTTGATCCTGTACCAATAGCAATTGCTTGAATTTTCAGAATGCCCTAGCACCCGCTTCTATATAGGCTGATCTTGCTTTTGCTAGCATTTCTCAGCTGTCAGAGTTGCGCTGGCAGCTGCCATTCCCTGCCCATTATTATTTACTTCAAACCCTGGTAACCAGCACAAAGTTTGCTCAGCCATATTCTTCCCTCCATGGAAAGACACAGACTTGGAGGCTCAGAGTGGCTCAGTTGGCTGCAGAGTTCACTGTTAGGGCAACTCACAGCCCAAGTAGCCAAACACATCTCAGCAGTGTCTGGAGAATCAGACAGCCCAGCTGGAAGGAAGAGAGAAGCAGGAGGCCAAGAGGCTTGGTGTGGGCTGGATAATGGTCCCCAGAGGTATATAGGCTAGAAATGCTGAGACCTGCGGTGCTTACCCTCTATGGCATAAAGGACTTTGGAGATGTGATTAAGTTAAAGAACTGGAGATATCTGATGGGCTCTAAATGTAATCATGGCATCTTCATAAGAGAGAGGAAGAGAGAGATTTGAATACAGAGGAGAAGGCAAGGTGATGACAGAAACGAAAACTGGGGTGATGATATCGCAAGCCAAGAAATGATGTAGCCATCAGAGCTGGAAGAGACAGGGCCAGATTCTTCTCTGGAGCCCCCGAAGGAACTCCCTGACACTTTGATTGTAGCCCCCAAACTCATTTAGGACTTCTGGCCTCCAGAACTCTAAGACAATGAATTTCTGTTGTTTTGTGATTTGTGACAACAGCCATAGAAAACTAATACTAGGCTCTTCCCTCAACTGGCCTAGAAAGACAGGCCTGATTATTAAAGAAGAAGATACTCCTCTACTCATGTCAGCTTGCCAGCATGGATCCAAAGGAGGGACATCTTTCATGTTTTTCTGAACAACTCAAAGTAGTACCTATACTTACCTGTTTTCAACAGGGCGCTGAACAATCTTAGTCCTGCATGCTTCCCTTCCACCCATTCCTAGTCCCCAACCCCTCCGGTGCTCTGCTACTCTGCTCACACGGGAACCCCAGCAAGAACTGTCCTGTCCCCTGTTCTTCATTCTTAGTGTGCCAATCCATCCTTTGAGACAGCAGGAAACTCACTTCGTTTCTAATCCTTCCTTATATCTATTAATACAAAACGTGTTGCTGCTCTCTCCTTTGCATTCCCATGGCTAGAGAACACGGAGCACAAACCACATCTCATTCATTATTTACACACCAGATGGTGAGCTCCTCCCATTTTCCTTCTCAGCAAAACGCCTGCTATGTGTTGGGCATTAAACGGATGATCGTACTTCACGCAGGAGGGAATGAAGGCATGAGGCTTTCTTCTCTCCCCCATGCTCACATTCTAAGCTTTGCTTTTATTTCTTATCGTCCCCATTTTGAAAACTGATGCCCCAGGGACATCTTCAAGTTAAATGGAAACTATTTTCTTAAATTAGTTAGAAAATTCACACTACATAAAGAAAAAGAGGAACTGCAATGGCAGTATGTTATGTCAAATGAAAAGAATTGATAATTCTGTGCTCGTGAAAACTTTCTCTAAGGTTGAGCTTCATTCTAGAGGAAATTTGATCCTTCTGATCAAAACAATCCCAATGTACTGTTTCCCTCTACTCCCTGGTAGTTCTAGCTTAGTCTGACATATGGATCTAGGTATTAGTAAGTAAATATATAAATATTTAGCTATAGATGCTGTGCATTAGGTTTACATCCTGTATGCAGTTTATAAGGTCACATGAGTGTACGTGTTGTGTATGTGTAGATGTGTTTGTGTATCAAGATTCAATGGTGAAGGCAGCACGAGTTTCATTTAACACTTTACGATTTTTTTTTTGATGCATGTCCTTAGACAAATTCTTCAAAATGAGGTTCAATTTCTGCAACTGTAAAATGGGGATAAATAGCTACATTTTAAGGCTATTGTAAGAACTATCCAGCATTTGTAATAAAGTTGAGCACTCAGTGAGTGTTCAGTAAATAATATCTATTGTTAATATCCTCCCTTACATGTCCCCTAGTTTATTCAGAATTATGTTCCTATCACAACACTACCTTACACATGTGCTCAATGCAAATGTGACATTGTGAATAGGTCATTAAGTAGTTGACTCAACTAGACATCTACCCACCGAGATTCAGCCCCTTCCTTCAACCGTTCTTTAGCTCATTTAGATCTACTCTTCCCCATTATCATTCTGATTATTAATAGCTTATTTTCATCATTCTATAAGTGACTCATATTTTAGACCTTACCCTCTAGGAATTGAAATTTGGGAAGAGCACAGTCACGGGACCGACTACTGGGGTCAGAAAAGTAGAGCTCATCAAAAACTACAGGATCAACGTGGGTGAACATAAAAACAAACCCTGCGACGGAGCCAAGACTCACAAATGAGCCACTGCCTTCTGTCTTCTTCCCCAGCTCCCCGCCTGCTAACAACACTGTGCTGGTCCAGGGCCTAGATCTTTCCATCATAGAATCCGGAGAGCAGATTGAGAGACACAGAACAGGAGATTGAGAAGGAACCTGCAAGAGCAGGCAGAGGTTTCACAACGTAAATAAGAAAGGGCTCAGGCAGCGTGGGGACAGAGGGAAGGAAACCCTGTGAAGCTGAGCCCTGAGGGAAGGTTTGGAGTTTGTTATGGGCTGCAGAGTCTTTGAGAATTGACAAGGTGAGACCAATGTGGTTTTGGATCCCCTTCAAGTTTAAAAGATGCAGGTAAAAAAGGATTTCCTCTTTATGTATATTTTGACACCTAATTGAACTTCTCCAACTTGACCTCCTTAAGAAAACAGAAGCCCCTGGTTTTATTGGGGTTACAGAAGAAAATGGAAAATGCATTTGCACTACCTCTATGTAAGCAGAGTGGTTTAAGAATATTTCGCCCCACAATGTGTCAGCACCCAGCACCTGGGGAGCACATCTCTTTCAAGGTCAATATCTTGACCTGGTACTCCCCTGATGGTATTGTCCCAGGTCCCTGATTTGGTGGTGCAGTCCCAGGTTCTTGAGCCCAGCCTTGTGTCCTAATTACAGCCATTAAAGTCCACAGCATTCAAATCTGACTCTGTGCTGCTTTTCAAACCTGGCCTCTAGCTTCCTTTCCTCTCTGACTGGCTGTCACCCTTGTGCTCTCAGCCGCTCAGGATTGAGCTAGACAAGGTTCTGGGATTCTTCCCCAGGCAGGGTTCACCTCAGCCCAGAGGAGGTTTAATACCAAGAGGCAGTTCAGATAATGTGGATGTTTTGATTAATCAAGGATGGTCTCATGGAGGGGAGAGAACCTTACAAACTCTTTGAATGAGAGCTTGGGAATTTGAAAGAGAGAGTAGGACACAACACTAAGATAGTTTTGTTCACCTGGGTTGGACTTTTGGTGAGTGCTTAGAAGTTAGAGCAGATTGAGAATGGGGCTCTGTGCACAATTGCCTTATAATGACAGCAAAGCCGAGTGGGGCAAAAACACTAAGAAAGAATTCACAGTTTGGTCTCTTCCAAAGTGGTACTTTTCCTCGATTGACATGCATTCCACTCCTGTTTGGGAATTTTGCTCCCTGGCTAAGAGAGCAGTAGGTGAGCCCCATTTTCCTCCACTATCAAAAATGGCAAGTGATTAATGCATCCAAGAGCTGGATTGTCGCCGGGTCTGGTGGAAAGAGATAGCAGGCTGGAGAAAGTGCAGCAGCTGCCTCCATTTTTCTACAGAACTCTCGTTGGAACAATTTTTTCCCTTTCTTTTTATTTCAGATTTTTGCCAAAACACTGCCGCTCTGCCTGCCCATCCTTTAGCCAGGCATTTTGTGTGGGAGTGATTGAAGTGGGCAATTAGATTCTCCTCTTAGCTCCTCTTCATTTTCCTTTTGTGGACATTTATTTCTTTGTGGTGCAGCAAAAATCATTTTTCAACTGGAGGGAAAAACTCATTTCATTTTATCCTATTCGGATTCAGGATAGATCGTGGAGAGAGATGTGTATGTTTCCTGATACCCTGATTATTTCTGAGAGGAAGAGAGAAGGAGCATTTTGATGAGCTGGCGTGAGACAGAAAAACATGAATATTCCCTTCATCTTTAGTCCATTTTTTAGGGCTGCTGGCCCAGGTACTTCACACGTTAGATAGAAAAATGTTCAAAACCATGTTTTCAAATACCCTAATTATAGGCTTTCTACATTGAACTTTCAGCTGAATGTAAATACTGCATCGAAGTATTTATCCACTGATCTTTAACTTTGTCAATAATCATGCCAAAATGTAAATTAAGTCTCTACCCCAATCACAGGTGCACAAGTGCTAAGTCAATGTTCTCCCTTCAAGCTCTCCACTTTATCATTCCTCTACTTATGCCATCCACCAGGAACTCCCGCCTCTTAACTCCTGGAACATTCAATCCAAATGGCCCTCCTGAGTGGATACTTCCAAAGGCTGCCCAGAATAACTAAGGAAAGAATTGGAACTTGCTCACACCAACCCCTAAAGCCTCTGACTTCCGCAATCACATTCACAGATTTCAAAAGCTTTCCTGCTGAGACCACAGCATATGTCATGAATTTGCTATGGCTTTGTTGCCCTTCATTTCCCAAATTTCCTTGGAGTACCAGCAAATGAAACCTAAATTTAAATCTAATAAGCTAAACAGATATTTTCCATCTTAAATTCCCAGGGCCGACTTAATGAAATTGTAGAGGAGAGGAGAGGCTCGTTGCTTAGTGGTTGGTCTTCCCTTTGCAGACTTGGCTGACCACACCATCCTGCATTTCAGAATAGAATCACATGATGAAAAGACGATTTGGCTAAGTCTCTGTGTCATCATTTCAGCACCAGATGCTACTTGTATGTTCACACTGTGTAAATGTCTGTGTCCCTGTACTCAGTACTCTCTCATGGCCCCTTGGGGGCACCTGATCGAAGGTCATCACTGCAGCCTACAGAGGGCAGTGCTCAGTCACATGGAAATGTCCTTCAGGTCCTCTGAGGATGGCAGAAAGTACTGCTTATGGAATGCTAAAAATATATATTAATAAGGAATTTTACTTTCTTCCTGGGAAGTCATCATTTTACAAATAAAGTTACACAAAGACTGTTGATGGTGTGATTTTCTAATCTCAGTTCAACTCCCTCTTGCTATAGCCTGGGCTGCCCCATCTGCTAAAATCAGTCACTCTGCATTTAGGAAATGTAAACCAATTTAAATATAAGCCCAAACTAAAGAATTGCTAGGGTCCATCTGCTGCCAAAATTATTCTGAAGGATAAATAGGGCCCAACACAATGTTTTGCCTGCAAGACTTTTGATAAATGTGTATTGAATCAGCAATTATTTTAAAATAAATGAATATTAATGATTTTTACACCCATCCGTGGTTTGGGTTATCTGTCGCATTAGATTATTCTCACCATTTCTCCCTTCCATTGGTTAAGTCATTGGAAACGTATGGTAATCTGTATTGTCCTAAGAGCACACAAAATGGGAATCAGAGTGTCAGGAGGGAAAATGCATTCTCCGCTTCACAAAATCTGTGTGTTATCTTACAAGGCTCTCTGTCTTTTTGTTCACATGCAACATTAGATAACCCTGGAGGACAATCAACCATAATATTCAGGATGTCCTGTACTTTTTAGACGTTTTAATACAGAAACAGAAAGGAAGGAAGGGAGTAACTTTCATTAAATGCCTCTAACGTGTCTTTGCTTTCACATATATTATCTCACTTACGACTGTATCCAACCTTGGGAATTATTTAGTATTATTTTCATCTTAAAATAAACCGAGACTCAGAAAAGTTAATTAAGTAGAATAACCATTCTTAAAAATAGCCCAGGAAAGGACAGAGCGGGCAATGATCAGTGTTTGTGAAAACTGTGTACACACAGGCCACACGAGCCCACCCAAGGTCCTCATAATACTGATTTATTGAGGATTTCGTATGGTCAGGCACTACTCTCAGTGCTTTCAGTGGATTTGCTAAAGAGGTAGATACTGTGTTGTTCCCACTTTACATGAAAGGAAATGCAGAAACAGAGAAGTTAAGAAACTTGTCCCAAATCACATAACTAGTAGGTGGTAGGTCCAGGGTTCAAACCCAGGAAGTTTAGCTCCAGAGCATGTGTTCTTAAATACCGTGTTTTAGAGCTCACCAAAAGGATACGATGATGCTATAGAGAAATGACTGTCTGTACGGCTGTAACTTGCAGCAAACCCATCAGAAATAAGCCTGAAACCCAGTTTTACGGATTCTGTTGATTCTGATTCTGTGTACCAGTCAATATTTTTGGGATCAGTGTCCTTTTCATATGAGTTGATAGACTGATAGAAAAATTCAAGGTGTCTAAAGACCAGTGATGTCCCATAATACTTTCTGCAAAGATGGACATGTTCTAGATTTGCTGCACTTGTCCTATACGGTGGCTCCCAGCCACGTGTGCCTGCTGAGCACTTGAAATATGACTAGTGTGACTGAATTGCTGAATTTCTAACTTCGTTTAATTTTAATTAATTTAAATTTAAATAGCCACATGTGGCCAGTAGTCATATTGATCAAAGACAGCAGCTGTAGAGACTCTACTGAAATAAAAACGGCTGTGGTAAGAGCTAATATCTGTTGAGGTCATTCAAACTTCAAAACAACTCTATATAGTAAGTACTATAATTATCATTATTTTACAAATGCAGAAAACATATTTTACAGAGTGCTATAGTTGGGATGTTTGATCCCTCCAAGTCTCACATTGAAATTTGATCCCCAATGTTGGAGGTGGGGCCTAATGGGAGGTGCTTGGGTCACAGGGGCAGATCTCTCATGAATAAATTTATGCCCTTCCTGGTGGGGGCATTAAGCTCACTCTATTAGTTCCCATCAGATCTAGCTGTTAAAAAGAGCCAAGTACCTCCCTCCTCTTTCTCTCTTGCTTCCTGTCTTGCCATGTGGTCTCTACACAAGCCAGCTCCCCCTCACCTTCTGCCACAAGTGGAGCAGATACTGGCAACATGCTTCTTGTACAGTCCGTATAACCTAATCCGAATAACCCTCTACATTACCCAGCCTCAGGTATTCCTCTGTAGTAATACAAACGGACTTAGACACAGACGATGGTTGAATCACCCAATACCACACAACAAAAGAAGTGAAACAAGTATGGGTAGAAATTAGGGGTTGGAAAAATTGATCTAAAAAAAAAGAAGCAGCAAAGATCCTTTGACCATGAAAGTAATTGCAAAGGACTGAGGCGGTGTCTGATTTTGCTCATTATTTTATCCCCAGGGCCTAGCTCTTAGTAAGTAGTAAATGCTCAATAAAAACTTGTTGAATGAAAGAGTAAATAAATACATAGTGATAGTCTTGTCTATTATACAGAGAATTGTACTCGATTGTCCTTCATCTTTGCTAAGAACAGCATGGGAGATTCAGATAAGATGAAAAAACTTCCTGATACTGAAATGTGTTTCTGGAGGATATTAAAATCTATATTCTGAAAGTACATAAAAATAAGAGTTCTCCTGATCAAAATGCAATGACTTTGATATGCTCCCACCTACAGAATAAGGGATTGATTAAGTTCATCCCTCATCCATTTGAGATGATCATTCATTTTTAAATGTAAAGAAATAGCAAACATTTCCTGAACAAAAGCAATTTCTAAAAAGAAATTCTTACCAAACATATTTCAATCAGAGAATGAGTCAGAAAGAGGGCACATTTTTTTCCCTAATTACAGGTCTGTTGATTAAGAAGGTTACAGCACATCAGTTTGGGGTTATTTAAAACTGTAAATTTTACGATTCTTTTCATTTCATTTATAAAGCTGTTTAGACTAAAAACATCAGTGGTCTCCATCTAGTTTTAATGAGAGCTTTCCACATGCTTTGTGATCCTCAAAAATAATTACATGGTCATTTACTAATACTGACCTAGAAAACTTAATGGACATTTCAAAGGAAATGAGAGTATTAATGGAAGTGCTATCAGAGCTGGCATCTTCTAAGTGAGTGTGTTGCTGCCTGAGACCTTTACTGAGTGAGGACCATGCACAGGATGCTATGGAGTCAGAGTGGGGCACTTAGCCCAGCCTGGGAATTCAACTCAGGGAGGTTTTCTGGAATCTCAGAAGGCAAGATAGAGTCAGGTAAAGAAAGGTGGAAAGGGAAAAGCGTGAGCACAGGCAGAGTTGTAAGATAAGTTTCTGCTCCTTGTTGAGTTTGACCAGAGATGTGTGGAAGTCGAGGCTGGGACGAGTCATGAAAAACATTGTAAATATTTAGTCTGCAGGCAATGGAGAAACACTGAAGAGCCCTAAGAAGAAACTAATAGATCCAGATGCTTCCGGCTGCAGCATGGAAGAGCGATTTAAAGTGAGACCGAAGACAGTCAAAGAGTATTGCAGATCCTACAGAAATACCCCAAAATCCATATGTATAAACATGTTCACGTCAGCATTGCTTACAATAGCACAAACCTGAAACCTAAATGAATGTTCATGTTTTTTTAAGTTTTGCATGTCAAAACTGACTTTGCACTTTCAAAATTTTATGTCAAAATGTGATTTTATATTCTGAAAATCTGACTTAAACAGAGAGCTCTATGTGCTGCGACCACATTTTTTGGGGAGTGTTATCTACCCTTCCTTTGTAACAGATGATTCGCAATTATAATCATTCAAGGATTCAAGTTTACAATGCCCTGGATGCTGGATATGAAAGGCAGCATGGTATGGTTGGTAGGGAGATGGACAATCGGGCAGGCACCTCACAAAGCCCTGGGCAGTTCGTAGGACGAAGCTATCAGTGTAGAAAGCCCAGCATTCTGTGGATCTCCTTAGTCATAGAACTGTAACTATTTTTTTTTTCTGTGAGCTTTATAAAATTTGCTTTCTTAAAGTCTGGGGATGTGTCTGATTATGTCTAACATTCCCTCATTATAATGATCCCTCAGTGATGGGATGGATCACTTTCTCCTAAATTTTCAGTAATTTTATATATGATCAGAAGTCAGTTCAATTTAGGTGGCTGGAATTAATTCCCAACTCAAATTTGCACTATTTTCTCTACGTACTTAGAGATAAGTTTTTCAGACAAAAAAATTTAAATATGTATTAGCATTCTGGAGATTGTGACTATCTTATTAATTTTGTATCTCTAGTATTAATTTTGTATCTCTGGTATCTAATGGCATCTGGCCCATGATAGACAGCGAGTGAGTGAGTGGTGAATTTAATAAATCAAGTTGTATTTTTAAAAACACAATTTCTTTTTGTTGGTGGTGTTTTGTTTTAGAGACAGGGTTTTGTTCTGCTGCCCAGGCTGGAATGCAGTGGAGCCATCACAGCTCACTGCAACCTCAAACTCCTGGGTTCAAGTGATTCTCCTGCCTCAGCTTCCCAAGTAGCTAGGAGTACAGGCACACACCACCATGCACAGCTAATTTTTTTTATTTTTATAATTTTTTGTAGAGATGACGGTCTTGCTATGTTGTCCAGGGTGGTCTTGAACACCTGGTCTCAAGTGATCCTCCCACCTTGGCCTCCCAAAGTGCTGGGATTGCAGGCGTGAGCCACCATGCCCAGCCTAAAAACACAATTTCTTACCTGAATAAGTATACCTCTTCTCCCAAACATTTTATTTCTCATCTTTGTACCAATTTTTATTTTAAAACATTTTAAATCTATTTTACTATCTTTCTTCAAGCTGGACATAGTGTGCTATATGCCAAAATGATTCCAATGTTCTCATGGTCCATTACGGGTTGAATTGTGACCCCATAAACGATGTTGAAATCATAATCCCCAGTACCTATGGATGTGACCTTATTTGGAGCTAGCATCTTTGCAGATGATCAACTTAAGATGAAGTAATTAGGATGAGCCCTAATCCAATATGACTGTGTTCTTACTATTAACAAAAGGAGAAATGTGGACACACATCTGCATTATAGGGAGAGCACTGTGTGAGATGAAGGCAGAGGTCGGGTGATCTATCCACAAACCAAGGAATGCCAAAGATTGCCAGCAAACCACCAGAAGCTAAGAGAAAGGCATGGAACAAATTCTCCCCCAAAGTCTCAAAAGAAACCCATCTAGCTCATGGTTGACTTCAGACTTCCAGCCTCCAGAGTGGTGAGACAATAAATTTTTATTGTTTAACCCAGTCTGTGGTACTTTGTCATAGCTGCCCAGGAAACTAATACATAGCCCTTCAGACACATTAGTGATAGCTCATATCATTTTTTACTTTAGTTAAATGTTTATATATCCATCTTTGCTTGCGATTGTGAAGGCTTTAATATCAAATATTATGTCTTAGTCATCTTCATTCATATCTCCACATCCTCTGCACAAGCACACTACTGATTTACCCTGTTACACCCCAGTCCTCATCATCAAATGTATTTCCTTGGAACAGTGTGTAGTCTTATGTTATTTTGGTTCACTGGAACATAGTGATAGCTATGAGATAACTTCTACTTCCTTGTATTAACATATTAAGTTCATTTTGCTTATTCTCCATTGTTCGGCACTTAAATGTTACAAGTGCAGCCATAAGTTATTGTTCTTGACCAGTTTCCCTGGTATTGTTCTTGCATCAAAGTACAAGAAGTGCTCAGTTACTCTCATGAGACAACAACTAAGCACTTCTTGGACTTCAGTGTGTTGTTGATTTTTGTGTTTTTGGTTTTTATTTCAAAGTATTATGGTACAAATGTTTTTGATTACATGGATCACTTTTGTAGTGTTTGAGTCAGAGTTAAAAGTGTGCATGTCACCTACATAGTGTTTATTGTACCCATTTAGGTTTTTTCCCATCCCCTCCCCCACCCCTACTTGATCTCCTTTCAGATTTATTACCCTCTATGCACATGCATGCTCATCAGTTAGTTTTAATTTAATAGTGAGTGCATGTGGTATTTGTTTTTCCATACTTTAGATAATTCACCTAGGATAATGGTCTCCAGTTCCAGCTAGATTGTTGTAAAGACATTAAGTCATCCTTCTTCATGGGTGGGTAGTATTCCATGGTATACATGTTCCACATTTTGTTAATACATTCATGAACTGATGGGCATTTGGGTTGATTCCACATCTTTGCAATTGTGAATTGTGCTGCAACAAACATTCAAGTACAGGTGTCTTTTTTATAAAATGACTTTTTTCCCTTTGGGTAAATACCTAGTAGTGCAATTGCTGGATCAAATGGTAGGTCAACTTTTAGTTCTTTGAGGAATCTCCATACTGTTTTCCATACAGGTTGTATTAGTTTTCAGTGCCACCAACAGTGTATAAGCATTCCTTTCTCTCTGCATCCATGCCAGCATCTATTGTTTTTGGACTTTTTAATAATGGCCATTCCAACAGGGGTAAGATGGTACTTCATTGTGGTTTTAATTTGCATTTCCCTTATGATTAGTGATGTTTTCCTTTCTCTCTGCATCCACACCAGCATCTATTGTTTTTGGAGTTTTTGAAACCATTTATTGAATAGGGATTCTTTTCCCCAGTGTATATTGTCTGCTGTTTCAAAGATCAATTAGCTATATGTGGATGGTTTTATATCTCGGTTTTCTGTTCTGTTCCTTTGGTCTGTGTCTCTATTTTTGTGCCTATAACATGCTGTGTTGATTACTATAGCCTTGTAGTATAGTTTGAAGCCTACGAATGTGATGACTCCTGATTAGTTCCTTTTCTTAATATTGCTTTGGCTATTCGGGCTCTTTTCTGGTTCCACATGAAGCATAGAATTATTTTTTCCTAGATCTGTGAAATATGATGTTGATATTTTCATGGGGATTGCATTGAATCTGTAATTGATTTTGGGTAGTACGTACATTTTAACAATGTTGATTCTACCAATCCATGAGCATTATATGTTTTTCCACTTGTATCATCTACAATTTCTTTCTTCAGTGTTTTATAGTTCTCTTTGTAGAGATCTTTCACTTTCTTGGTTAAGTATATTCCGAGGTATTAGATTTTCTTTTTAGCAATTGTGAATGGTATTGAGACTTTGATTTGATTCTCAGTTTAACTGTTATTAGTGTATAGGAATGCTACTGATTTGTGGACATTGGTTTTGTCACCTGATACTTTGCTGAATTTATTTGTCAATTCCAGGAGTCTCTTGGTGGAATCTTTGGGGTTTTCTAGAAATAAGATAATATTTTCTACAAAGGAACAGTTTGACCTCCTTTTTCCCAATTTGGATACCCTTAATTTCTTTCTCTTGCCTGATAGTTCTGGCTAGGACTTCTAGCACTATGTTGAATAGAAGTGGTGACAGTGGTCATAATTGTCTTTTTCCAATTCTTAGTGGGAATGCTTTCATCTTTTCCCCATTCAGTATGATGCTGGCTATGGGTTTGTCATATATGGCTTTTATAATTTCGAGATACATTCCTTCAAATCCTAATTTGTTGAGGGTTTTTATCATGAAAGGGTTTGAATTTAGTCAAACGCTTTTTCTCCATCTATTGGGATGATCATATAATCTTTGTTTTTGCTTCTGTTTATGTGGTGAATCATATTTATTGATTTACATACATTGAACCATACTTGCATCCCTGGGATGAAGCCCATTTGGTCATGGTGGATTATTATTTTTTTTTTGATGTGCTGTTGAATTCAGTTTGCTAAGTATTTTACTGAAGATTTTTGTACCTATATTCATAAGGGACATTGGTCTGTAGTTATTTTTTGTTGTGTCCTTTCCTGGCTTTGGTATCAAGGTGATACTGGCTTCATAAAATGAGTTGGGGAGGATTCCTTCCTGCTCAATGTTTTGTTTTATTTTCTTCATGCCTATTATTACTAATAGAATTGAGATTTGTAGTTTCTTTTGCTTAAAATTTTCTCTCTCCCTATTAAAGTCTTTTAATTTTAAGCTCCTACTATATGTAAAGCACCATACTAGAGTATGAAGATGCAGAGATTAATAAAATATGGTCTTTGTTCTCAAGACATTAAGTCAGCTACTCTCCTGAACATTTTCTTCCCAGCATTCACAGGATGCTATCTCCCCCTTATAATTTTGTCACCATAAACCACATACCCAAGGACCAAATTCTTTTATTTTCCCACTAATATTCTGCCATCAATTACTTCCATTACCTTTCTACCTACCTTTTAAAGTCATGAGTTTGGAAAAAGAAATAGCATATGCTATATCTCTAAGTCCATCACCTTCCTACTTAGATCTTCCAAGTCACTAGAAGTATGCTCCAAGTTCCTTTTGGCAGCAATATTTATTCCCCAGTAAGTATATAGAAAACAAATGGGTTGTGTGGTTAAAAATGGGAGGGATATTGGGTTTTTTCAGGTCCCCTTCTATTTTTATGCTATGAACTCCATATGCTCTTGTTGGGGTGTCATCCACCATCATTCATCACTGAGGAAACCAGTGGGGTTGGGGCAGTCACTTCCTTATAGAGTTATCACAGGATTCTGCTTACTCACTAATGCTTGGAAGTGATTCTTCATGTATCTAGAAAAATAGCACACTGTTTTCTCTTCAAGCAAAGCATTATGTGGTGCTATACTGCTGATAATTTTCTTCCTCATCTTTATTCTCAATGTCACATTCATTCACTCCTATACCTCTTAACACTGGTATTGATTTTCTCAGTACTTCCTCTTGCCTCTTTAGAGTATATTTATATTTTTAGCATGCTTCTTGAATTATTTTCTTTTTTCTTCTTCTCCAGGGATTTTTTCATTCTCCTTAGTAAGCTGGAGCACAGAGGTACATTCTTGACATCCTTTAACCTTCCTCTAAGAGAAAGATTAGCATGCATTTAGAGCACACATAATTGATGACTATCTTAGCAGAGAAGACAAACATAGCACATATTCTACAGGTCACTGGAACAGGACTCTTAGTTCCCACACTTCCTGGATTCACTGGCTGAAACATAATCAGTAGAAACTGACTTTCAAGGCTCTCACATAAAGAGATCTCAGAATTCCCATGTCAAGACACAAGCACATCTACTTAGCACAATACACATGCAGGGGAATTTTCAAGTAGACACTGTCATGTTCTGTTATATAGAATGACCCTACCTGAGAGAAGTATTGTAATATAATGTCAGGACTTGATTAGATAGATAGATTTATAACCTCAAAAGTTTACCTGCATAACTATGGCATTTTTATCATGACAGTATTCTTTTCTTGGCAAAAGGAGATATCAAATATTTATACTTTCCTTTGCATTAATGTCCAGATTCCTTGTGCTTCAAACACTTCTCTTCTAGGGCCATAGACTACTTAACTTCTTTTGGCCACAACTACATCCAACTCCTTCAGTTCTCAGCAAACCCCTCGATTTCCACCTCCTCACTTTTCAAACTCAGCTATTGCACTCAGATCTACCCAAATTATCTTCTTGACAAACAAGCTCCAGAGGCTCCCCTATTCCCTGATGCTTTTATGCACTGGGCAGCATGTTCAGAGCAACTGTACATTTGGCAATCAGTCATGATTGGACTCAAAGTATCTGAGCTTCCTCTACTCTTCATTCTTCATTGTCTTTAATGTGTGAAGCTCATTATGTGAGCCTTCTTCTAATGCTTTTTCTTTGCTTATTTTGTGTCCTTTTCTTGAATATGGAAACTTACACATTATAAGTTCTTAGAGAATAGGGATAACACCCCCAAATCCTCTTTACTAGTATCTGATGTGACCCACACAAAATAAATTGTTGACAGTAATGGGGCCTTCTGTGTGTAGGAGTTGGATGGTTGACACACGCTCAAACAGACAACTCTCCCTTGTGTTGACATTATAGCTACCATTTGATGACCATTTCTTTACAAATTATATGGCATTCTTTCAACTTCACAGTTTTAAATCATTCTACACAGTTGTGCATAAGTGTCATTTAAAGTAAACCTAATGTCTACAATTTTTTTTATTACTTATTTAGTGTTCACAGTATCCCTAACTAGATTTGGAAAATGAGATATATATTGAAGATTAAGCAAGGACCTTACATTAGAAGACTTTATCTTGAGCTTCAAACACACTGGGAATCTCTTTCTCATGTCCTCCAAGTACCTCAAATTGAATATGGCCATAAAATGCACATGCCTTGTCAGCGTGATTTCCTTTGGGCATATATTACCCTCTCTCTTTCTTCTAGGCCTTCTAGGGAGTTCTTACTTCTTCCTCAAAGTACTGTTCAGAATTCATTTCTCTCCTGGTTCTTAGATCAATGGATTATAACTATTTATATACTAAATTGTCTCTCCCCTTTTGTCTGTGTTGTTTTTGAATGCAGAAAACTGCCGATTTGGCCCATCCATTTATTCGTTCAAATAATATTTCTTTAGTACTTAACTAGGAGCCAGACACTGTGTCCTATGGGAGGGATTCAACAGTGAGCAAGAAAGTCACAGGCTCTCCCTAAAAGAGCTTACAGTGTAGCGGTGTGGGGGGGAAATTAATTAACAAACAAGAAATAATAGCAAAGTGCATCATATCTTCAAAACCTGGCAAACATAGGCTCTCAAAAAGTGTTGCTAAAATATGTTATTTTTTCTAAAGTCAATAAGCTCTCAAAAACATAAGGCAGAAGATACTGTATAAAGCTGATAGTCACATAAAGAAACATTTTGTTACTGGGCCTAATTTGTATAAAGTTGTAAGAAAGTGATGATGGATTCTTGGCATGAATCCCACTTGGTATGGGGCAGAGCAAGGTAGATGATCAACGGTCAAATATTTCATTCACATTTTTTTGTTGCCCAACCAATGATATTTTCCACATTAAAATTTAGAAATGGAAATATGCTGAACTGACTTTAACTTAAAGAAGACAAAACTCCAGCCAGAGGAAAAGAAAGACTCCCAGCCAAAGACAAAAACACTTTAATTAGTCGTTTCATTTCAAGATGTTGAACCAGCTCCAACCCATGGAAACCAAGGCCTTCAGAGTCAAAACAGCTTAAAGAAGAGAAAAAAGATGTTTCACTTATTCAGGAGTTTGATCTCAATCCAATTTGGAAAAGAAAACCTAAAACCTTTTAGAATAATAAATCTGGTGATAATGGAAAGTTGTTTTCCTTCATGTAAGAAGATTCAGGCTCTGCATCAAATCTATTTTAAAATTGTTAAATTTTGTAAACAGGGCAGGTGTTTAAACAGTTACTTTAAACGGTTTAGTTAATACTCAGCATTGCTTTCTGTGAAATATTTAAAGTAAGCTGTTTGCAAACTCATTACTAAACGCTTGATTTCAGAAATCTCCTTGCAGACAAATGACTTTCTCCTGGCAGGTAGTTCTGAAGTAGAAAATATATCTGAGAAAGTTTAGAATAAGTTAACATATTTTAAAAATAGCAAGAAATATGACTTAAAGGGAAACCTTTAGTTCTTAGATTATAAGTGCATTGACATTAATCTGAATAAGAATTTAGATTCCTATTCAGATCCATGGTTTAGATTCCTTAAACCATGTTTTTCTCCCACCTGTCATGGTTTCCTCCCACCTGTCAAACCCAACAGAGTCTTACCTTAAAAATGAAAACAAGATGATAAACTATTGATCTTTTTATACTTGGAGAAGAAAAAAAGAAATAATAGAATACGCCTATTTACAGAAGATATTTCAGATTACTCAAAAACCTAAAAATAATCTATCAAGAAATTCAGACCCTTATAATTATTTCATCTACATACAGGAAGAATCATATTTTAATCCAAGTGTGTTCTATTGTCTACACTGTTCATTATCTGATTAATTTATATTAATGGAAATTATGTCAAATATTTCATTGATATTGTCTCTCCTTGCATAGCCAACAAGATTTTCCATGCCAAAATGTGTATTCTAGGGAGTAAAAGAGCCTTTTCATATGAGATTTTCATGTTTCTCCACACACTTCTGACCATGCTCCAAATTCTTGCAGTTCTCCAAATATGATGAGTGTTTTAATGCCTGTCTACTTTGGCACATGTTGTACCATCTATCTGGCCAATCCTGACTCTTCTTTCAAGCCTTCAATTGCCCTTCCTCTGGAAAATTTTCCTAACATTTTTTTTTCTTCCTCTGTGTTCTCACAGCATCTTACGGAAACTTGTGTGATAACTCACTGTGATTAATCAGTTTCCATGTCCACCTCCTTCAGTACAGTCTAAAGAGCAAAGGCTGTGTTCCACAGAACCTTGTGGAGTCTTATAACTAAATGAGTGTTTAATAAATTGACAAGAGAAATAAAGGTGAAGTTGGAAACCTCAGATCTTGAGCAATGTTTTTACCTCGTAAGCAAATCCATCAAAGTTGTCAACCACAGATCATTTCTATATTGAAGAAACCTCTCTAGATGTTTTGCAACACAAAAGAAAAAGGCATATTTGAGCACTATCAAGTTCATTTCTCACACCTCCATTCAGCATACAGAACAGGTGGTACAACAAATAGTAAAGAGAAGGCCAACTTAGACTTTTTTGAGGTAGAAATTACTTCAAGCAAGCATAGATCTATTAATTTTCAGATTTTAAAGAATAAATTATTTTCATCCTTTCACCAGTTAGGAAAATACTTTTCAGAACATTAAATGACTTTTTAAAATTTTTACCACCATGAAGAAAAAATCTCCAAAAAAACAGAACATAATTTATATCATATAAACATATCAGAGAGTAAAATAAAATGGTGCCATGATGTGAAGTAAGATATAAATACACATATTATCATTTTCTATCACATAAAAATTCATAATAGCCACTACAATTTTCTAAAGCTGCATTTTGCTATCTGTATCTGTATGGTTCTATAAAATACGAAAACATCTGTATTAGCACTGTGGGTTTTTTCAAAGCATGTTCTCAAATCATAAAAACCACATTATTCAAAAAATGCAATTCCAGGGAAGGAATTACATGGAAATGTGGAAACTGAGCTTTGAAGCCCTGCACTTCATTTTTCCTCTCGAGTCCCACAAGTGTGATCACGGTAGGGGCAGGGAAGCGTCCCATCTGGTCCCATCTGGTCGGCCCCTCCTGTGAGAGCATTCCCACAGCCAAGCATCTGGCACGTCATGGTTAGTCCCCTACCCTGATGCTGTTCAGCATCTATCAGCCTGCTCTAACCACCAGCCCTGTGGCCTCCTCCCCAGGTGACAACACACCTACTCCTGCTCTTCCCTCCGCACCGCCAGTCCACTGTGCCCCAGCATCTCACGCACCGACTCCGCTAGTGCCTACTTCCTAGACTCCTCATGTCCTTAATCTATTCTCTCCTCTGCAGCAAGAGTGGCCATTTAACAACAAAAATCTGACCACATCCTTGCTTAAAACTTTTAGTGACAAACCAGGCTCTTTCCATTTAAAAAATGGAGATAGAGTTGATTCTTATTATTCACCATAGTCATGTTCTATAAAGTCGCTAAGAACACTGAACACATGAACACTGAACCATTGCTCCTAAGGGAAATACAAGGTTATGTTCCCACAAGCCTCTGGTCACACGTTTTCATCAACCAATCAATACGGAACCTTGATTTATGCATGTTTAGGACACTTTATTTAGTAGATGTTGCTGATCCATTAATATTGAACTCACAGCCCACTGCTCTATAACTCGTGGCTGATGAAGCTCGTCTAACACACATATTTTCTCCATGAGGCACAGCTCAGGCTTCTCGGGCTTTAGGAAGCCCAGACTGCACTTCAGCACCTGGTGTGGGGGCCATTTTCAACAGCAAAATCACCAATAGACAGCATGCAAGTATAAAAAACACGGCACTGACTAGACTGCAAGGAGGACACTTGTCTACAGTATGAGAACTCAAATAAAAGAACAGTGTTACCTTCTTTGACTCCAGCTGGAAACGTGCACCTCAGGTGACTCAAATCTTTTACGTCTGCACATGTCCACAAATGACTGCAGAAGCTCTGTGGATATTGATTTGGTGGTTACAAATGAATTTTAGTGAGTACAGGAATTTTCAAATGCAGAATCCACAAATAATGAGAATCAATTGTATTTGTTAAAAGTCCACTTGGAGCGTGTATATGGGTTGCACACCTGTGTACTGGAAGACGGGGAGTGTGCAACAGCATCTCAGCTGATCCTGTGCAGTCCACAACACTCTATAGAAGTGTAACAAATATTAAACATTACCATATCCAACTGGAGAGAATTAAGCCTTCTAAGACTATTTTATTCAACTGAGTTAGCTACTTAAAACAAGACTCTAGTGCATCCAGTTAGGAGAAAACATTATAACATTGTATTCATGAGAAGAATATGTAAGATATGAAAGAATGCCAGCAGATCATTAATTATATACATCTTTGTTGCAAGCACTTCAATGCTTTTTCATTATAGGATATTTATTTATTTAGAAAACAAATAAACGTGTGATTCCTGGACAGTTACAAAACAACAAAACCAACTCTGAATTCATTTTGTAAATAAATAATCATGCCAATGTACCATATGCAAATAAATCTTAAGCCCAAAAGACATTTTAATGCCCTGGTTACTCTTTAAGTAAACCCATGTGAGAATTTTAGTACCTAAAGTGAAAATGGCGAGTTCTGGGCTTCTCGCCAATTTCATTTGGGGTGTGAAATTTCTGACTTACATGTTGAAATTCTTGGAATCTTGTCAGCAAATTTTTTTTATATATAATTGGGAATGGTTCTCCCACCCACAAAATGACCTACTTCCCTGTACCTAGCAGTTATGGGGGAGCAAGAGGGACAGGCATGAGAAGGACCTTCATGGAGTCCGGACCTCAGCCCACATGCAGCCCACAGCCCTCTCCCTCGGGGCCCGCTGGCCCTGGCGCACAGCACTCGACAGCCTGGGGAAGTCACGGCATAGGATAAGGCAGGAAACCAAAGGACCAAATCAGTCCCCATCCCAGGTTATCTGAGGTAGAGGGAGGAGTGACAGTCAGAGGAAGCTCCAGCCTCCACTTCCTCAGTCCCTCCTTCCGCGTCCCTCAAGGACCCTTCCTCTGGGAGTATCGTATGGTTCTTTCCTCCAGAAGCTTCACGACCTCCCTCAAGCTTGCTGCCTAAGCAACATCCTAATGTCACTTTGTGATTTCTCACTTTGGGATATTTTTACCCGTGAGTGTGAGGAACAAGGAAGCAACATGTGGTGGAAGGAGAGTCCTCGCCCATCATTCCTGTACCAGTGAGACGTGGGAGGAGAGGGAGAGAACTCCCCAGGGGCATACAGCTGCTCCCTCCCCTTGGAAAGCGGGGCCTGCGTCCTCTGACAGGGACTGAGGTGCTGGGGGCCACACTGCTATGCCATGCCAGGTGTGGGTCACGCAGGACAGGGGGCGAGTCCGTGTGAGTATGCAGGCTCTATTCTGGCCAGGAGAGCTGCTTGGAAGGGCAAAGAGATGTCCAGAGAAAGAGGTGGGGCTGGGGTCCTAACATTGCCCCCAGGCTGAGGAAGGAGCCACAAGTGGCCAACCAGAATAGAGACTTATCCTTTCTTAAAGTCATTTCAGGTTAGAGGGTCCAACCTAGAACCTACAAGGAGCCCAAACCTACTCCACAGAAAGAACCAGACATCTGCCAGGCCCAGGGTGTGAAGTCACCGGGCAAAGTAAGAATTACTCATCCCCTTAGCATCCCCTCTCTCCCTCCCAGGGCAGGAACAGAAGCAGAAGCGTATGAGATGACGGTTCTTGCCCCTCCCCTCTTCTCCTGCCTTCAGCCTGACCCAGGTCTACACCAGGAAAAGGTCAATGCTTTGACATTAAGCCAAGTTAGACATCTCGAATAATACCTTGGACTGAGCATTAAGTATTTGAAATTGAGTCCATGTCTACAACCCCAAATCACCATAAAGATGGACATTTTCTAAGAATAAACAGAAAAGCTCTGGGATCTGCCAGAAGTTTCAGCCAGGATCCAAGGAGGAAAACCTCCACTGAATCAAGTTTAAAGGGAAGTGAGAGGCAGAATAAACTTACACTTGTTTTAGACCTGACTCCAGTGTGTTCAATTTACCTGTTGTAATACATCCACACATACTTAGTCAGAAACAGCAGGGAGGATAAGGTAAAGTGGGAAACTGACTCTCTGATTACCAGACAGAGGTTTAAGAAACAAATTTTTAGAATAGAATGTTCAGAAAGTTTCAAATCAGTGTCTTCAACCAGACTGCTCTGAGCTGGAGCCATTGTTTATTTCAACCTAAGAGACCCCCAGGCTTTTGGGCTGGATGTGCATGTTCAAAGAGGAATGTCCCCCACCTCACACCTCTCTTCCTCCAAGGCTTCATACTTGGGATCTTGCACTGGCTTTTTTATTCATACTTTCATTAATAAATAAGTGGGAAAATGCATAAAGAGCACTTGGTACTTTGCTGAGCACAAAACGTACATTTATTATTATTATTATAAGCCGATTAAGGGATGGAGGGAAGGAAGGAAGGAAGGAAGGAAGGAAGGAATGGAGGGAGGAAAGAAGTGGCCAGGTGCATACTCCATCACACATACAGGTGTGTGCCATCCCATATCCATGTTCATGGCCAAGAGTCCACAGATTGGTCATATGTGAGGGCATGGCGTTTAGTCACAGCCACTCACCATAAGAACAGGCACTTCAACACTGCAGGTGGCGTCTGGTCTTCACTTGGTAATGCAGACACCTGTGGCAAGCAGGCGGGGGCAGTGATGTGGTTGAGGAAAGAATGTTGGCAGGACACAGCATTAGAAGATGTTTTTGCAGCCTCGCTGCATCACGTAAAACCTTGGGAATGTGAGTAAGCTATTTCATCTCTTTAAACTTCAGTTTTCTTATCTGTGTTTTGGCAATAACAATAACAACTCTATCTACCTCACTGGAAGGTATGGAAGTCAATGTAGTGGATGCTGTGTCCAGGTCCCCCTTGAGGACAAAGTTCTCATGTCCCCAGATCCCAAGAGTGTTGGCTGCTGATGGTTCTCCTCTGAGTCCTGCTCTGGGAATTGCTCAGCCTTTCCTAAGATCTTACACTTGTCTATCCAGGGTCTTCCTGCTCCAGTGATTCATGAATCCAGGTTCAAATCATCTCCAGAGCCCAACTTCTCTTCCCCACCTTCATGTTCCCACCATAGGATATGCCTCTGTCATCTTTCACCTAAATTCTTCCAATTCATCTCCTTCATTCTGCCCTTGACCCCTTGCAGCCTGAAAGATCCCTTTAAAAACAAACTGGCCATCTAGGCCATATCCTTCATGTCTTTCTCCCTTAGCATAAAAGCCAAAATCCTCCTGGTTGCTTACAAAGCCTTGCAGTTTTCCACCCCGGCTCACCCTGCCCAGGAACCTTGCAAGCTCATGTCAAGATCCAACCCTCTCTCCTTGTTCACGTAGCTCCAGCCACTCTGGCCTCCTCGCCTGTACTCAAAGACACCAGGCACGCACACTGCAGACATCACATCTTGGCACTTGTGAGTCCCTCTCCCTGCAATGCTCTTCCCCACATGACTTGCTCCCTTGCGGCCCTCCAATCTGTGTGCAAATGGTTCCTGATCAGTGAGGTCTCCCCTGCCCACTGCACTTAAAATTTGCAACACCTTATCCCTTTTCCTGTTTGAGTTTCCTCCTTAGCATGCATCACCCCCATCACACTAGATATTTAACTTACATATTTGTTTATTGTCTGTCTCCTCACATTAGAAGGTAAGATCTGTGATGGTAGAAATTTTTGCTTTGTGTTGTTCACTGCTATTATCTTCAGCACCGAATACAGTGATGGATACATAGTAAGTGTTCAATAAATATTCACTGATAGAATGAATGAATTAATAAAAGATATGTCCCTTATAAAAGCAACTAACTTTTTTTTTTCTATGAGTAAATATTCAACAGATTTCAGATACTCCTGATGGAAGATCATAGTACTTGAACGTAGCATAGTGATATTGCATCCAAAGGCACATGGAAGAAAAAATCTGAGGAGTTGGTTAGGCAATGATAGCAATGAATCCTGAGAATTTACATTATCAACATCTAACTCCTACTTCATCTCATTTCTGTGAGGTAGAGCCAAGGAATGACACATTTGAATTATTGTGACATCTTTTCTTCTTTGCCAAAGAACCTGATGAGAAAAGGTCTGTGAGATTTTAAGGGCAGATGCTACCATATAGTCTGTAATTTTCTTCTTTTCTACCATTTCTCAAAGCACTAAGGTTTACGAATGTTAAATCTCATCATTGTTTTCCGTGAGAGACGCTGAGCCTGGGTGTCCTTTCCAAAAGACAACTCTTGATGGTGGAAACAAATCCTTTGTCTTCTGCAATTTCCCTGGACTCTGTGTCCCGGCCCCAGGGCCAGCTTCTCATGGTTTAGATGAGATTCCTCACTCAGTTGACAAAAGGCTGTGCTGGAAACATTAACAGAGTCATCTCTGGCTCTCTATTAGCCCACAATTTGCTGTGCTATGTTTGCCAGTGATTTCTTTGCCCTACCAAATTGCTGGAGTTCACATAGTTGGCAGCGGTTTGGAGGGGATGGTTCTCCCAGCAACACCTGACAGGAAAACAAATACGAATGAGAAACTCTTTGATCTCAGGGGCTCGGTGTCTCTGGCTTTGCCAAATCTCTCTGTTTGCTAGCCAGTCACTCTATGCAAAGGGAGAAAGTAGATGAAACACAGAAAGAGTCACACTCACATCCTCCCAGCATTCTAAGAATTGTGACTGGGCCATCACAAGCCCCATTGAAGCTTTTGCATAAACTCCTGGGATCAATCTTCCCCTTGGCATGTGAGACAGCTCTGATTCAGACACTGCGAATGGAAGAACCCATGGCTTGTCCTCCAAGATCATGTCTCACACCCCTAGAGAGTTCATTGTTGTATGTCCCTAGAGAAAGGGACTCAATGATTTGAATAATGAGAAACTTCAGGCCTGACCATTTGTGAGTATAAGGGACTGGGGAAAAAGAAAAGAAAAATCCATTGCTAATACAGAAGAAGGCAAGGCAAAGGAAAAGCATACTCAGTTGCCCCGCCAAAGCAGGCACAAAACTGTAGTATAGTAATTTTTCAGTCTTGGGAAGGCCTTCAGGGACTTCTTATTAGAATAGTAAAAGATGCATATAAAAGACTGACAGCAGAAGCAGAGGTTTTCATGCTGGGGTCCCACTCTACCATTTCAGAGGGGTCACAAAGAGCCCAAACTTGGCAGATAGTCAGTGGGAAAGCAGCCCTGTCTCTCCTCCAGCCCCTGGATGTGCAGGTTGCCTGGGTGCTGTGTATGTTTTTATTGACAAGGAGATGCTCTGTCTAGAAAAGTAGAGAAGCATCTCTTGCAAGGATGTTTCAAAAGAGCGGCTGTCTGGAAAGATGATGCCATGCCAGGTAGTGCAAGAGCCCATCCAAATACCAGTAACCCAGGTGAACGTTAACAGATGAGGCAGACACTTGAATAAGGAGACTTACTCTAGGATCCCACAGTGTGCTGGAGATAGACAATGTGATACATATATATTCTTATTTATTTGTCATTAGGATATCCTCCAACCAAGAATTGTCATCTTTAAGGAATTATCTTGGTTTGTATTACTTGTGTTTGTCAATTATTCTCAAACTTGAGAAGAGAAAAAATTCACGTTTTCTTTCCCGTTCTCTCAAACTCTTCAGCGTGGCACGCAGTGTTCTTAATGATCTTGTGTCACAAGCTTACACATTCCTCTACGGATACTCCCATCATCTATATAGTGTATATAGCAAAATCTGAGCACCTGTCATTCCTTAAACATGCATGAACCTTTGCTTTCTCCCTTCCCTTTGCTTCCCTGCAACTGCGCTGGATCAAACCGTATTCATTATCCAAGGCCCAGCCAAATTAACATCTCTTTTGGGGAAACCCAAATGTCTTCCTAAGTAGAATGTATTCTTGAAAGTGTGATCCTTTAGCATATTGTAATAGCCCTACTACAGCATTTGCCATACTATGGAAGAGTTCATTGTTCATAGGTGTCTCTCTCTCACTTACTCCACTGTAAAGTTTTTGGTGGGCTGATCCATATCTTATTCACATAACCCCTGCCCATCATTAAATGGTTTGTGAATGAATGTGTGAATTAAGACAGAATCTTTCTTTTTGCTCTCTCACTTTTTCACTTTCTTTTGTTTTACAGAAGAGAAATCTACAGTCCAGAGAAATTCAGAGTCTTTCTCTACATAATATTATCAAAATTAAAAAGACAGAAATAAATCAAAGTGCCTTGTTGGCTCCATGAACATATTTAGTGTTAGGACAACTATAGTGTTTCTACCACTGACGAGAATCAGGTATGTAGAAGGAAAATACCACAGGTGGTACAAAGAAAGCAATATTTTTTATTAGTACTCTGAAATTTGAGGTGAAGACTCCAGTGAAGGTTTCTACATGTTTTTCAAAGTATATGTCTCTAGCAAAAAAGAGTATTCCTTCTGGATTTGACCTCTTCTTTCCCTAAACTCCCAACACACACTCAAACCCACAGACACTACAAAACTCAAGTGTTGACAGTTCTTGAGTGATACTGATGTCATCAGAGAGCGGACAAGAAGTCGATTTTCAGGATCATCTCAATGATGATTCCTGAGAGTGGGAGATTGAGACAGGGATTTTGACTCTACTTTCCATTATTTCCACATTATAATCCTTTAAGTCCATGTGAGTGATCAACCCTCAGACTTCAGTAAGTGGAAGCCTTGATCCTAGAGAAACATAATTTGCTCCTATAAATAATTCAGGTAAATTCAATGGGTAGAAGGATCTTAAAGGATGCTAATAATATTGTGTTTATATCTCTCACAGAATTAGCAGAATCTAAGACAAAGGCAAAGACTACCCTCCCTCTGGGCTCCAATTCCTCCAGCTCCCAGGACCCCAGACATTGTAAGGAGGGGTGATCAAGGAGTTTTACCTTAGACCAGGAAGTAACCCCTTGTGTGTGACTTTTTGGATGCTACTGAAAATGAGAAAGTGTAATCTCATCATTATCACATCAACATGAGCATTGATGTGTTTATAATGTACAGGAGCATTCCTAAAGCATTTGGCCGTAATTGCTGGGTCAATTCACAGGGCATTCAAGATTCTCCAAGAGTGCTATGGAACAGGATGCTAATGGCATGTAGCCTTGATGGAATGTCGAAGTGATGGTAGTTTAAGATACACCAGATACCAGCAAGGGTGACGGGCAAAAGGAGATGCAGAACTTTGCCTCTGTAGGAAGAGAGAAGGGCTTAGTTAAACTAAAATGTCACTTTTATTCCACAATCATCATCCTCATTCTGTCACTAAGTAATCATTATCAGGAGCCACAGCATCAGGGTTCTGCTATTTCACACACACACACACACACACACATGCACAAACATGCAAATGTGTTTAAACAACCTCAGTCTCTGCTCAGCTCTTATGTGTGCAAATGGCATGTAGCCATGTTAGGAAGTCAAAGTTAAGACAGTTTAAGACACACGAGATATCAGCAAAGGTGGCAGGCAATCCGAAAATAAAATAATAAATACATACACACACACACCTTACAACAAGACTGATAAGGGTACACAAAGGTAAAGTGGTATGTGCAACATCGGAGTACTTGTAAGAGTCAGTCTTCTTCATGACATGTAAAGTCATAAGACCATCAGCTTACTTTCGCCTGAGTCTTACATGTTCTGACCTTTATGCCAGCGTCCTTTACCTAAGTATCTCAGCCATTTCTATGATGCCTTCCATGTATTGATAGTATCCTAATCTCTGAAGTCTAGACCCACAATTCTAACTGCCTGTTGGTATTAGACATTGGTGTTATCCAGACACCGCAAATTCAATACATCCAAAAGCAGATGAATGCAATGGGTCAAAACTTAGGTACTTTTGATACTTAGCAGGTGGACTGTGTGATTGCGTCCAGTGATAAAAAATTTAGAGCAGTATTTCTCAAACTTTCAGTGCCCACAGGCGAACTACTTCATGAGCACACATGGACCAACAACTTTTACATTTTTAAGAATTCATCACAATTTTAAATACTTAAAAAATGAACATTTTAAATTAATATTAATTTGTTTGTATCAGGAAGAAGGAGGATGATATTGTTTCTAATTGTAACATGTTACTAAAAGGGAACTTTTTCCCTGTTTCAACTGAGGGCCCCAGACAATAGCTGCCAGTACCCTTTCCTTCCAAGGTGAGGTGATAAACTATCTATAAAAGTGTTCATTAAGGCCGAGAAGGGAGTTTGAGATTGAGAAGAGAATTTCATTATGTTGTAGTGTTGTGACATTTTTCCTTGTCCACCCCCAAAGGAAAATAGGGAGATGGTCCACCCCAACTCACTTCAAAGCTAAAGAAAAGGGTTCAAGGAGAAAACTCACAGAGCTTGAGATGTGACCTAGAGTCTGTGGGACAAAGTAAACTTGTGTTTGACTCACAGCAGAAAGATATAAAAGTAGAAAGGCTGAGTGATACAGAGTAGAGATTGTAATTACATATTTATATTTCTATCTATAATGAATCAAATATATATGTTTACAGTAGACAAGAATTTTATTTTTAAAAAGACCTAGATATTCAAGAAAATAAAATAACCAAAAACTAAGGGAGAAAGGAGACCCAAAGAAAAATACCCAGACACATAAGAAGATCAAATGACCAAAAATAAAGAGGTTAAAAAAAAACAACACTCTTAGGTGTCCAAAAATTAGAGTTATCAGACATGGATTTTAGAATATCTGTGATTTATCATTCAAGTAAATAGACTGCAAGAAGATGAGCTTCACCAGATAACTATAATCTATAAAAAGAATCAAATGGGAATTATGGAAATAAAAAACACAGTAACCTAAATGGAGAATTTGATGGATGAATAAACAACAGATTAAACATGGTCTAAGAAAGAGTCAGTGAACTGGAAATAGACCAATAGAAAATATCCAGACTGAAATCACAAAGAGAAAAAAGGAATTGAAAGTACAAAAAATACCATAATTGAAAAGACCACAAGAGATATATGAGACACCATAAAAAAAATCTGACAAGAATCAGTCTTCAAAGGAGGAGGGAGAAATTATGTATCAGAAATAATATGTGAAGACAGACTGGCTGCATATTTTGCAAGACTGACTAAAAAACACAAAACCACAAACACATAAAAATTCTAGAAGTTTTACCAATGTCAAGCAGCATAAGGACAAAGAAAACCACACCGGGGCACATCATAGCTACTCTAAAATCCATACTTGATAACTCCAAGAAAACTCACTAAAAACTGAAGTCAGTGAGTAAAGGCTCATTACCTTCAAAGAGCAATAAGAAGACTAATGGCTGACTTTTCAACTGAAACTATGTCTAGAAGACAATGAAATGACATTTTTAAAGTGCTGAAAGAAAAAAAAAAAAAAAACCCTGACAATCTGCAATTCTATAGTTAGACAAAATAGGCCTCAAAAGTGAAAGTGAATAAATAGAATGTTGTTCCTATCTAATGACATGCATAGCAGTCCATTCTAAGTAGATTGCAAATCTAAATGTAAATTTAAAAAATAAAGAAAGAAGAAAAAATAAAAGAAAGCCTAAATTCTAAAAACAAAATTTAAGAGAATATCTTCATGACATTAAGGGTGACCATATTTTTCTTACACGGGACACAAAAGTTACAAACCATACAGGAAAAGACTGATAAATTATATTTCAGAAACTTGGGAACTTCTGTTCATCAAAAAAATCACTAAGACAGTGAAAGGACAAGCCCCAGCCAGGCAAAGATATTTTTACTCCATGAGTCTGACAAAGGATTTACATCCATAAATTGTAGAGAACTCCTAAAAAACAGTGAGAAAAAGACCAAGAGCCCAATTTTTAAATAATGGCCAGAAGACTTATTCAAATATTTCATAAAATATGATATCCAAATAATCGTAAGCATTTGAAAAGGTGATCACCATCACTAGTTATCAGGGAAATAGCAATTAAAACAATAAGATATAAGCTCTAGAATGGCAAAAATGAAAAGGATGGAAAATATCAAGTGTTGCAAGGATGAAGAACACCTGGAATCATCACTGATGCATTTAAATGGGTACAATGAGTTTGCAAAACTCTTTGACAGTATCCTCTAAAGCTCAATACATACCTACCCTACGACCTAGTAATTCTACTTCTAAGTATATACCTGACAGAACTGTGTACCAAAAGACATGCAAGGAATGTTTAAAGCAACATTATTTGCAATAGCCAAAAGTTAGAAAAGTCCAAATTCCCAGCACTTCATTCATACTTTTCAAACAGCATTTACTCATTCTGCTCTAGCAGACAGTTGTTCATGCACCTGTTCCCACCGACCCTCCACCAGCCCTCACCCTCATTAAACACGGACCTCCCGTTACTCAGGGACCCTTTAGTGAATAAAGAGATCTAGGGTGGATTCAGCAAAAGAGACCTAATTTGTCTAAATGGAATGACATTGTAATTTGGATTTCAAGGTCAAAATTAAAAGCTCCCTTTGAGCACACATATTCTCACTGACCAGCTATGGGGCTCTATGCTAATCTAGCTGTGGGAACATTCTGGTGAGATTGGACGAGAGATGGGGTTCCACATCTGTAAAGAATTGATATGCATCTACACAGAGTTTGTCTGGGAAACTTAGCTTTCCAATGATAATTAGGCAGTAGAGAGCAGATATATTTTCCAAGCATTCCTGTGACAAGCATACAAATTGTAGGAGCTGCATTATCAATTACTCAGCTCATTAATAACAGAAAACAGTTAATGAATATAGAAAAGAGTGAAAATTTAAATAATATGTGTTTTTTTCCCTGTTTATTCTATATAGACTATAGCACATCTTACAGTCTTTTGGAAAGAAAGTTTAATGCATAGATACATTATTAAGCATAGACATAGTGTTGTAAATGTCCTGGATTTTTTTAATACTAGTGAATAACACCTTTCAAAGAAACTTCTTTCCTCACGTTACCTTTGCTCAACACCTACTGAATACAGGGCCTGCAAAGAGGATGCCTTCCACACCTTCTCTCTCTACCTGCAAGAGTGCACTCAGAAGCATATACAGTGTTGCAAATTACAAAGGAATTTTAAAGCCCACAGTGGCTGATCTTTGAATTCAGACAAATTCCTTAATTGTCACTAGAACTTTCAGAAGCATTTTCCAAAGTGCACGCAGATGATCATGTGCACTAGGAGATGTTGTAAGTTGAGGGTGTTTGCTATCAGTCTTCAAGGGGGAGGGCCCTGGTACATGCACACTGATGATAAAGATCCAAGAGAGGGTTAAGTTGGAGGCCAGGTACAGGCGCATCCCGGTCTTGGTGACATACAATGAATTATACCTTGTTCAAAGCCTGGTCTCACAATTTTCCAACTGTAGAAGCTTGGGCAAGGAAACTGACCTTCCCACATTTCAGAGGTTTTCATCTGTCAAAAGGAAATAAAAACACTTGCCTTGAGAGGTTTTTGTGCAAATTAAATGAAATAACTCACAGAAAATACTTTAGCCTGATAAGGCCTGGTACAGAGGAAGCATTGAATAACTATTAGGCTTATTATTATTGTTATTATCACCACAAAGATTATTATTATTCCATTATCTCAGACACCTAAAGATAATTTCCATATCAAAGCGCAGCAGCACTATTTGACATCATTTGGGATAGAAATGGCCCTCCTTTTATTCTACATCTTTTTTGTACACACTTATTCACCCACTATGAATTTGTTTTGTCTCTCTTATTACAATATCCATTGGACCAGAAATATGTTTTGAATGAATAATAACAATAACAATAATTAGCACAAACTGAGCCCTCTTGTGAGCCAGGCACGGATCTAAGGGCTTTACACACATTATCTCACAACCACCTCATGCTGCAGGTACTTTCGTTATCCCCACCTGACAAACTCACTAAAAGAATTCTAATTTATTTCTTCTATCTATTGCCCAGACTCACGTTTGTTGTTTGGCCTCCAGGAAAGAAACTCTCTCTTATATTGCTCTGATGGTGGTCTGCAGGAGGTGCAGGATGGCATGGAGCTTGGTGCAGGGATGCCAGGCAATGACCAGGGAGGCCAGCAAAGGTGTCACGTGGGAGAAATGTGTGAGCCGGGTCTGAAAGGAGGAGGAAAGGCTCTCCAGGCAGAGCAAACTCAGAAAAGGTAAGAGCAGCCTACGGCCTCTGGGGACTGGAAGTCCTGCAGGGGCTGGCACTGAGGGAGTGACACAGGGGGGTACAGGGCAGCCAGGGGCCAGATTGAGGAGGACCCATCACCAAGTTACAGTGTTTGCACTTGGCGTTGTAGGGATGGTGGAAATGGAGCATCCCAAGGGTTTAAGCTAGAGTTTTAAATGGTTCTTTCCATACATTTCCTCTTACAAAGATTTCTCAGAGGCAGTGTGGAGGTTTGTAATATCAGACACCAAGATATATACAAGATACAATATATGGAAGAAGGGAGGACCAGCAGGAGGTCAGTGGTGGTGGAGCTGGACAGATTGATTCCAGAAAGACAGGTGGAATGGATAAGGTGTAGTGGCTGATGGGATGTGGCTGGTGAACAGGAGGGGACAGTCTAGCAAGATCCCCAGTCCCTGTGACCTGGGGGATGGTGATGACAATAAACAAAACAAAAACACAAACCAGGAAGTGGGATTTTTTTTTCTTTCGGGTTGGTGAGGAAGACAATGACTTCAGTATTAGACATGTTGAGAGAGACCTGATAAGAATTTGCTAAATTCCTAAATTTTCAGGTTGCCAAATGTTTAAAAGTTAAAAAAAAGAAAAGAAAAATAAAAAAGAAAAGATCACTGGAGGGGTTCCCCATGGGATAACAGCAGAGTCTCCTAGCTGTAGGAACCCTGGCTTGGGTCAGACACCTGTGAGTTTGAGTCCTGCCACCGGCACTACAAGTCACATGGGGCTGTGTGGAATTGTGGGGTCAAATGTTAAACGCGTATGCACTTTGACTCCAAAATCTCACTTCTGGGAATTTATCAAAGTGAAATAATCAGGAGGGCTCAGGATGTATGAACAAGGCAGTTCCCTGTAAC
>CM052445.1:10837920-10882693 GCA_028533085.1 Varecia variegata
GGACTACAGGCATGCGCCACCATGCCCGGCTAATTTTTTCTATATATGTTTTAGTTGGCCAGATAATTTCTTACTATTTTTAGTAGAGACGGGGTCTCGCTCTTGCTCAGGCTGGTCTCGAACTCCTGACCTCGAGCGATCCACCCGCCTCGGCCTCCCAGAGTGCTAGGATTACAGGCGTGAGCCACCGCGCCCGGCCGCCTGTAACATTTTTATAGTAGCAAAAAATAGAGTGAAGTATTCAAAAATAAGAGATAGAAAGTCATGTGATGACTATAAAGTAGATTACTATGCAGCCAGCAAAATGAGGCATAGCCTGCTTACTGACGTGGAAGGATGCTCACCACCTGGGAAAAAGCAGGCTACACAGCCACATGTCCAGCCCAAGCCCATCTCATGCCATTCTCCCTCCTGGTCACTCTCTCCAAATGTCACTTCCCTAAAGAAGATGACTTTGCCATCCATTCTATCTCCCAAGTCACTGTCATCTCATGCAATTTATTTCCTTATATGTTTTCATCAAACATCTTAAACATCATGAGTGTCTGCTTCCCTGTCTATCAAATAGAAAGGTTGTGAGTACTTTGGTGACAATGAAATGAAATCATTTGTTAAATGAGATAATATGTAAATACATAAATATACCTGACACAAAGTAAGTGCTGAAAAGTTGCCAGACTTACCATTATTATTTTCCCTTCCTTATAACTCTATCTATTTGTTTTATCTTCCTAACATCACTTTCAGATCATTACAAAGTCACCTGTAAATAATAGGTAAATATTTTGGTTGAAGATAATGAAATACACACAAATATTCAAGGAAACCCTGATTGATTTCTTTCTTTTTTTCTTTCTTTCTTTTTTTTTCTTTTTTTGGAGACAGGGTCTTACTCTGTTACCCAGGCTGGAGTGCATGATCAATGATTCTAACTCACTGCAGCCTCAGACTCCTGGGCTCAAGTGATCCTCCTGCCTAAGCCTCCTGAGTAGCTGGGATTACAGGCATGTGCCACTATGCCCGGCTAATTTTATTATTTTTTGTTGCCCAGGCTAGCCTCAAATGATCCGCCCACCTTGGCCTCCCAAAATGCTGGGATTACAGGCATGAGCCACCATGTGCAGACCTATTCTTTCTTAATGAAACTAAAAAACAGGCTATTAAATCTCTTTCCATAATGAAAATGTTATTTATTATATATACAGACACACATATCTACATATATACATAAATAACATATTAGTGGTTTATTAAAAAATGAGTAGTGTTTTCCCCTATTCAAATATTTATGTTTGCCAATCTTTAAAAGAGGATTTGCCCTGTGATAGTTATCACTCCACAAATTGCTTTCACAAATTCATTTTGCATTGCCTTCTCTCCTTTTTTTTTTTTTTTTTTGAGGTCTTATATAAAGACCAGTATTATTTGAATGCCATGAATGTGAATAACAGACACATTCTTTTCCCTGTATTTTTTGTCTCTAATCTCCTTTGTGATTCTCATATTTTTGTGCATGTCCTCTATTTTAGTGAGATGAATGTCTAATTGTTCTCCCATAAGAGAAATGACACATTAACAAGAGTATGCATGAGGAAATGATCTTTCCATGAAATTTGGGGAGTCACAAAGGGCAGTGCCTGTCTGGTACGGGGGGAAATTTTTGATTCTGGTTTCAAAGGAGAGAAACTTGTATTTTCAATTCCTTGAGATTATGAGAGGCCATTTTGCATGGCCATAGGAAGGCCGGCTGATAAATGCTACAATGGAAAATGCACTCCTTGGGCAGAATTTCTGATATACCATGACAATGGAGCAATCTGCACACCTAATAGCATGAAATTTGGGGAAGAATTGACAGTCAACTGTACATCTAAAAAAGCTCATCCTAATTGGAGGGCAGGTTTTGTTAATAAACCAGGACATAAAGGTTTATCTTCCCCTTCCAAAATAAAAAATAACTACAATGGCAATAAAATGCCTTTGGTTAAGCTCCGCTTGCATTAAAGTATTGCCCATAGCACCAAATCTTTTATGCTGGCGGATAGCTATGCTTCAGCTCCTCTAGATCTTAAGCAACATACATTTAACAGCATGACACGTTAAAGGGAGAACAAATTTCTTTTCTTCACACCAGATGGGAATAAGAAACGTGAGTGCTGTGCACAATGAAACAATATCTATAAATCTAGCATTTTATCATCCCATTTCAGACTATAACATTAGAAGATTCATCAGTTACAACTCCACTCATGAAATATACCTGCCGAGGTTTGGGGTCTCTGTGGGAAGACTGATACAGATAACACCTTCCGAGGGGTGAAATCATACATCAGTGGGTGTCGCTACTAGCAGAAGCCGCGACTCTCGTACCCAGCTGCAATTACGCTCTGCTGTGAGATATCACGATTGTGCCCGGAAACAGAACTATTAGGAATCAGCTTACTATCAACTCTGTAATTCATGGACCTTATGGAGATCTGATCTGACAATTTTTCTACACACAGAAATATCTCCAAATAATATTAATGTAATATTCAAAATTGACTAAAAATATTTTCCTATTATCAGGAAAATTGTTATGTTTCTTAGGAGAGAAAAATAAGCAGTTTTTCTCTTATTTCTTCTCACTCTTCTTTCTCCCAGTTTCTAATTATTGTAAGGCACATTCACACCCTTTGCCCTTGTGGTTCTAACAATGACGTGATATTTATAAGGTGTTAAAATTTTTTAGAGAACTTTCCACGTTCACTATCTCACGTGCTCCTCAAGTAACCCAGGGAGGTTGGAGTAGAAAAAGCTTAATTATTTGTCTAAGAGTTGAAATGAAAACTCAGATATTCTGAATACTTCTCCAGTGTGTTTTTTCCTTCAACGTGCTATGCTACGGCATGTCCTTCCCCAATATTCCTGGGATATTAGCAAAGTAGGTAAAATACCTGTCAGAGGTTCTTTGTTTTCTGTATTCTTTTTTCTATTTCTTTATGACAGAATATCTACGAAACACAAGAAAAAGAACGTAGAATTCTCTACGTACATAGAATTCTCTATGTACGGCTACTTTAGGCTAGGAAAGTTTACCCTGATTTGCCTGGTCTGGAAACATACACAAATTAATTCACTACACCTACTAAATTACCCTAAACTTAAAAGCTTAAAACAACAGTCAACGATCCTTATCTTTGACATTTTCTCTGGGCCAGGAATTCGGGAGCAACATGGCTGAGCTGTTTGGCTTGGAGGAGTTGCTCGTGAAAATGCAGTCAAATGTCAGCCAGAGCCAGGCTGGCCCGCTCTCATGACTGGCAAGGTGGTGCTGGCCAGCTTTCAGCAGCAGGCTGCGGTTCCTCTCCGTGCGGGTCTCTCACAGGGGCTGCTCGAGTGTGCTCACAACCAGACCAAGTGACTTGAGAAAGCAACTGAAAGCCACGGTGCCCCTTAAGACCTGCCGTGTAAGCCGGTCTTCCACCATCAGCTCCACCGTGCTGCGTTAATCCCCACCCTGGATTCAGCATGGGATAAAACCTCATGTGTGAAGAACACCTGGGCCATCTTGAAGGCTGGTAGGATAACTGTAGACTTCCCTGAGGGAGCCACTGAGCCCTCCACTACTCTGTGTGGGATTCAAGACACAATACCTCCAAATATGGCACCTTGGTGCTTGAGAAAAGGAAGGCCACTGTCACCATCCCTTTACCTTTCTTCCCTGAAGCAAGTCATAAGACTCTCATTCAAAGGGGCCTTCCCTATGCTCAGAGGAAAGGAGCCACAGACACAGAGACACCAAGAAGAACCTGAACAA
Source organism: Varecia variegata (assembly GCA_028533085.1). NCBI lineage: Eukaryota > Metazoa > Chordata > Mammalia > Primates > Lemuridae > Varecia > Varecia variegata. The sequence continues at coordinate 10,841,720 of CM052445.1, forward strand.
ATGGGCCTCACTATTTCCCCTGCTTATTATCATTAGATCATATACTTCTTCACAACTGTCCACTCTCCATCAAAATGAGGCATAAAAATACACAAGGTCACTTATTTCTTTGGGTCTTCATTTCCTTATGAAGGCTCTTGTGTCACATAAAACTTATATGAAATAAATTTGTATGCTTTTCTCTTTTGTTATAGGGGCCTCAGCCATGAACCTTTTCCTCCCCTCTGTTCCTAAGAAACCAGAAAGTCCTGGGCAGTTCTGAACGTCCTGGCAGAGGACTGATGTCATGTTGTGTATTGTTGGGACTTTCTTTTAACATTGCTCAGTGCTATGGATGAATGTCTGTGTCCCTCCAAAATTCATATGTTGAATCCCTAATCCTCAAAGTGATGGTATTTAGAGATAGGCCTTTGGGAAGTGATTAGGTCACCAGGGTGGAGCCCTCATGATGATATTATTACACTTAGAAGAGAGAAAGAATGCCCTCTCCCCATCTCTCTCTCTTTTTCCCTCCTCTTCCTCCTCCCATGTGAGGATATAGCAAGAAGATAGCCATCGGCAAACCAGGAAGAGAGTCCAGAACCTAACCATGAATTTGTGCTGTTTGAGAAATCCAGTGTATAATAACCTGTTAAGGCAGTACAGACTGGCTGGGCACCTCTTCTTTTCTCCTGAGAACTCTCCCTCAAACACATGGCTATCATGAGCGGCTTCATACTTACATGTCCCTAAACCCCTGACCATAGTTTGTTGGTTCAGGGGTAGGCAATTGACACAGAGGGAGGGAAAATATTAAAAATACCCCCCCCAGACTATAATTAATTGTTCTCAGGGTGGGATGCCTACCTCAAATAAAGCCAATATTATCAAATCAAAACCATAAATATTTTGAACTTACAACTAAAACAAACAAATAAATACACTTGAAGAAAGTCTTCCTCTAATGGTTGAAGTGTAGAATAAAAAAGTCCTCCACATGGAGGAGATGGTCGGCAGTGAGACAGAAGGAAGCTGATACGCAGAGCAAAGCAGAGATCAGTGAGGAGGACAGAAAGCAGAGCCCTTGCCTCCAGCTGGGCCTGTACCCTTCTCCTAGCTTAGTCTGTCTCCTCCACCACCCTTTGGATTCTGTGAGCCAATAAATTCCCTCTTACGTACAACCGAGTCTACCAGAGCTGCAATATTGTTCATACTACAACTCTAATGCAGAGAAAATATGTATTTGTGTGATCTTAGCAGGGAGAAAATGTACTTGCTTTTCTCTAATCTGGGATAATTGCTCAATCTCTCCTGTATCTGCAAACCTCTCTGCTCATGGTTGGGGGGTTGGATGGAGACAAGACAGCTCGCCTGACTGGTAGCTCTGCAGCACAGAGGTTCTTGGAGCTCTACAGCTCTTCTGGCCTCTGGTGGGGTGTCCTTGGTCCACCTGATCACTGCTTATCCCAGCGTCAGTCACGGCTGCAGCCCCTGGAGGGTGTAACCCATGAACTAGCCTCACCCTGCTGGTACCATCATGGCCCCGACCACACTGCCAAGGCCTCCCCTGGGCTTGCTGTGTGTAGAACACACCGAGCCTTTCCCACATTCTCCCTAAGGAGGTCTCCCCCAGCCCCTGAAACCTCCTGGGGTGTCAGACAGAAAACCATCGTCCCCAGTGCTTCCCTTGACCTGCCCAGCGCACCTGCCCCTCTCAGGCCCCTAGGGGAGGCTCTCCCTCTCCTAGCTCGGTCTCTTCTCCCCTTGCCACTGTCAACCCGCAGCAGGAACAGCAGGAATGAGCGGTTTCTCCACCTCTCTGCCACTTGGGGCTTCCCTTACATAAAACCCTAGACCTCTTCCCAGCCTGACTCGCAGGCCTGCGATGCGGCTAACAGGGTGACAGTCACCTTCCTCCCACAGTAAAGGGGAGAAGAAAGGAGGGCTTCCGTGGGAACAGGACTTGAGAGGAAAAATTAAATAGATATGCTTAATGTTTGTTTTACACAAAATAGCCCCTTTAAGCAAATTTATAGTCTATAATGTAAACCCAGAATCCTAACGAATGCTGCCAGGTAGCAGCAGAACAGGTGACAGCGTTAAATCACTCGGCCAATTATCAACGATCGACTGAGCGTTTACTGAATCCAGGAACTCGGGTACGGCTCGTCCCCCATCATTAAGTTGCTCACCATCTAGACAAAGAAACAGATACTTGTATTTAAAAAAAAAAGACAGAAGGAAAGAAAAGAAAGGAAAATGGATTCATTGTGCTCCCAGAGGGGATGATCAAAAGGCCCCCACAGATGTGCAAGGGACTAATTGCACAGGGAGGAGACGAGGCCTCCTTCACGGTGCTGAGAAGACAGCACCGGCCCGGCTCTGCAGCCCGGAAGCTATCTTCTTACCAGATTCGATTCCATTTATTAAATTCAAATCTCTGAACAAGGTGCTTCATAAGCCTGAATGCAAAGTGGGAGAAGGATCAGAGAAGATTATACTGTGCCTCATGTTTGGACCGTACAGACGTGCAAATGCGCACCCAGGTCCGCATTCTTGTTTACATGAATATAAAATGCAGTGAAATGGTGGTGGAACGCATCGGCAAGGACTCAGGGACACAGACCCACACACTGCTGGGGACCCTGGTGTGGGTCTCCTCCCAAAGCTCCAGTGGCCCCTGTGCTTCCCCTCGTGTGACATTCAGATATGTTTGCATATTTAAATATGTCGCATTGTGTTGTCTTCTTCCCAGCCTATGTCGCATGTCGTAACACGATCCTGACATAAACTAAGTGTCCAGTTAGCAAACATATGTTGAATGCATGAACTTTTTAGGATGGCAATTTGGCACTATGTATCAGAAGTTCTCAATTTTCCTGAGAAATTTATCCTAAGGAAATAATATTGGATGTACTTGCATAATTATTTACAAAAGAGCTAAGGACATGTGATTACACTAAGAGAAACCCAAAAACAATTAAAATGACAGCAATAGAATTTTATTTAAATAAATTATGGTACCACCTTAAAAGGGGCTACTTACGCAACCATTAAAAATGACAGCAGTTGTAATTAAATTGTATCACATTTTGGTAAATCTGTGTTTGTGTGTGTATGTATGTGCATAAAGGCACATGTTTAGAAAAGAGATCAGAAAGATGAGCCCTAACATGTTAATCATGGTTATCTTTAGGTGAAAAGTTTTCAGTTCACTCTTACTAGCTTATTTTTGTTTCTTTCCTCAATGTTATAAAATGGACATATATTTCTTTTGCTGTAAAACGACAATGACAAAATATAGATTAATGGCCCCTCAGCATCTTGTGCAGAAAGTTGGTTATCCAATCTCAAAGTCATCAGTGTGTCCCCATTTTCGGCACTGGGTTCCCAGTCCCCCATGGGAAAGACATCCAGGTGTTTATAACGGGACTTAAGCTGTCTGTTGTCCTCCCATCCTGCTCACCAGAACAAGCATAAGAGGCAGTATATTAGGCAAGATACAAACACGTCTTCAGTAGAGCATCCCTTTATGTATGCAGGGACTGATCTGGACTATCCCAACCCTAATATCCCTTGTGCACACAACTATCAAAACTCAAACGGACCTCACTCCTAACATTAATCCAAAAGAAAGAAGAGCACCAATGCTGATCCATCCCTCCTCTTAGCAGCCAAACCCCTGGAGTGCCTGTGTTCAGCAGGCCTGCTGGCCTAGACCCAGAGCCTGCTCTTCCAAAGTCATTTTAAGATGGGTCAGCACCTGTAGCCCCTTTGAACTCCCGGAAGATCTGTACTGGGCCCAGACGTTTGGTGCATGGGGAGTGCAGCGTGTCTCCCAAAGCCACAAATGTCAACGATCAGAGTGTTCTTCTTGATCATGTGGAAAGAGAGAGAGGAAGAAAGATAAGGGGAAGATGATGACCAGCATTTCCTGAGCAGGAGGAGTAATTGCCTCAGGTACAATTAAGTACAATAGGGAAGTGTAACCTCTAGCCTTTTGAGGCTCCAACTTAAATCTCACTAAGCGTTGACCATTGCCACTCTCTGGTCAGCCTTATTTATCTACACATTTCACCTTGCCCTGTCCTCAAAGAGTTACAACTTGGAAACTCATTGTTTCATGCCATTCCTTGCATTTTTGTGCCTTCTTTTATGAAAGCACTTCTAACTCATCCTTTTCTAAAGGATTCATTTTTAGAAAAGCAGATTAGTGATAGAATTCCTAATGAAATGATTACTTCTGTAAAGCGATAGAAATGAAATGTCCTGATGGATCCTCAGGGATAATTGTTTCTTCGGTAATGTTTATCATCATTATCTACACTGAGCTTCAGATGCTACAGTTTTGGCCCCCCAAACAGTAACACAATGAATATGATTAAAAAGGAAGCATTTATAGTTACAAATTGCCTTCATCTTAGGTTGATCAAAGCACTCACTGATGATAACTTGTTCTGATTTCACTATAATTTTTGCACCGCTCATTGCTACCAAACTAAGTGCTTTAATCCTTATAGGTTTGGTGTGTTTTTTTTTTAACTGAATTACACATTGAGGTGTCATGTGAAAGTTACTTAAGAATTTATTCTTTTCATATACAGCCTCCAAGTTGATAATCCTTTTTGCCAGGGTTCTCATTACAATTCCCTTGATGGGGGCAGAGCTCATGAAAACCTGTGCAAAGAAAATAAAACATGGCTTGGAAAGGGAGGTAGAAGAGAAGGATGAGGAAGTTACTAAATTAAAATCTGCTGTGAAACATTAGATACAGATTCCAAGCTTTTTTAATAGAAAATGACTGACTACACAGACACTAAGAAGATGCCTTCTCAGATCAAAAGACAAAAGTACAGAACTTTTTCCCCCAGTTTAACCTTACATGCTGTTTTTTTACCTTGCAAACCCTTTTCATGCAAACTCTTTGCCTGTTTTCTGTCGGCCTGACACAAATTATGTTGTATTGACTCTAAAAAAAAGGAGGGGTGGGCTCATGGCTTTCAATTGGGTATTCCATTCCCCTCATCATGCCCTGTCAGGACATTGCTGACAGACCTTGACTAAATAAATATTGAATTGAAACATATAGGCCATAAAAATTACTTCTATCCAACACATATAAAAATAAGCATCTAGAATTCAATGCAGTTATTTTGTCCCTTACAACTGTGGTCCCCAACCCCCTGGCAGAGGTCTGTGGCCTGTTGGGAACCAGGCTGCAGAGCAGGAGGTGAGCGGTAGATGCGGGAAGCTTCATCTGTATTTACAGCTGCTCCCCATCGCTCGAATTGCTGCATAAGCTCCACCTCCTGTCAGATCAGCAGCAGCATTAGATTCTCATAGGGGCGCTAACCCTACTGTAAACTGAGCGTGTGAGGGATCTAGGTTACGTGCTCCTTATGAGAATCTAATGCCTGATGATCTGAGGTAGAACTGAGGTGGTGATGCTAGCGCCGGGGAGTGGCTACAAATACAGATTATCATTAGCACAGAGGTTTGACTGCACAATAAATGTAATGCACTTGAATTATCCCCAAACCATCATCTCTCTGTCCCAGTCCGTGGAAAAATTGTCTTCCATGAAACCAATCCCTGGTGCCAAAAACATTAGGGACCACCGCCTTACGAAACCTAGGGTGACTCCCTTTTCCTAAAGAATAACTACACTTTCATTCCATGGTTCAAATTCTTTGCTAGAAATTTGCTGGGTTTTCATTCCATGGCTCAAATTCTTTCCTAGAAATTTGCTGCCAACCCAGCTATATTTGGGGATTCTGAATGATAAGAAGGGAACTGGATTTCCCTTCTGGGCTGAAAAACAGCCCTTAGCATGAACACAGAGCACAAAGATCTTTCCTTTTTCTTTCTCTCTGAGTTTCCTGACACAGGCTGACCAGACCTAAGAAATGTGTCAGCTTCCATCATATCTTGTTATTAAATGAGCCCAGGTCAAGAAACACCCTTTTGACACATATATTACTGGGGCCCCAGAGAAATTTCTATAGCTGGGTACTTGGGAGATCTGCCCAATCCCCAAGTCTCAAATTCCTTCAGTCTCAAAAGGTCAGGGGAAGTAGCTACTAATATTGTTTTACTAATAATTTTATATTTGGATAGTGCTTTAAATTTTTAAAAATCTGTCCAGAGGTAAGGCTGCCATAACAAAGTACCACAGACTGCAGGGCTTAAACAACAGAAATTTATTTTCTCACAATTCTGGAGTTTAGACGCCCAAGATCAAGATGTCAACATAGTTGGTATTTTCTAAGACCTCTCACCTTGGCTTGAAGATGGGCATCTTCTGCCAGTATCTTCATGTTGTGCCTCTCTGTGTCCTAATCTCCTTTTTTTGTAAGGATGCCAGTCATATTGGTTCAGGGTTCACCCCATGGCCTCATTTTACTGTAATCATCTCTTAATAGGCCCTGCCTCCAAATACAGGCCCATTCTGACATGATGGGAGTTAAGACTCAACATATGAATTTGGGGATTCCATGCACGGTCTTATTTTATTGAGTAGGAACCTAAAATCCAACAAAGAAAATTGTATTGCCAAGCTCACCCACCCATTAGGTGACGTAGCTAAGATTGGCTTTCTGGGGCCCTGACTCCAAATGGTGTGCTCTATCTATTACAACCAGCTGCCACTCCAATAACTAATGTGTTTAACTATTCAACATGTACATGTGATGCACTATCTCATTGAATCTCCCGAGGAAAGAAATCAGATATTACCCTGGAATCATTTGGCCATCTCTTATACATCTCTGATTTGAAAAGCCTAGGGCAGGAGAAGAGATTCTTCTAGAATCCTCCAGTAGCCTACTCTACCCACAACCTTTCCCCACTAGCTGGACCTTGATATTGGGATACAGTAGGACGATCTGATCAAAGCCTGACTCTCCAAGAGGTCCCATTATTTTGACAGCAGCTCAGAAGCAAATTTGCCCAAGATGGTAGTAGGCTAAGGGTTCATCACCAATGTTGCTCCCAACTGATTTCTGTCAAACCTCAGATGCTCACCAAATCTGAGAGTGGACGCACAGATCTAAGGATGAGGAGCTGGAAGATGCACAGGTATTTCTGAATCTCTGGTGGAGTCAGCCCAAAAGGAAATAATCTGTTTCCATCATTTCAAAATGCCAAAATGGCCCTTGTGTTTTAAATACAAAGAATACTATTTCCTTGGAAGGTTAAAAAAATGTCAACAGAAGTATTTGAATGCTTACTGAGTTTCTTCTAAAAACCAATATAGCAGAAGTGTGTTGCTAGGACTATGTGTTTGGTGCAGCCAAAATTTTTTCTCTGTGTGGCTACATAGAAGTCAGAAGACACAAAATGATTTCTGAGACTGAGCTATAAACAACACAGCTTCCACCTTGCTCATTGGCACGCTGGCATTGGTGCCCTGAGTCAACATGTAAATGTCCAACTGCCCCGAAACCACCATGTGTTGAGGAAGCCCAAACTAGCCATGCAAAAAGATGGCGTGGGGAAGCACTGAAGCTGCATCACCAGAGAGAGATGCCCAGCCACTGTGCAGCTGCTCCAGCCCTGCCCGCCCAGCCCACTGCACTCCGTCTTACCCCACCCTGTCCTTACCCCACCCCCATTCCACCCTATCACCCTGCAATCTCTAGCTCCAACCACAGTCTGGCTGCAAGAGAGATCCCAGGCCAGAGCACCCAGCTGAGCCCTTCCTGATTTCCCAAGTCACAAAGGTTAAGAGAGATAATAAAATGATTGTTGTTTAAGTCATTAAGTTTTGGGTGATTTATTATGCAGCAATAGATAACCAACAGTATCAGCCCTTATTCGTTACTGCAATTTCCCAATTTTGCTTCCAGTCTAAGTTCTTAAAGTTAGGTCTACAAATTCAGTCCTTTCTCTTCAAAGGAAACTTATACTGTAAACTGAGGCATCCAGGAGAAGGCGATCATAGGTTTTAATGTCATTCTCTGCTCTCTTCGTTAAGAAATTAATCACCCTAGTATCATCATTTCTTCCTCTTGTTTACATGTAAATATTTTTAAGAACTGAACTGCCACAATTGTTCACAATTGCATCTATATTATTATCCCAAAACATTCATACTATATTATCCCCAAACAATCCAAAATTCCAAAAAACTGAACAAAATCAGTAATTTATTAGTTTTGAATTTCTATCCTCCCAGAATCCATTGAACCATATTTTACTGAGTTTCTCATTTGGAGGAGCAAATGGTTTGTCTTGTTTTTACCTTTTCTTTGCTCTTATCTTGACTGTTAACTATTGGATTATTTGTCAATTACATAACTGTCATCTAAAGGCACTTCATTCATTAAAAAAGTAAAACAATAATGGCTCATCACCTAGGGAAAAAATGCAGAGGAGAAATGATCAAATTTTATAACATTACGGCTGATGCAGGTAGTTGACCTTGGATATGTTTACAAAATCTCTGAATGCAGACTGATGTTCTTGGAAGCCAAACTGTCCTTAGGAAAGTGACTGCACCACACGTGTTTAATAAGAAGGGAAGATGTGGAATAGGTTTGCAGTGTGACTCTTCTCTATGACATTCCTTACTCTTAGTGAAATCAACTACAATCATACGAAGAAAAAAATCCATGCCATTTAAACTTGTCTGTTAGCTCTGTAACTCAGAGAAGCACAATCATTCAGTGTGGTATTTTCAGCAACAAAAAATCCCCACCCTCGAAAAATGTTCATTTCTCCTGGAAATTGTTTTTACTATCACCACATGAATTCTGAAGAAAGGCTCGTTGAGTATATTGTTAAATCAGTGTTGATTTAAACATGGATCGACCTCCCACATAGCTACCATCTCTGAGTTGTTGCAGTAACTGAAAGAAACAGGATGGAAATGACCAAAATTTCCCAAAAAGAACTAACCCTCCCTCTGCACAAATTGCCCTGGTATGAAAAAACTCAGTCCCTCCAGCCCAGAATTTAAAGTAATTTGGTTTACAGTCACACAGGGAAGAAACACATAAGAGGACACGTTCTCATTTGTAGAATTCTTTTTCCTTCCATAGAAAGCGTCTTTCTACAGTAAGGAAAAGGCCAAAGATCTTCCTCACACGGCTCAGCCGTGTGAGGCCTTCTTTGGCCTCAGCATTTGGGGCTGGAGATACTATTTGTGGAATGAGACTGAGGAAATGAGCCAAAATGAATTTCAGGCTTGCCAGAGCTTACAATCTTAATGTAAATTCAACAATTAGCAATGCCTCAGCTGTGAAGCTGGAAAAAATTCCACCCATCAGATGGTGAGAGAGGCTGGGTAGGAAAATCGCTCCCATCTTACTGCTGTTATTCTCCCATCTCCTGACTCCGCTCATAACCTTGAAAGCAGACCTGGACCCTATCCGTCCTAAACTCACAAGCTCCCAGAAAAGTAACCTCCTTATTAATCCAAAGTAGAACTATAAAGCTGTAAAAAGCCTAAGTAGGGAAAGAGATTTAAAATATGATATAAGAAACAGACTGTATCATCAGCTTCAAAAGCTGCCTAGGTTAACAGACATGGTTGAATGCCAAGAGGATCCAATTAAATTAAGATACTTGTAAGAATAAACAGCTCGAACGTGTCCTTGTCAACTTGAAGTATATAGCAGGTGTTATTCTGTAATAAGGCAATTTTTGTTTCTTGAGAAGTTTGAAAAAGGCAGAAAACGCAAGTGCATTACATACCATGGGGGTCCATGAGCCCCCAAGAACACTGGGATCTCCTTGCCTCATTTCCCCACCTTGGTCTTTTTCTGAAGAGAGATGAAAGATGTAAACATGCCTGTGAATATTTTTGCCAATCCCACTGGAAAGAATACAATGCTATGGGAATTTCAGGGAAAACACCTGAAATTCTAAGGACTTCACATGCTAAACACAATTATGGGGTTTTCCCTAAAAATCTTTCCTCCCTATTTTCATTGACAGTTATTACAGATGATGCAAACTTTGTGGCCATCCTCAAAGCCAAGAACCATGTTCCATTTCAACCTGTTAATCAAATATAGGTCACAGTCAACCTGGCGGTCAATCTGGCCAACCATTCCTCTTCATGACTTTTCCTCATTCCCTTCCATAAAATACCCCATTTCCTATTAAATTCTCTTCTTCTGAATGCGAATCAAACAAGATCAATATTTTTTAATACAAATCTCCCCCAATTTTTCTTCACCAAGTATTCACTCAGCCTGTGTCTGAGTTTGTATCCCTCCCCACAAAGTTGAGCCTGAGAAGGAATTCCGGTACAAGTCGTTTACCCGGGAAGTGCTCCCAGCGTAGCTCTAGGGAAGCCAGCTAAGGAAGGGAGGAAAGTACACGAAGGGTTCATTAACGAGTGAGCTCCTACTGTGGGGAATTGTGCCGAAATCCATCTGGGTCCTTTTGAAATACCAAATTTCACATCGCAGAATTGTCCCACCAAGGCACATCCACAAACTTGTGTCCCTCATTGTTTGAGGGTGACTTCCCAGAACTTTCTTGCTTCCCCAGAGCTTCCAGCCTGCACACTGCACAGTCAGGGTGCACTTCTGCAGCCAGAGAACATCCTCTGACAGAAAGACCCAGATGCTTGAGGGAGAAGGTCCTTAGTGTGGGTGGGGACTGTCCGCTACAGCATAGGCAGGGCTCCGACAACGGTGCCGCCTACCGCACATGCCCAATCCTTCAAATAAATGCTCAGCTATACACAAATCGGGTAGTTGTGTGTATTGCATGAATATTCAAATATTCTCTCCCCTTTTATTCTCTAACTGAATTATGATCCCTATTTGTATCTTTTTCCGGATAGAACCTTTAACCCAATCATTCATTTACACTTCTTTTAATCCGTACAAAAAGCTTCCTGCCTCCGTTCTGCAAACACTTGTTTTGAACCCAATTATCTCAGAGCTCTTCTCTCTCTTATGCACTGTCAAGGCAATTTACTTCAAATGAGCAAAGAGCTCCAGCTCACGGCCCTTGCTTTTGAATCTCAGAAAAAGAAACTGGGGTATCTTTCTTAGCCGTGGGGCTGTATCATGGGTCATTTTCAGAAGTTTTAAAAATGTTTAATTATTTCACATACACATTATTATTTTCTACCTTTTCTATTTACATAAGTAAAAATGAAACATGTTCCTTATATTAGCCTCTTACTCAGTCAGCAAATATAAGAGCAGAGAATTTCATCATAGCAAATTCCTTTGGTTTTATACTTAAATCATAATTGCTGCTTTGTAAAAGAGGTTGTAGTAAAGTCCATACAGAACTAGACAAAAATTATACGTGTACCAAAAAATGTAAGCTACCATCCAGAAACTCATTTTATTTTCCATATTGCGTATTAACTATTGATTTTTTTTCCTGCCATGTTATTCTCTTCTTATAACCTAGGATGGTTTATTAATCCTTGTTCTTGGAGACTGTATCACTTCATCCAGCCTCAAAAGATTTTTCTACCTGACAGTGACTTTTTCAAAGTAACAAGTATATCTAAGAATTTTGTTGCTATAAACACGAGTTTACAGGGATTCAAGGACATCATTTCTCACCCTCTGACATGGCCAATGTATTATATTATATTTAAGATTCTTAAAGGTTGAAGAAACAGCCCTAAGGCTGTTGATGGGATAGTGTCTCCAGTCTGATTCATATTTGTAATGAACCCGCTTTTGGATTGCAGCAATAAAAAGGACATAATCCTTAAGTAGGTCTCAGAGAAGCTCCACTAATTTATGTGGCAGGCCTCAATCTCATGTGAAGGTTTAATGAGAAACACATGCAGTATAAAGTGCGCCCGGCATCTGTTGTAGCAGATAGCTCTGGAAAAGCAGACGAATACCTCATGAGAAGAAGATATATCCAGCCTTTTTTAAATTACAAGGATGACCCTAATAGAGAACTGGGGGAAAAGAGGAACAACAACAAAAAAAGACAACTAGTGCAGCAAATATCAATCCATTATACAATTTCTGGTAATTTCTGAATGTTCCCCAAAAGAAAAGCATGACATGGATAATTTATGTGCCTATTGAAAGTAATTTTCCAAGCATGAATGGCTGAAGGATTGTAATTTCTTCCCCCCAATCATTATAGGTCTCCCAGAGGTCACACAAATAACCAGCATCCTTTCATCCTAAACACTACGAAGCTCAGGTTGAGATATGAGCCTATTAAAATTCAGTTTGGAAAAGAACTTTATTTTGCCAATGATCTCATTTATTAATTGCTGACTGCCTCTTAAAACCTTCACTGGAAGACAAAGAGACCTTCAAATCCTTTCTCTGAGAATTAAAGTGTTCATTTAAGGATTCCAGATGGGCTGCTTTTTAAGTATTAAAGTTTGAGTATTTTAACCACCAAAAGATGAAAGGAATTTTTACCCAGTTTTGTTCCACAGTTGCCACCCAGTAGTTCTTCAATCCCAGCCAAATTGAGCATCACTTTAAATTAGATTTACTCATGGGACCCTCAATGATCACAATCAACACAAGATATCAGGGAGTTTAGGAAATGGGTCTATTAAAGGACAATGAAAGCTGTCAGCCCTCTGGAGCTTATTTCCAGTTAATTCGATCCTAGTAGACAGTCTGCCCTCAACAAAGAGGTTTGCTTTACAACACAAGCTGAGATCCAGAGCTGGTTGTCTGAGCCCTGGTGATGGCTCTTGTTTTCCTTTCAGCTGTTCCTCCAAATAAACAACTTCGGAATCACTTCAACTGTTGAAGTCCTCCTGAAAGCCCTAACGGTAACCAAGGAGGAATCTAGCCTGCACCCTTCAGAGAAGTCAGCAGTGAGGCCCTGGGTATCGATTGGTTTTCCTTTTTGTGTGAAGTCTCGTGGAAATGCTTTAGGACTGGGCACTCCCCATCTGGCATATAGTCAATAGCAAGCAGCGCTTTACACCCAGAGTGTGCCTGGAATTGCCCATCAAAGTCCTAGGTTATTCATACCTTTTCATACAGTATTTTCACGTACAGTATGTGCCAGGGATCTATCCTAAAGAAATGGGTATTTGTGCAAAGATTTGTGAACAAGGCTGTTTGCTGCAGTATTAGATGCCGGCAAGACATAAAGCAGGTTAGTTTTGCCACTCCCTCCTGCCTCCTTCTCCTTAACCCTCCCCAAACCCCTCACCACTTTCTCCACCATAAAAGCCTCTTTAGTGTTACTGTCCTCTAAGGCCTTTACCTGGAGAGCTGCGTCCTCCACAGGTTGAAAGTTTGCCAGGACCTGGGCCTTTCTCCATCAAAACCCACCTGTAGGTCCCTTGTACTCTTGGTTTCATGCTCTCTGTGTTCTGCCAGGCTAGAAAATCAGGTACATTTTTTATACTAAGCCATTTGTGGATTAATATTCCCTCTACTATGTAGTATTTTATATTTTAAAATGATATCTTCCCGAAGATAAGACTTTCAACCAAAAATGGGAATCGCAGGTTCCACGTAAGCCTGGTTGCTGGATTTTTGAGGTTTAACATCCTTTTTTAAAAATATATTTTCATTGTGTGTGTGTATGTGTGCCTCTGTTTATGTTTCTTTATGAAAAGATATTCATGCTCATTATAGTAAATGTGAGAAAAAGAAAGTGAAAGGAAGACAAAATTCATCCATATTCCTACTGTACAGAAATGGTATTTTTTTAAATCCTATTATGTTTCCTTCCAGTCTTGGTAATATGCACAAATGTTTGTTTATTCTCTAGAGTCATTATTATAGTGTATGTATAATCCTGCATTCTTTTTTGCATTTTGCATATTTATTGAAAAATATCAGAATAGCTGTACCCCAGCAAGGCCTGTCATGGGGCCACACTTTATAGCAGTTCACCCCTTTCTTTGCTTATCAGTTTATCTAGGTTTACCAAGAATACTTTAAAACCACTTGCCTAGTCTCTCTGGGTTTCTTAACCACTCCAATCTCTAGATTAAATTGGAAATCTTCACCATGTCTAGCTGGTAAGCAAATTTCTCCAGGTAAAAGCACTCAAATCCAGTTCTGGAACAGGGAAAGGACTAATGTGTGTTGACACAATGTGGGTGCAGCTGAGGCAGGGAAGACATCAGGACTCAGGCTAAGAAGGGCCACCAGCAGGAGGTCAAGGTCACAGTCTGCAATTGTGGTGAGAGCCTCCATGCCACAGCTCTCCTCCATGGCTGCTTGGGAGAGTTGGGGTGCTGCCCACCCAAGACCCAGCCTCTAGTCCCCAGTTGCCCTGGGAACCATAAGAAGCCCCTATGAGTAACACCCACACAGAAACTGTGTTATAGCTGGCCCCGAGGACAGTTCATTCCTACCACCAAAAATGTACCTCCCCTCTGCTCCCTCACTCCTCTTTACTCAAGAGTGTGGGCTCAGCCACACCCACCACCTTGGCCCACAGGCTGAAGGTGAGGGTATGAGTTGGGGGCTCTCAGGGTTGTTTATGGTTCGATGAGCACATTCACCTTTCTATCTGGGCTATATTTTTTTCTGGTTTTGCCACTGACCTTATGCAATCCTACTTGGTGAATGATTAATCATTTTCATAGCAGTCTCAGATTAAATGGAGAAAGTACAGCCAAACATTTCTGAAGGAAACAAGATGGGATCTAACACTTTTAGAGTCGGACCCATTAGTCATACTTTTTGAATAATGTTCAAAGAGGACATTAAAAGGAGAAGAGCATGGGGGTGGGTCAGGGAGAATTAGGTAGACCTCAGTCGATGTGAGTATTTTATTTGTAAATGGCATGTCATTTTACTAATGGATTTGAATTACATCTAACCGTTCTCTAAGTGTTGGTTTGTATTAAATTTGAACATGTTATAAAGAGCCTTTTGCTCTTTTTGAACAAGCAAGACTTCCCATAGGGCAGCTTTAATAATGTTTAATAATAATTAATAAACACTTAGGAGGACTATCAAATTTCCAATAACTAACAATGTGATTATCTACCCAGAGACTTGGAAGGAGCTACGTTCACAATGTATGATGACTGGCATGTTTGCTGTATTTCACATGGGAGACTAAGTACACACACACTGAGAACACTAGGAAAAGGACGGCTCCCCACCTGCCCGCCCAGCAACCATGAACCCCTTTTAGCAGCAAGTGGGGTGCCCAGAGCTGCCTTATGAAGCAAAACCTGCTTCTCCCAAAGGAGACTCAGGGGACTTGGTAGAATGAGATTCACAGAAAGAGCTTCATTCTGCAGACTTGGCCGTGGTGGTTATGTGAATCATTCAACGGGGCATCATTATTCTTATCCATCTGCAATCCGCGTCCATTCAGTCTTCTCATAAACACAGATGAAGGGGCAACCACTCAGCATAAAAAGGCAGAAGGGGCTGAAATGGTCAGGAACATGCATGATCATCCCACTAAATGACACGACAGACGCGTAGCTCAGCAGAGCAAAACGAATGGCATATTTCTTTTTTCATTTGCTTGTGCGGTCAGAAGAAATTCAGGAAATGGCATAGAATCTCCATTTCGAAACACAAATAATTATTATTCGATTCAATTTTGTACAAATATATTGAATTAGGTTTCCCTGCTTCTGTAGGTTTTTCTTCATGAAGATGTCTCTGTCAGAGACGTTGCTGCCCATCGGCCTGATGAAAGTATAATTTTAGCACTTTCGTTATTCATCGCTTTATGGGATGAAGTGACCTCTTCAATTGTTGTAATAATGATGCATCTGTGTATTTTACCATAATAATAAAATTCGGAATAAACTGATGTACTGAAAATGCATGAAGAGATACCTGGAATCCTTTCTAAAAATTCTGGGAAACCAGAGGTTGGGTGAAATTATTTGAATCACAGTGAAAAGACACATCATTTACTGGTTAAAAGTTGGCTCGTTTTAATGATACAACAAGGTTTATAGGTCATGCGACCCGTTTGTTAATCTGTTTAATGGCATGGAATTCAGGGTTGCCCTTCCCCAAATGACTGAGGACTAAGCAGAGGAGAGCTCGTCTCTAATCATGGTCTAAGGACTTCAAAGAGGTCATCTCTGGCTTCTTTCTCTTTGCTTCTCAGCAAGCAGCTGGGCTGTGGATTTTTCAGTGTCTCTGAGGGAAGGACACCCATGCGATCACATTCATGTTCAGTGAATTTGGGTTTTTTTTTCTTTCTTTCTTTTTGTTTCTTGTAGAATCCAATAGCTATTAGCCCTTCGTGGAAACCACACAGCAGCAAAAGCCACAAAGGCAAGATAGACGGATTTGCCACGTATGCTATAGATAGCACGGCTTCTGCCAGTCCACCCTCATGCTCATTTCACCTGGATCCTTTGTAACATCCTGCCTTGATTTTCACTTTGTGGTTTCAGGATAAAAGGCTTTTAGCCCAAACCCAGCCAACCAACACTCAGCAGCCAGTCTGAGTATGTGCTTTCCTGGTACCTCTAACATAGCATTTCCGGAGGTCAGGACTCTGTTTCCCCACCTTGTTATACCTGTGACTGGCACACAGGAGGCCTCAGTGAGAGTCATAAAAGAAAGGAGAAGGGAAAGGAAGGAGGACAAGAGGGGACTGGATCTAGATATAGAACATGTGTACTTTATTCAGTGAATTTGTGAAATATATATCTGTTCATGTGTCATATATTGGATTTTTTTGTTACCCAAGAAAAGAACCTAAGAAAGTACCAAAGATCACACACTACAATATTGATGTCAATAAAATAAACACCAATTGTAACGACAAAGTGAGATTTTGGCCCTAAAACTCTTTAGTATCACCGCAATAGTCTTATGTTTCATGGCACGTCTTCAAAATTATAGGACATGGTCCCATTAATGTTTTTCAATTGCAAAAATTCAAAGATATGAATAAGTATAATGAGAAACAGTATGTTCATATAGTCTTGAAGGATCTCTCCACGACATGCTTATGAACTACAAAAGGGAAAAGAGAACCTTCACAGTGGCAGACACCACCTTAACCGAATGATCAAGGGTAACGTCACTGGCAGTGAGACACACCGACATGCACCCCCGACACACCGAGTAGGGCACATGTCACTATTGTAATGTCCTTGCCCAAAATGCATAATCTGAATTTGATCATGAGGAAAATACAGACAAACCCAAATTGAGGGATACTTTACAAAGTAACTGCCTAGTATTTTTCAAAAATGTGATGAAAGAAAGAAAGACTGAGAAATTGTCCCAGTTGGAAGAGACAGGTCAGGGCAACCGAATACAATGTGTGATCCTACATCAGAAAAAGAATATTAGTGCAAAAATTGGAAAAATTTGAATAAGTTCTGCAGATTAGTTAATAGTATCATACCATGTTAATTTCCTGGTTTTGATCATTATATGAAGATTATGTAAGATGTTAACATTTGGGGAAGCTGGGTGAAGGGTATATTGGAATTCTTTGTACTATTTTGCTACTTTTTTGTAGTCTGAAATTATTTCAAATGACTACTTAAATTTTTTTAAATAAAAAAATTCTCAAGATCTAGACATTAGATTTCAGGGCATATCTGTGAGCATTTGATGCATTTCTGAGGGGAAAAAAATAAAGATTGAAAAGTTGCTGGCATTCACTTTAGATCAGTGGGTAATGTGAGCATTTTGGTATTTTAATAACAGAGAGAAAGAGATACGGAGAGGCAGCAAGACAGACAGTGAGAGCCTAGGTTGGTATGTCTACATAGACAGATCATTTCAAAGAGAACCAGGGCTGCGTCTTACAGCCACACCAAGGAAGCCATCGCAGTCCCTGTCACAGCCCGGTCTGTGCTACCAGAATCAAAGGCAGGCTTTTCTCTGATTGGCTGGGTCAGGCTGCTAATGAGGCGAAGGTCATGGATCGGATTTGTTCTCAGGGTCTTGTGAGCGTCACTTTGTCCCTTGCCATTTCGCTGATCACAAGGCAGAGGGGTGTCAATGCTCGACTGCATCAGCACAAGGCCAGCTCCACTGCGAGGAAGAACTAAAACACTCACCATCCCTAAGGTCACCTTTAAACATAATGGACACACTTGGATAGAATCACTGTCACCTAAATATGCTTCTAAAAATAACCGCTCCAAGAAAAGAACCATTAAGATAAGGGTATTAGATTGCTTCCCCCTCTAGAACCTGTAATCAGGAGAGCTGGAAGGGTGAGGCTGACTGGCCTCCGGGCAAGCCGCAGACACCCAGAAATTCTAGAGAGCACTGTCACCTCTTTAGCAGAAGCAAGGGATGGCTTTGAAGGCTGTGCTCTGTGATTTAATATCACTTAGGCAGACACCAAAGTACATAAAATATGAGGCTGCTTGCCTTGCTGCTGACAGTCAGATATCTTTCAGCTTTCACAGTCCAAAAAATTATTGACAGGGGGCTTCTTTCAAGAAGATTGTTTCCCTGAGTCTCATGTGTTTACTCAGAAAGCTTCCTTGACGTACTTGGGATTCCAAAGTGGGAGGTATGCACATGTTGGAAGATTTCAATTTCAAATATCAACATGTTTTAGAGCCAAAGGCAGCTAAGGAACTAGAATAGATTTCAACATATGATTAATTTTGCAATCATAAACAAACACAGTGATTTGAAAGTAAATTTACTTATGGGATGAAATAAAAAAACAAAGTTAGCGGGCTTCATTCACTCGCTTCCACCTAAAGTTAGAACAATTAAACATACACTATGTGAAAAGTTATCCCCTTCAGTTTCTTTAAACATGAGGATTTATAAATACACAAAGGCAGGGTAACAGGGAAGTCCTTCTGCAGGGCCACGCAGCCCACCCCTCTGCTTTTCCCGCTGAGCTGTGCATTTTCAGGTCCTCCCTAGCACTTAGCAGACAAGGCAAGGATTGGAAACAAGCAAATAAACTAAAGAAAATTTTTTGAAATCCCTCTTGCTTCTCCTGATATCAAGGTACTCACTGGATCTCAGGGAAATGAGATGTTTCACTAGGTTGAAACTTATCAGAAGGTCCCATGATAAAAGAAACAAAATAAAAACTAAAAACATTTCCATCTAAAATTTGTGAAAACGCATTCCATCTCCGCTGAGTGAAGCCGAGTACAGCTACAGAAATCAATGTTGGAAAAACCAACAACAGTGAAGTAGGAGGGAAGTAAAATCCCTTCAGACACCAGAGTCACTGGGTTGTAAATATTCTTAAACCCAGGCTTATGAGACAAAGATGCCAGCCCATATTAGACTGAAATCGTTGTGTCATTTTCAGATGAAGCAATTCACATTTGACCACTGCATCTTGATCTATATTTCCCCAAGGGCAGCCTTGAATAGAAAGCTCCATGTTCCTACTTATAGACTTCTATTGTCCAAAAAATAGACTAATTTTACATTTCTATCACCCAGTTCCTTTATCAGCTATACCAGATATAAAGAGCAAATAGTCTGAATTATATCCCTCTCTGGGAATATTTATAAAAGTTTATCTCTCTACACACACACACATTTTGCAAGGAAAGGTGGAAGAAAAAAATTACCCACAACAGATTGGTGCATGAAATAATATACGACAATGTCTTGTCTCTGGGAAAAGCATGGAATATAATGGACCCAGTCTCCCTGCACCGTAAGCTGAACTCATGACAGAATGTGTAGAATCACATCTATTGTTTGAAAGACAGACAGAGAAGCAGTTCCTCACTCAGGGGCTGGACCCTACTGGCTAACTCACTTCACCCCTTTTTTGTCCTTCCTTGTATGGAATTATGAAGCATTTCTTTCACAGCATACACAACACATTTGCATGCATTTCCTCGTTGAGAATGAGGTGTATGATGTCCATTTTACAGATGAGGAAGCTGAGACTCAGAGGCCAAGGTGAGCATGGTGACACAGCCCTCCTTAGTCCTGGAATCAAGTTCTGTCTCCCACGTGAGTTCACTCCAGGTCAGCATCCTTGTAATCATAGGCGTGCATCACCTGCTCAATATTCTCAGTATCTGTGCTGGCTCCTTCCCTCACCTCTCTTTTCCTCTCAGAATCCACAAAATGCACATTTGCTCAAAGAGCCCTATTAATCATACTAAAATGTCACCTCAAACTGAATGCAAAGTGTCCTTTGCTTCCTAAATTATCTTTTTTTTTTTTTTTTTTTTTGAGACAGAGTCCTGCTGTCACCTAAGCTAGAGCATGGTGGCAGCACCATAACTCAACCTCAAACTGCAATCTCAAACTCCTGGCTCAAGCGATTCTCCTGCCTCAACCTCCACGTAGTTGAGACTACAGGTGTGTGCCACCACGACTGACTAATTTTTCTATTTTCTGTAGAGATGGGGTGTCACTCTTGCTCAGGCTGGACTCGAACTCTCTGACCTCAAGCGATCGCTCTGTCTAGGCCTCCGAGAGTGCCGGGATTACAGATGTGAGCCACTGAGCTAGGCCCTAAATTATCATCTTAGTGTTATAATGGTCCTGTTGGTGACAGGGTGATTTTCAAACCTTATCTTTAACCATGAGGACCAAACAGCTAAAAGCTCACATGCAGGCACAAATACACACTAACAGGTACATATGAGCTTTGAGAAAACTGGCTAAGCACTGGGGCTACAGACTTAATTTGTAATCTGAGTGGACAAACTCCTTAATGTTTATACTCTGGGAGCTGTCACAGTGCAAATGATACCCTGCAGCTGGTGCAAAGATTGCCCAGAGACACAGGGTGGCACTCACACTTGGCTGATGCTTGGATAACTGAGAACCCAAACCCCTCCCCTCGTCTTTCCCGATGCACATGCACCCCCAGACCCACTCAGACTTCCAGGACGAGCTCCTGAGAATCTTTGGCGCTATAAATCTGCCCAGTGATTGAGGAAGGGATGTCCCCTCCAAAAGAGAGAGCCAACGGAGGAGGAACCACCTCACCCCTGCTGCACTGAATGTTCAGCAGATCCCCACACACATACACACCCCTGTGACCATGATGGGAGATGCCAAAGTGACCAACAAGCCACCAGAATGGCATAAAGACTATTTTAAACTGAAAACGTCTGGGCACACAGCAGCTAGAAAGAAGTCTTCTCTGAACTTCCCTCTTCAGCACAGCTTTCTGAAAGTTCAGCCACTACTCATGGTACAAGAAGAATAACCCTCTACACCAAGATGTGTCAGCTGCCATAAATCCCTCTCCTGGGAGCTTGCGAACCACAAGGAGAATGACCATTAGCACGTGGGATGAGAAATCCTGTATACAAGCCTCATCTGAACCTCTCATACTTCGCCCCTGCAGCCCCAGCCACCCCTGTAGGAGGCTGATATATAAAATGTTACTGGCTGCGTGAAGAGCTACTCACGCAATGCCCCTACACACTTGATGGAGGGAGCAAAAATATCTTTTCCTCTACTCATCTTAGGTTCCCCAACTGGAGCCCTGCGCATCAGACTGCCCAAAGACAGACTAACAACAGAAAAACAAATAGAAGTTTATTAACATGTGCATCATATATGGAACACATCAGTGTACCCAGAGCTGGGTAACTCAAAGGGGTGCTTAGTACCTTGGCTTCTATATCATCTTGTTAAAGAAAAAGGAGTTTGGGGCTTCTGTCTACAGAAACAAATCAAATGAAAGTAGTAAAAGCCTCTGTCTTTTCCCTTACAAATTTATATTAACAGGAGAAAAACATTTGGAAGAATTCATTCTTTGAACTGCGACTCTTGTGCATTTGGTTCTGAGCACTCATTGGTTATATCTTCTTTCCCTCCCAGGAAGAGCAATCGCTCTCCTGTTTTTCTCGTTTGGTGTCCTGAGAGTTTGGCTTGGATTTCTGCCTGCTGAGATGCACAGGTCCTTGGGCCTGTGTCTGCTGGTTCTCCACGGCCTTTATCTCGAAGTAATCCATATACCAAAGAGGCATCTTTTGGGGTGGCACATTCCAGTATCCCTCAATGTGTAATCAACTTTCTTCCTGTTCATCTGTTGTTGATTAAGTCATAGGGCCTGACCACTCAGAATTAAGCTGGTAAAGGAAAAGTGTTCTTCCAACATCACTAAGCCACTAAACCAACTCTGCTACAGCTCACTTCCAGGATTCTTGTTATGAGAGAAAAATAAATCCTAATTTGTTTAAGCCATTATTGGTTGGGTTTTCTGCAGCTTAAACTGAAAGTAGAGCTGATTAATTCACCCAGCTCATTCTTTTGAGCCAGGACCAAGGTCCCTGGGGGCCAGGATCCAGGGACTGCCTCTTCCCCAGGGGCTCTGGCTGGGATGGCTTCCTGAGAAGAAGCTCCAAGCAGGACAGCATGACACGGCTGGTCGGAGCAACCACAGAACCCCAAATGTAACAGGAAGAGTCATAGTTCTGACTCTTGGACCCCAGAAGAATCACGAAGCAAAATGTAGCAACATCCGATCACATCAATGTCTGATCAACCCATACACATCCTACTCCAAAAACTGGTGCACACGAGCTTCTCACAATTTTTCCTTGAACAATCCATGACAATTCTAGACTACTCTGGTACGATGGACAAGGAATGTTTTCAATGCTGCTATAGTTTTCAAAGACTCCCTTATCCAGTTATTCCTATTATGAGAAAAGTGTTCAGATATGAAAAAGAAAATCCTATGTGTTTTCATAATTAAATAACAGTCTCTTCCCTGAAGTCCCCTACATGTTGGGGGAAGCTCGGAGCCGGGGATGACAGAGAGTAGATGGAGAAATCAGAGGGAAGCTTGGGCTGAATGTGTGTTTCTTCCACTGTCCAGCAGGAGAGGAGGAGGCAGAGGGCGGGAGAGAGCTGAGTTCTCAGTAAGTGGGCTGAAAAAGCAGAAGAAAATGATGGAAAATGAAGTGCACCACACCCAGACCTATATCAGCATGGGAAAGGCTCATGATCTTTAAGAAATTAAATGGGAACTTGAACTACAAAGCCAAACCTTTAAATTAACCTGGAAGTTGCAAAGATTCTTAAAGAATATTTTCACATTTTAAGAGCTGTGTGGAAACTATTTGAATCTCGATATCTTCATCCACAAAATAAAAGGATGGGAACAAGTGGGCTTTCAGATTCTCTCGGCTCTGACATCTTATAATTCAAAGATTTGTCTTCCCAAAAGGATTCTGGCCATAGCTTTTCAAGTTAAATCTGTATCTTTTCCTCCAGTCTGAAAAAGAAAGCATATGAGTTGGAAAAGAAATTCTCATATGATCTTCCAGAAGAATGGCTGGTGCATTTACTTCTAGCCCAATTATTGAGCCTCATAAACCAACAAGTCCAACAATTCATTCTGTAAATTTTTTAAAAGCACCCACCATGAATCAGGCACTGTGGTTGCATTTGGGATACAGAGACAGAGAGAGAGAGAGAGAGAGAGAGGGGACACAGTGTCAGCCTTCAGGCCAACAATTTTTTTCCAAAATCTATTACAAATGTTGTTGAATAACTAAATGAATTATTATTGTAACTCTGCAGTAATTTTTGTGAGGGGCACATCATCCCCTCTTGTCCATGTCCTCGGAGGTTGGTAAAACAAGAGAGCATGTTCCTACTATTTCCCAGCTTGGCGTCTGTGTCGTGACACCCAGTGGCCCACGGAAAGCGTGCAGACTGATGTTTGATGAGTATTAAAGCAGGGCACGCCTACCCACTCTAAATGCTTTCTTGCTTTAACAATAATGAAGGTTTCGGTAGTCTTTGTTGAGGGTTCAATACATTTCTCCAAAACCCGACAGAGTAGATGATGGATGGAATCAGTGATTGTGCCACTGGCTGCCTCACTCTCTTGAACTCTCAAAAGGAAGTGGCTCCTCTGTCTCGTTCTTCCAAAAATGTTCCACATAGATGATTCATTTTCTTCTCCAGCTCCATTTCTTACTACTCTTCCCTTCCTTTAAGTCTTGTCCCCAGCTAGTGACCTACCATCATCATCTCACCACCTATCCCAGATATCCAGTACCCTCTGGGAAATCATTGTCTTAATACTCAGGTCAATTTCTGTTTCTCGCAGACTTCCCAGTCTCGGGCACCCACTGAGTAGCAATTGCCTTCTCCCAGACAGGCTTCTGCTGGTGTGAAAAGCAAGGAGAGGGTTTGCCAGCTCCTCTCAAGGAAATAATGTGCTCTTAACCCTGGATTTGGGTGGGTGCTGAGGGGATAGAAACAGTAGAGTTTTATCTCTGGGCTTTAGTGACTTGTATTCTAAAGCACCAAAAAAAAAAAAAAAAGAAATATAAGTGAGTTAATTTCCCTCTACTGGTAGCATGTATTCTCCCTCTTACTGTTGCTTTAAGAGCTAGTGTTTAAGTTCATCCCACCACAATGTGAGAATAAGAGATGTTTGAGTAGATCTTGGTAAACAGCCAGAGAAGAGATTGACTCCACTTGGTGAGAGGGAGGAAGACTTCATAGACAATGTGGTATTTGACCTGATTTTTGAAGACAGTTCACCAGGCACAGAGGTGGTATAAGAGTTGAGAAGCTTGGGGTTATATTTCAAACAAGGGGAAAATATGAGCAAGGTGCAGAGGCATGAATCTGTCTGGGGTGTTGAAGACTTTACTAAAAAGCTGGCCATTTGCAGAAGTATCTTGAGAATCTTAGACCTGTAGCCTTCTCCCCAGCTGCTGCCCTGTGAAAAGACCTCTGAAGGTTCACATGGCTTTTCAGAAACGGCAATGGGAGGCTCTGAAATGATCCCCAGCTAACTTCCCAAACATCCTCCCAGTGTTCAACAAAGCTGTCTAGAGGATGACAGATGCAGAGATAGGAAGGGAAGAACAAAGGTATGTGTAACACTATTGGTACATTCTAGGTCCCATGTGTAAAACATGAAAAACAATTCCATCTGTTATTCTGTGACTTCTTAAAATGAGTAATTCAATATGATCCTTATTTTCCCCCAAACCACATTTAAGTTAAAAAAAAAAAAAAAAAGCTATTAAAGGCACAAGGTTCTATGGGGTAAAGTAACTTAAGTCATGTTACTGAGGTCCAGGAGTCTACAACATGGCAGGATGAAAGAGATCATGGAACTATAAGAAAAGTATAATCTAAGTAATGAGAAATTATATCTAAACAGAGGAGTCAGAGAAGGCTTCTCGAAGGAGGTGATAAGCTGGGCCATGAAGGCTGGGTAGGAGTTTGGCAAGTGAAGATGTGGGAGGAAGGCAATTCAAGCAGAAGAAACAGCATAAGATGGGAAAACCCTAGACATGCACACAGTTGTCCAATAAAACCTTCTGAGATGATAGAAATGTCCCATATCTATGCTGTCTGACATAGTAGCCACTAGCTAGGTGAGGCAATTGAGCTCTTAAAATTTGGCTAGTGTAATTAAAGAACTGAACTTTTAGTTTTATATTATTTTAATTCACTTAAATTCAAATAGCCACCATGGAAATTAATGACGACCAACCGATGAAAACAAGCTACGGCTACTCACTCAGAGCCTGCTATGGCAGGGAGTCAGGCATCACCACTTGCACTCCAGCAGAAACTCAGAGGCAAGCACAGGAGGGGGAGAGCTTCAGAGTGGGAAAATGGAAGGCTTTAGGTGTGCCCTGATTGGAAGCCGTAGGCGTGGGGAAGTTGTAGGCAGGCTAAATATTAACAGAAGTGGGGCATCCTGTGTGATGGTTAAGGATGCATATTTGGATTTTTCTGGTTGGTCTTAAGTTGGAAACAGGGACAAAAATTAGAGAAGCTGTCAGTATGAATCAAGTCCTGGCTGTTTGGGGCTGATTGTTACAAGGGCTATCGTTTGGCTTCCTGGATTGTTGCTCGAGTTAGCAGTCTGACTTCATACAAATCTGACTTATGGGTAGGAGGCTAGTTTCCTGGGCTGGTTACTACAGATAATGGGTTGGTTTCCAGGGCTGGTTGCTGCATATTGTGGGTCAGAGTTCTATTTTTATGTGTAGTCTTATCATTGTCCATCTGTGTATCCACCCTCACATCAGTAGTGGCTAGTGGCCACAGCATTGGCCAGTGCAGTTCTATAGCAACATGAAATCCAGTTTGGTGGAACATAGGGTGTGTTCCAGGAAACTGTAAGAAATAAAGCTGAGACTAGAGATAGGACCCAAATGTAGAAACTTGGGTGCCAATCTACAGAATTTGTATTTGTTTTGATATGGATAAAGTATCATGGTAAATTTAACAACAGGAAGCTACATTATCACAGCTTTGCTTTGAAATGATTAATCTGGTTTTAATATGTAAAATGGAATTGAGAAAGAATCTATTGGAAACAGAAGATCAAGTTAGCATATTGTAATAGTCCAAGCAAGAGGAAATGAAGCCTGTAGATAACGGGAATATGGACAGAAAGAAGTGAACAGGGGCAAAAATAATTTGTATACATAATGTGGAGCTCTTGAAATCTGATTGGATATAAGAAATTTACCAAAAAAAAAAAAAAAAAAAACAGAAGAAGAAGAAGAAGCCTTCAAATGACTTTTAAGCCTAGGCTAGGTGGAAGATTACAGATCTTTTCAGAACTAGGGAAGTAAGAAAATAGCATGGTTGGAGGATAGGTCAAAGGGAGGGGCAGTGATCAGTTGGAGTTTCAAACTAGTAAATTTTGACAGATTGAAGACAATTAAAAAGTAGGAAAAACGCATCAGAAGAAACCACAAGAAAATGTGTTTTCACATGAAAGAAAGGACGCTAAAAAGATTCATAAAAGGGTATGCCAATAATAAATTACATAATTTCATTTAGTAAACAATTATGTATTCTACTTCAAATCAACAGGTTATGCTTGATAGTTTTCAGTTGATCACAGTTAAATTAGAACAGTTCTGTTCAGCATAAGCAGTAACACCAGGTGTCTTTTTTTAAAGACCTGATTTTGCTCTCTGCTCTGCTTGGGCTTTATTGGTTAATTAAAAGTAAATAAATCTAAACAAGGATTCTTAGTAACATGCCCCATTATTAATTAGAAAAATCTTTATAAGAAGAGCACACCCACTCTTTTCAAGAGATTGTAATCAAGGAAATATGCTCTAGCTTCACAGAGCAGAGACCGAGTGCTCGTCAAGGGTTTGGGGTCAGCGAGCATCTCCTTTTTCTGGTTGGTTAGTCTAGCTTGGTTCACAGCAACTTTTCTCATTTCCTTGTATTCATTTTTTCTTGGTGCCTTTGTTTCAAAAGGTATTTAAATTCAAATGCATCCAGCTCCCTGGTTAGCTGGTACCCAAGCAGTCAGGACTCATGCCCCCAAAGCTAGTACCATCCTTCCAACATCGCAGGTGGAAACTGATCAGTGGTGCACCAGATTGTTGGAAATGGGAAGATGTCTTACTCCCACATGGCCTGCTCCCAGCCTCCATTGGCCTGGGAAAACCCATAAGGTTGGCTATTGTTTGATTCAACAACACCTATGAGTCTCTGAAACAAAGTAGTCCTTCACATCACTGTTGCTTGAATGAATTATCATTAAAAAAATCTACAAAACAAAGTGAAAGGCCGACCTATGCCATAAATCCTCAAAGATCATTATATCATTCATTCACTCATTCATTCATTCAAATACTTGCTGAGTGCCAACTACAGGTCACACAATATGCTAGCTGGGTGCCTGAAACACAGAGGTAAATACTTCTCTAGCCCCTGTCCTCCAAAATACTTTAAATTAAAATCTTTGTCATCTACAGTTTCGTGTAATGGTGACAAAAGTCACGCTTAATTTCTACGCTGTTCAATCACAGTGTTGCACTTATTAAGTAATTCAAAAATCTTTATCAGAAGAAACCAGTGTTGAAGAATACCTCTGTTATTTCCCAAGAATGCCTCGCCCTTCCTGTTTTCTAGCTCTCTCACTTCAGTGTCTTCAACATTAGGGTTTGATGGAAAAGGTAACAACACAATTCAGTTATTTTATATTCAGAAAGTAAAGGCAGTGGTTTAGAGAACATATTTTCCAATAGTCTCATAAAATCCAAACAAGCTAAAAATCAAATGGAAGTTTCTCCATTTCACTAATTCTCCCTTAAAAATGAATTCTTTGAAAACCATACAATATAATTTCACCAACATTAAAGTATCCAGAATGATTTCTTTCAGCTTTAACTTACCTAAAATCAAGATCCTCTCCGAAAACAAGCCCCCCAAAAATGTGTATTTAACTGATTGATATCAAAAACACATACCTGAAGAAAAGTAATTAAGATGTACTGATAACAGATGCAAAATAATAAAATGAGGTCATTTATCTTGGGTTGCCTTTTCCTTTTACATTCTGAATATATTTCACAGAGAACAAAGCAGTCATAAACAGGATTTGGTTTGAAATTGTCACTGCAAATTTTGAGAGCAATTTCAGTTATCACTGGGTGTAAAATATGCTAATCTGAAGTTGAATACAGCCTCAGGTGTTATAACATGCTTGTTTGCAGCCTGAAGGAAAGGCATTAATTAACTGCAGTTTTGATTCCCAAAGCCAAAGTAGGATATCTCACTGCTGTAGTGATCCAGAAACCACTAGTTTTATCTGAGCATTTTCAAAATTCCAAAGGTGCCTCTAAAAATGGATATCATTATGAAGGCAATGACCCAAAGCCATTCTCAGTGGTAAATCCTCTCCCTGGGATTTTTGCCAGCCTGGCAAGAAGATCAATAAGGCATTCAGATAGATTTATTTCCAATAGACAAATAACTCACGTATGGGAAAGTCCCTTAATGCAATACTGAGCTTTCAGACTCCTCCACACCATTCTGCTCCCTCTGATTGCATTTCTTGGAAGCAGGACAGGCCTTAAGGGAAGTCTTTGAAGCCTGTGGACGCCCCTTCTATGCCCTGCTCTCACCTTAGAAGTGCTCTGCGCTCACCCTCTTGAAATCCCGTCATATGAATAAATGCTTATCTATCCTTTAAGGAATGAGGTCAGCAATTTCAGGAAGCAGCTTGCCTGGTAAAGCCAAGAGAACTTAGACATTGAGTTCCTTTTCATTTCAAAGAGACTGTCTCTACTGTGAGGTTTTTGGCAAGTGAAACAACCCAACTCAAGCTAATGTAGGCAGAAAAGATTTAATCAAAGCACACCACATAGCGCACAGTATCAAGAAGATCAGGAAACCAGGCCTAGAGGATACAAAGATGGAAAAAATGCCCCTTTCTTGCATAGGACAGAACCATCATGAAAACAGCAACAAAAGGACTGGAGAAACCGACCCCCACCATGCCCACCCCCTTTTAGACTGAGCCTAGCCAGCTAACATGGGCCCTGGCGGCGTCATGGCTGTTTTTTCTGTTGTGTCCCAAGTTGGAGCCACTCTGACATCCATAAGCCAGTCCCAAGTATAGTGACAGCAATACACCCAGGTGAGGCACAGGAGGGCCATTGCATGATGGAGTGTGTAGACAAAGCAGCACTGAAGTTGTCAAAGGCAAAACAAAGTCCAA
The DNA here is from genome assembly GCA_028533085.1 of Varecia variegata. Taxonomy (NCBI): domain Eukaryota; kingdom Metazoa; phylum Chordata; class Mammalia; order Primates; family Lemuridae; genus Varecia; species Varecia variegata. The sequence continues at coordinate 10,871,006 of CM052445.1, forward strand.
GACAAAATTAACCATGGCTGTCAATTCACAAAGTTGCAGCCAAGGAATCCATCTGCCTTGCTTCCATTTCATCGGGGGTTCCAGGGTGTTAGAAAGGGGAGGAAGATTTATCCAGTAAAAGCAGCTAATACTGACTGACACCGTGTCCTATTGGCAAAGGTTCTATTAAGGTGGGATTTTTGGAAGTGGAGACACTTTCTAATTGGTCTTCAGATACATGTGATAGTCCGTTTGGGGACATTTACAAAAGAAAGGATTTGTTCAAGGTGCAGATGGAGGGTTCTCTATGCCAACTGTTTCCTGGAACAAGATGGGGTCCAGGGGGTGCTTTGCAGCAGTGGGTCTCATGACAGGCTGACTGCCAGGGCAGGTGGTTTCTCAAAGCCTAACACAGAAACTGGGTCAGGAACCAAGGGAGTCCTCATGTGGCACAGACACAAACTAGAAAAAGCAGGTGCAGGTTGGTGCCGACATTCCTAGTCCTGCCACAGAAACAGCTACCCTCCGGAGGGTATCTTAATCCGCCATGTCTTGCCTGGCGTTTCAGATATGGCTAATGCAATATTCCCATCATTTGTCATTATGGGTCATCAGAACGGCCGGTTGTCTCTTCATTGTGTTTTTCCCTATGCAATCAGATGATAGAACCCTTGGATATAAAAGTAAAGATGCTACATGAAATGTGTTTGGACAAATACATCAGTAAGGCTGTCATTATAAGGGTTAAAGACATTGGGCAGCCCCTGGTACTGATCCAATAATACAAAATTATATGATTGTTCTCCAAACTGGCCCAGGGGCACTAAAAGACTTTCAGGTTAATGATTTTAATGGTTTACCCCATCACCTCTTCCTGTACTACTGTGTGCAGAGGTGTGTGTGTGTGTGTGTGTGTGCGTGCGCGCACACACGCACGCTGGAGTTGAGGATCAAGGTTGCAAAGGATAGAAAGAAAAGAGTAACAAAATCTAAAAAATCTAAGAGCTTTAGAAAATAGCTGTTAAAAAGTCTATGTTTCTACACTGCCTGATGTAAACTTTACATAGTTGGCTTCTATGTGGCTTTCAGTAAAAACCAGCTGGTCACCGTTATCCCTTAACATCCAGTTAGCTGTTTGCCATATTCCTTATGAAAGTACCCAGTCAGTGTTCTCAGGCAATATTTATCTTGAATGCTCAGTACTGGTCCCTTTGATACAGTGCCTCTTGCAAATAATAATTTAAAAAAGAAATCAAAGTTGTTCAATCTATTCACTTATTTTAATTAAAATTCAAACTTCTGGAGGAAAGAAGTACCTTAATAAAATACTCATCATGTAGACTTTTAAATAAATATTAAATATTACTGTGTATGAAACACCCACATCTTTGACAGAATGGACCAACAAAACCCCATATGAATTCAGCAGGATCTAATACATAGTTTGAATGGCATGTTATATTTTCTGTGATATTTTCTGAAAATGAAGATGAGAATATTAATTTTTCCAAAAACACTTTCTTTTGCTTACCAGTAAAAGTTAGTTTGAATAAAGCAGCTTTTCGTCCTCTTTTTTATTAAATTCACATCTGTACACAAATTGTTCTTCTCATTTTGAATTTTGTTGTTCCGATTATTGTTGCTTTTTCCTTGTTTTGCAATTCCATAATGTGATGGTTGCCTTGGCAATAGAAACGTGGGTTCAAACCTTTTAAGATGATAACCATCTCTATTCCACATTATTTATTGGATTTCATTCAGGTATATTCTTCTTTGGATTTTTTTTTCTCTGTATGAATTTAAAGTTACCCCTTCCTTTGTCATCCTGATTTTCATTTTCTAAATACTTTTCCAACTGCCAGTATTTCTTACCTATTCTATTGAAATGGAAAATTGAGTCCATGACTTTGTATGCAATTGAAAAACAGACATTTGCATTTGAAATTCCCAGTATTGTGACTAAGCCCATACTCCATCTGCACTGAAAACCGTCCTAGCCACTGTGTCTGTGAGCTCCACTGGTCAGGGGTTTGAGGAGGGCTGTGGTTTGGGGGACAGAGCAATCAGGACGGGTGGAGCTGGGGAGCACATGGTGAGGGGACTCCACCCAGCCCCTGGCCAGCCCACTCCTTAGGGAGGCAAAGAGGTGTTGGGAGCAGCTGGCTTCTGCATGTAGCCGCTGTGTGACAGGAAGTAAGGTTACTGCATTGGCTGGTCTAGTCTCTCTCTTTTTCATGAGTTGCAGTGGAGAGAGGCTGTGCGTTAAATGTAAAGTGTAAAGCCCCTTACGTGTGAAGGGATGCCAGGTGCTGGCTTGCAGCCCAGAGCTAAGCACTCAGAGTGGAAATTGTCCAGAATTAACTGTGCCAATAGCTCATGGTGTCTCTTGATCACCATACTAGACTGACAGAATTATAGAACTTTCATGAAGAAGAAACTTAGGGTAATTTTGCCCAGGAGTTCCTAGTCCAGGAAAGTAGAGTCCCTAAAATTCCATAGATAATTAAGTGGGTCATGGACCCCTCAGATGGTATGCAAAACTTAGGGTGCATGCATGTGTGTATTTTTCTGAAGAGAGAGAGCCTAGGATTTTATTCACACTCTCAAAGAGGCCTATGAGAAGCAGAGTGTATGTCACGGTTTGCTCAGGACAGTCATATTTATGCCCATTGTCCTGGCTTAATTTATTAATAACGCCCCATTTCACTCTCAAAAGTATTCCAGTTTGGTTGATAAATTATATGGATTCCCTACTTTTGACCTACAAAAGGAGAAGAACCACTGATTTGGTCCAACCCTCCACTTCCACACAAGAACTATTATACTACTATTTTATACGAGAGGCTGTCATGGCATAAAAATTCATAGCAGACAGATTTATTTGAATTAAGTAAAGTGTAGTTATATTACACAGAGATTTGAAAACCAAGCAAAATTCTTCAGACTTCACTAAGATAAATATTTATTATCAACATCAGCATTGTGGCAAAGTTAAGCAACAACTTGCTGATGGCAGTATTCTGGGTTCAACTCAAGAGGAAGGAAGTCCACTTATCTATTGCAGTTCCAGAGTTATACCCTTTCAAATTGCTTTTTTTTTTCCTGCTCATATGGTTTGAAGAAGTAGCAAATTCTAAGATTGGCAACAAACAGGTTTGTCGCCACTAACTGCTTTGGTGTAGGAAGGGCTACCCAGACCTCTCTGACGGCCACCTTACTTGTAGATTCTACATTATGTATGACAAGCACAGGCAGTTAGTAATGATTGTGCCTTTTATAAGGAAAAACTCTATGGCAATTTTTAACTCTTTCATCACCTGAAGACATCTGAAATGCAAAATGTTCTGTATTCAACAAAGTGAAGCAAGTCTTAGGCAATTGTAACTGTCATTGAAATACAGTTCATGGACAGCCATATGACAATGCAACTCTATGAAGTGGGGACAAAGGGCTACAAGCACTTTTTAAAAATTTAATAAGTATTCAGAATATGTGCCTTCCACAGTTTGATCCCTTAATTGCATTGGAGAAAAAGCACAACACCTAACACCATTGACTAGTTCAACAGTTTGCAAGTTAGGAATATGCCACCCTGACTATTTTTTAAGAATCTAGGAGTAAAAAAATGTTGTCCCTATTATAAAGTTGTTCAAGCCTTACAACATGAGTACAGTGACATGGTGAGGATGCTAAAATATATTTTTGAAGAGTTGGAAGAGAAACTTGAGGGTAAACAAAAAATTTAAAAGGTTACTCTAAAAGTTAATGACATTCCAACGCATCATTTTAACTGCGATTTTGAAAGACATTTGTAACTGTAACATTTCAGTAAAATAAGTGAAAAACAACAGAGTGAATTGGACTGATATGAAAAGTTCCTTGTTTTGGTATCTTTAAATTTATTTATTAAAGAATTAAAGGGAAAACAATAAAGATAAGAGATGAAATCAGTAGAAATTATTCTGACCTCAAAAAGTAAATGGTAACAAAAATAATTTCAGATCATACCAAAAGCAGGTATTCATTAATGGAAAAAGATAAATTTAAAATAGAAATAAAGATTAGGTTTTAGGTTGTTTGATGATCCTATTAATGACAGGAGTGAATCTTTTGAGCACACTGGAAAGACATTAATTCTCTTGCTGATTTTGTGCAAAATACTAAGGATGATCAAGATGGCATGGACCTCATACTACTCCTCGACAATGAAGACATCGATGACAAATGGTTAATAAGCATTGTTGTCATTTCAGAGTAATTGTGATTAATCACTGCACAAGAAACTTGAAATGTCCTAAAATTTTATAACTTAAATATGAATGAAACTTGATAGAGGTTGCCCAAGTTGACCATCCTAAAATTTTATGTGGTACTGCCGATAACAAGTTAGAAAGCTAAAAGGAAAGTCACTAAATGTAATATACAACAAATTCTGTTCAACTAGAAGAAATACTGAATTATTTGTCTAGTCTCTCTGTAGAAAACATTTCAAAATCATCATCCTATAAAGAGGTGACCAAAAACTATGCAGCCAAAACTGTAGGCAGAAATGTATTACAGAATCATGGCAGACAGTTAACTAATAAATATTATAGTATGTTATTTTTGGGGATTTCATGGTAACTGTGGTATGTATACACTTTTCAAAAATAATTATAACTTCTTTTCTCTCTCTGAACATTTACTTTCATACTTAATTTTGTATTTATAATTTTGCATCTGTTTATTTAAAGAATGTACCCTACATTGTATAAGCTTCAGGCTCCATGAATCCTGGATTCACCTCTGTCTGAGGCTTTTGATTATTTGGCTGTTGAATAGAGAAAGAGGAACACTATGAGAGTGTGTTTTCTCAAAAGCCAAGGGAAGATACTGTTTCAACAAGGGTGGCAGCTGTGCCGCATGCTCCTGAGAGTTCAAGACAAAGGTTGTGATGTGTTCTTTGGATTCAACAGCTTGAGTGCGCTGTTGACCTTGACAAGATCAGTCACTGGAGTTGGGGAAATGAAGCCATATCGGAGCAAGTCGAAAAGCAAGCTGGTCATGTGTAATATTCAATTATACTGTGCTAGGTTTTCTCTGGTTTCCTCTCCAAATCAATTGTCCATCCTCTCCTGTCCTGTTTGCCTTGAGGGGCTGACTTCTATTAACCACTTCACCACCCTCGCCCCTGGCTTCCCTTTGGGTCGGCCAATTGAAGGTGTTGGTGGAAGACTGGGCCATGGTTGGTGGCTGGACTCCTCTGCCTGTTATCACACAGCCTCTGGGTGGCTACAGCTCTCCCAGGGTCCAACAATACTGGCCCTTTTTTCCCTTCAACCCTGGGGGAGGGAATAGCTTTCTGCTCTTGCCAGCACCTGAGTATTTCAACATTCCATACTGGTTCTCTTAACCTTACCCACTCCTCCGAGAATAATCCCTCCTTAAATGGTCTCCAGTTAAACCTTTGAATCAGGGTCAATTGGGTTAATTCACCCTGCCAGGACCCGACTGATACACACACTGACTTTTCTACTTATCAATCCAGCCTGTGTAGTCCTAATTGGCTGCAGGCATTGAAGACCTTTGTAAGAGCAGCTCCTGAGACAAGTATAATCAGGTGTGACAGCGTAAGAGCCCCAGCAGGGACGAGGGTTGGGATTTAGTTCTGCAAGTCTAAGGCAGTATCTGATATTTCTAGGTACGAACATGATTCCTGAGATTTTTCTCTAACCCTTAACCCAAAATGTTGGTTGAATCTCATGGCCAGGGTCTGCACTGGGCTTGTGAGTAAAGGCAAGTGCTCATACTTTTGCTGGACCCCTCCCCCCAGGCCAAGCCCCTATGCTCAGGCCCTTTCTACGTGCCTTGGTCTCTCAGGAGGCTGCACCCTGCTTGTGGACCCCCCCAGGCCATGGCAGGAGTCCTACCATTCTGCAGCAGACCCACATTTGGAATCATAAAATTACCACCCATGCAGCTATGAGTATAACTCAGCCAGACACTCCCAATCAACTCCCCATACACAGATCGGATTCTCTCATAGATTGAACCAAACTGAATCAACTCAGGTTTGTTATAACAAAGTTGTGGTTTCAGTTCCTATGAAAAGGCAGCCCCACATTCAAGTTAATCCCTCAGCCCTGCCTGTCCACATTCCCAGTGACTCCCTTTTCCCAGTCAACCCCATCTCCTCCTCAGACCTGCTGGTCAGTTCTGAGAAATAGTTCTTCTACTCAGAGAGTGTACTCTGTGTGAAGTTTCCTGTGGATGTCAGGAATTGGCACTAGTATAGTTATACATATTAAAAAAGGAAAATCTCATCTGTACACCATCTATGATGTATCTTAACACTTTCTCAGGAAGATGATTGGAAAATGGAAAATGGCTGTCTGATCTTGTCACTCCTCTACTTTTTTTTTTTTTTCCCTGAGACTGGTTCTCACTCTGTCACCTAAGCTGGAGTGCAGTGACGTGATCATAACTCACTGCAGCCTTGAACTCCTGGGCTCAAGCCATCTCCTGACTCAGCCTCCCAAAGCGCTGGGATTACAGGCATGAGCCACTGAGCACTAGACCCCACTCCTCTACTTGAAATCCTTTACTTGTTCTCCAGAGTGTTGGGAGACAAATTTAAACTTCCTCATTTGATACGCAGACCCTTCGTCACCTGAACCCCAGCCACCTCTCCAGCTTCATTTCCTGACATTCTTGATCTAAGCTCTTGGATACAGCCGTTTCCAACCACGTATTTCCCAACCACGTTGTGCTCCTTCTTGTTCTTTGCTTGCACATGGTGTCTCCACTCCACTCTACTCTAAATTCCCTTCCTCTACTTCCCTCTGCAAGATCTACTCACCCTTCAATATTCATCTCTAGCATTTCCCTCTCTAGGGAACTTTCCTTTATTCTCCAGTGAATAAAGTTGCTCATACTTCATTTTGCTATTCGTACAGCACATAAAACCATCACACTTAATGTAATAACAATTGGTTACTTATCCATCTTGATGACTAGCCTATAAATTTCTGAGAGAATTATTCATTTTGATATTTTCAGCATCTAAGACAGTGCTTGACACTTAACAGCATTTACATGTGTATTGAATAAATGAATGTACACATTTGACTAAACAGATCAAGAGGAATGAGGGGACGTGGGGGAGGGGGAAGAGGAAACAACAAAACTGAGAAAACACATGGATTTGTGAAAACATGAGAGGAAAATGTTGAGAATATGTCACCTAGGAAAGACAGGATGTAAAATACAAATATATCTGTGACACATTATCACAATATATATGTGACAGGTTATCACAATTATAAATAAGTACACTTAAAGAGATGTGCTGGAATTGTATCAAAGGAGTGTACATAAACATGGAGAAATATTTTTAGCATAATTGTGACTATATAAAACAATTCCCTTAATACATTTTTTAAAATGTTATGCCTAGAAATATTAAAAAATAAAATGCAAAACCATCTTGCTTAATAGTTTGAGTAGACATTGCCTGAAGGAGAAATGGAAATGGGGGCATCGTTCTAAAGTTGCAAGTATCAGCCAGTCCACTTAGCTGTGTCGGGAGAGCGCAGCAGCAAAGACTGCAGACTCGAAGTCTGTTCTTATCCTGGTTCCACTGCTTGCTACTTATTTCTTACCACTTTACTACTTGCTAGCTTTGTGGTCTGGGTTAAGCTACTTAACTTAAACATGCCTTGGTTTTATTATCTGCACAACAAGGATAATGACTGATGCTACCCCAAATAGTGGTTGTGAGATTTCAATGAGATAACACAAAAATGTAGCACGTAAGATCTCAATAATGTCAACTTTTATTGTCACCAACATTATTGTTTTACATTGCAGGAAGCTACGTTCCAGAGGGACACAGTGACACACCCATGGTCATATGACCAGTTACTGGTTGAGCGAGGACTAGAATCAGGTGTTCAGATATGCATTTCACTACGCTTTCCATGACAAAGGGGCTAGTAACTGTATGAACCAAATATTGCTTAGCTCATGTCCAGTACAGAGTGAAAAACTGCAGTAGGAATTGAAAATTGGAATCATCTAACCTGGAACTCTATTAATAAGAGAATTAAAGCTTCATTTTTGTTAGCCTTAACTTTTTAATCACAAAAAGCAAAACACTTTTCCGAGGCACGCTGTTCGAAGCCCTTCTTTCAATGACAGAAGCTTTCACATTGCTCCCTTACTTAAAGCTGGAATTTTTTAAGCCTTTAAAAAGGAAAGGTAAATTGACATTATGATCTCCAAAAAAGAACTGAAAAATTTTTGGCCTTCTGAGTTCATTACCTACAAGAACTTCATATCTATTATTTAGAGAAAGCTGAATGATGGAGTGTTTCTTCTTCTACCTGGATGTTTGATGTCAAGTAGATCGAAGGAAAGCCATGCAGCTTCAATTCGTACACTCAGCTTAGGATATGTGAGTGCTTTGTTAAACAGCTGGAAGCCCAGAGCTAGGAGGTTTAATGTTTAAAGTTTAATATTTTTTTTTGATGAATGTATCTGGAAAATGGTCCTTAGTCATCTTTCTAAAATTCATTTTTGCTTGGAATTTTTTCTTTAAGAAATAAAATGTAGCTAGATTTAGCTACAAGAAGAAAGCTCAAAAGATTATAAATAAGAATCATGAAGATTCATGAAATCATCAATCCATTCATACTTATAGAGTGCATGTGCCTCTAGTATTTCTAAGACGATTATTTCACAGCAAGGGTCAAGGTTTCCTCTTAGTAATCTCTGCCCTCTAAGATTCAATTCACAGTAATCTTTTTCTTCCTACATTGCATGGATTAAGTCTTCTCCTCCAGTGTGACGGATTTTTTAAAAACCTAATGACTAGGTGATTGCAAATCTTTTCTGCAGCATTATAAACAACAATGCCTCATTTCTGGTTGAATATTAAGAATTTGCACAGTGCTTGCTGTTTAAAATATCTTTTAAATGTCCACAATTGAATTAAAGCCTTATGTTCAATCATGAACCATGAAATTAGTTGGTATTACCAATGTTCTGCAACTCAGGCCCTGAAAAAAAAAATTAAAAGATTGCAATGCAAAATTGCCAAAAAGAGTCTCAACTAAAAGTGGGCCTTTGTGCTTTCTAAAGGCCTTGACTGCATCACTAACCTTATCAAAGGCTAAAACAAGAAACAAGCAAAAGAACACCACCCATGTACATGATGCTTCATTTTACAAAAACAAGTAAAAATCCCCAATTTTAAATGAGGTAAAAATAGATTTTATGTGACAGAGAATATCAGAAACTTAAGTCTTTTCCTTTCAATTTTTAAAAATGGTATTAAGATTGTGTTTGCACATAAAAGCCTATTTATATTTTGGGTGAATTTCTGGTATATTCAGTCAATGTACTCATCGCTGCATCCAAAGCACAGGGCATTAAAGAGACTACTCATCCCTAATCTGAACTGGCCTGAAAGCCACTCCATTCCTGAATTGTCAGGTCCTTAACCAATAGCACCCCTCTGTGTGACAAAAACAGTTACTATGATTTGGTTCCTTGCTACACAAGAGAGGTCTGTGGGGAATGCAGACTTGACATCACCTGGGAGTATGTTAGAAATGCAAAATTTCAGACCCTTCCCCAGACCTCCTGAAGCACAATCTACATTTTAACAAGATCCCAAGTAAATCAAATGCATATTAATGTTTGAGAAGCACTGATTTAGTTGATTGCCCTAAAAGCATAAATTTCTTCCCTAATTGCCTAAAATAATACCTGGGAAGAAAACTGAGCAATGCTTTTGAGAGATAAAAGTTTATGACACGTACCATGTGCACTTTTAGACTTTATGCATTGAATCTTCATTTAAAAAATCCCTGCAAGGTATATTTATTCTCATTTTTACATTGTAGGAACTAAGTGCCTCATCAAAGATTACACAACTAATAAATGTTGGAGCCAAGATCCCAAATAAGGCCTGTCTGGCTCCAACATTTCCCATCTCTTTTCCATTATAGCACACCACCCCTTATCTTGCTCATTTTTTTTGATACCACTTAGAACCATTAAATGTCTTCAATATAGGCCTTAGATTGAACTTTATCATCAAAGCTCATTTATTAAACTCACTTGTTTTGCAATTATGTTTTTGCATTTTGTGTCCAAGGCTGCCCTGTGTTAGTCATATCCTTAACATAGCAAGCTGAACTGTTTGCCATGCTGCCTAAGGTCTGTTGTTGGCATATCCTTTCCCATTGACCTCAGAATTTATCCTCTCAGTAATTTACAGATGCAAATATTTTCAAGGTTTTTTTGTGATAAAATGGTCTTAAAATCTTATCAAACATGGTGGTTAAAAATTACATGGAATCCTGCAAATGGTCTCTGACTAGCTACATCAGCAAGAATTATCATTTTTTTCTTCGGGGGAGGGGGATGTGTATCCCATGTAAAAGGTCCACCCTGGTCACCAATCATGCCATTGCCCTTCAACACCTACAGATAAATTGTAATTCAGTCACCTGGCAGATTAGATTCTGAATCCGGTTTTCAGAAATCTGGGGCTACATAAGTTAAGAATTTCTTTTTAGGGAAATCATAGAAGACTTCTGGTGACTAGTCTGCTCCTGAATTAGGAATTTTAATCTCTGAGCTCATCATTTTTTTTTTCTCAAAAAGTGTCAGGTTTATTAGTGAGTGAACATAAAAGCAACCAGTCAAACCTGCTATACTTTTTATTCACAACAAAATATTCTATGGCAACAAATATGTGGTCACCCAAAGATTTACCTCCCTTCTATAGGCACCTGATTACCAGAGAGAACAAGTGAAAAATTAAGTAATTGCTTTGCCCTACTTGCCATGAACTACCAGTGCCGCCTTTACCAATGAAAACAAGTCATTATTGCCTTTAAATCTAATCAGATCAGGGACTCAATTTCAGATAACCCAGAACCATTTCAGAGACCTCCCTTTCTAAGGCTCTGCTTCTCTGGAAACACTTCTAATACTGATTTCTGTATCAGTTCAGCTTTGACCAGAGAAGCAGAACCACAGTAAATGATAGAAAGCAGGAGATTTGCTATAGGATTAGACCTCATTCAACCGTGGGATGTGATGGAGCAGTCTGTAAAGGCTGATGCCTCTGCATCTAGGCTTGAGGCTAAGGTTGCTCCAGGAGAGCCCCCCTACCAGTCAGGAAAGAAAGCTGGATATGGATGAGAACAGACAAACCGGAACCTACAGGAAGGTACTGAAATCCACAGCAAACTAGAACCAGTGTCTCTCACGGACTCCAACCTGAATGCTGGGGGTGACTTCCCATGGAACTGCACATGTACTTGGCCCGGAGCTCTGAGCAGCCGAAGGAGGAGATCTCTCTGGATCTGCAGGAGTTGCCAATCCAGGTGCTGCCCAACACCTGCCCCCAACAAGGAGGGCAGATAGATGACTGTGAACTGCCACAGTGACTGGCCCTAAACTAATCTTCAGAGTGTTAAAAATGTAGCTTCTCTTTTACTTCCATCTTCTAAATTGTGTGCTAAATGCTTCTGTGGCCAATATTAACACAGGACCACATGGAAAGAAAAATTTCTGGGAAATGGGAAACGTAGTTCCGTTGTAAGTAAGTTGAAGCTGTACAAAGCCAACATAAAAAGCCACTAGCTAACACTTTCTGTAAATAACAAGGATAACTCACACAGAGAAATACAGAAATACCTCAAACAAATTTTC
>CM052445.1:10883193-10942007 GCA_028533085.1 Varecia variegata
GATTAGTAAAATGTGGTATCTGTATACCATGGAGTATTACTCAGCTATAAGAAATAACGATGATACGACATCTCTTTGGTTCTCCTGGGGAGAGTTGGAACCCATTCTATTAAGCGAAGTATCCCAAGAATGGAAAAATAAGCACCACATGTACTCACCAGAAAATTGGTTTCCCTGATCAACACCTGGGTGCACATTTGGGAATGACACCAATTGGCTATCGGACAGAGGTGGGGGGAGGGGATGGGTGTATATCTACATGATGAGTGCAATGTGCACTGTCTGGGTAATGGACACCCTTGAAGCTCAGACTTGGGAGGTTGGGAGGGGCATGGGCAATATATTTAACCAGAACGGCTGTACCCCCATAATAAGCTATAATAAATAAATAAATAAATTGAAAAGCCAATATAATTCTCTCTACAATTCTCTAAGGTAGTGACTGAACAAAGTTTGAAACATTCTTAAAGTCGAAATAAATATAAGCCTGTTTCCACTTTCAAAATAGCAGTACCGTTTGTTGGAAATCATCCTAACCTGGCTCTATCTGACGTAGATTAAGACTGGACCATCTCGGGGCTTCCCTGTAGGCTACAATTGTCCTGTCTTATTAACTTCAAGTTGAGCTATGAATTCCAAAATGTTCACGTCTCTTCCATACTGTGGAAGTCCTTTATGAACAGCCACCTTTTCCAATCCATAGCAAGAACCAAGAGCCTGCAGCATCAGAGAAAAATCAGGCAGCCTGAGTGAAAATCAGCAGCCCATACTGAACAAGCAACTGACTTTGTTAAAGCCCTTGAAAAATAATGACATGGGGAATTTTTTAAATCAAGGAAGAATGATTTTGCTTTTATTTTTGTTCACTCTTGTTTTCTTCCTGCAGTATCCCTGGATGCATGTGATTTAAGGGCTGTGACGTCAGTGGGAGCCGAGTAATACAATATTAACACAGCGGGCTCCGGAGTAAGACACGTTAGGTTTAAATTCTGATTTCCCCCATTTCTTTTTATAAGATCTTGGGCAAGTGCACGCTTGAGATCCTCTTCTGTCAAATGGGGATAAATAACAGCACCACCTCGCAGGTTTGCTGTGAGCATTGAGAAAGGGCACACTGTGTTCTCTGCACCATGGCTGGCACATAGTTGGTGCTCAAAGATTGGTAGTTATTATTACTGCTAATAGAACTTCACACCGGTGGATGCTCAATAGATGTTAATTGGATAGATGGACGCTTGTTTGCAAGTAAAGAAAACAGATGGTGCCTGTGGGCAAATAGCTCAATTGGTGTAGACCTGAGTCTCCTACTCAACCTGTTCACCACCATTTCTCTGCCTGAGAAGACTATGAATACCAGAAATGTTGAGCCAGAAAATACTCAGAAAAACAACAGCCCAGCAGGCCAATGCAAGATAATTGGGATAATTGGAAAAGTTAATTCTTCCAGGTCTGGTCTAATTGGCTCAAATTATCAATCCACACAGTGTTTAGAAAAGTCAACCCATAAAAGTCCCGTCACCTCTAGGAGTTTTCCTCCTAGCCTCCGAAGGGGTTCAGAACATGTCACCCCAAAATATGCCACTTTGGCATAGTGATTATTGTGAGCTGAAAGAAATGAAGAATCAGCCAATACAAGAAAAGCTTTGGATCGCCCCCTCAAATGCCTAAAATAAGGTATAAATATTTCTTTCTGCAAAGAAAATTTACATTTATAAGAGAAATTTGCATTAGTAACTAGGTATCTGTACCAGGAAGAGAGCTACTCTGAGACAACTTTTATCCCCTGAAAAACTTATGTACATGACAAGGCAACCTTCCCTTACTATACATTTCCCATAACCCTTATATTCCCATAATTCAGCTCCATTCCCCGCCGGAAGCCCCAAACCCTTACTTCTTTACTATTCCTGTAGCTCAGGATAAGCCTCAATGCTCTGGCCACCTCTTTGAGTCTCATATTGTTGTGAGACTCCCATGTGTGTGTCTCACAAAATTAAAATGGCTTTTCTCCTGTTAATCTGTCTTATGTCTATTTAATTCATAGAGCAGCCATTTAAGAACCTAAAAGGGTAGAAGGAAGCAATTTCTCCTCTCCCATACTTCTTAGTGTTGGAGATTTTTAAATCTTTGTCTAAAAATCGATTAATCTGTCAAATAAAACTTATAGGAGACCATTGGTTTGGACTGAGCTCCTGCAGTAGGCTGGGTCCCACAGAGCAAACCACAATCAAGTCGCTTGTGCTACAGTTCCACACCACCAGGCTGGAACAGTTGTTCAGCTGACCTTCTGAGAAATCAGGAGAGGGAGAGATAATAGCCGAATCTCCAAACAGGCCAGTTTTAGCCGGCATGATAAGGAAGTCCCATCGGCTTTAACCTTTACAAGGAAAGTAACTTTGAAATGATTTTTTGTTCTCTGTTTCTGCTTTCCTCAACCCTTTTCTGTTTATAAAGTCAACCTCCTCTGCTCAGCTCACGGGAACACTCATTCTAATTTATATAATGAGTTGTTGCCCGATTTTAGAATCACAAAAGCTAATTAAGATATTTAAACTAAATGTGTTCTAATTTTATCTTTCGACAGGGCTAATAATAATGATATATGTCTCATTTTCATCTCAGAGCACTTTCAGGTAAGTACTATTCTCTCTATTTTATAGTCTGAAAAATTGAAAATGTGTCCAAATTACACACCTAGCAAGTAGAAGAGCCAGCATACAATCCCAGGTCTTGCTTAGGCTAAAGCAAGTCTTCCTGGGGTAATTCTCTCAGACAACCCCTGGAGAAGGCTTATAATAGAAGTGAGTTTAGGAACAGAAGGGAAGGCTTCCTGAGAAAATGATTCCTAAGCTAAGTTTTGAAGGATGGGTGGGAGCTGGCTAAACAGAGACTAGGAATGAGGGAGTGCAATTTAGATAGAAAAACAGAATCAACAAAACTTTTGAGAGATGAAACTCACTTGGAATACTAACACTTTAGTGCAACCAAACTAAAGGAGTAGAAGGGAAAGGATTTAGGGGAAATAGAGGACACGTGTGCTAGGCCCAGATACGGACACAAACAGAAATCCAGGAAGGCCCGAGGTGGCTGTAACCACAGGAGCCAAGAGGCCCAACAGCGGGTTGCTGCCTCCTGCAAGCCTCAGAATCTCAGATCATGCTATCGAAAGAATTGTGTAAGTTTATTCCTGAATAATTAGATTTCCCTTGAAATGGCCTGTTTCCGTTAAAATGTGTCTCGAAGGAGCATTTGAACCAAGCCAGTAGCGGGCTTCAACATATAAAACACATATTTTAAGATGAAATGGTGAATCTTCAAATTATCTTTAAGTCAATACAAGTTACAAAGCTGATGAAAGTGCAGCCAACACGAGACCCAATTAGTAGTTCTTAATCTTCTGCTCTTTGCCTTACCAAATCTGAAGTTCTTTCCCCGCAGGTATGCTGAGCAAATGTAAAATCATTATGCCAATGACCTTGTCCTGCTTAGAGGCTTCCTTAGTCTAAACCGTTGTCAATATTCCCTGGGCTACCAGGCTTAAGAGCTCACCTCGTTTATACACAGCCTCTCCACCGCAGTCGTGGGGAATGGTGTCTGTTCTCCAGAGTCTTTGTTTAGAGGAAAGTGATATAACAGAATGAAAGCTTCTAGATGGATACGAAAAATGACCAAAAAAACATGCAAACTTGTACCATGACATAGTTATTGATCACTAGAGAAAGAACAGAGGCCAACCTTGCAAGTCAGGAAGATGGAGAGGCTCGATTCCAGCTATCTGTGCGGCCAAGATGCAGTGAGGTTTAGCCGCAGCTGCGGTTAGCACACTCTGTCAGCTGGCGGGGGTTCCACTGCGTCTCCAACACCCACCAGGACGGGCTAGGACGGGAGATTCCATAAAGCAGAAGAAATTACCTGGTGGCTGGCTGCTCTTGTGTCTCATGATGTTTCTCAGTGGGACACTACTGGCATTTTTTCCTGGACAATTCTTTTTTAGGGGAAGGCTTTTCTATTTACTATGTTTATCATCCCTGACTCTGCACATTAAATGCTAAAAGTGACCCCCCCCCAGACATTATGACAATCCAAAACACCTACCACATTTCCAGACTCTCCCTAATGGAGATGGTACCCATACACACACACACACACACACACACACACACACACGCGCACACACACACACCCCCCTTGAGAACCACTGAATACTGAGCTTTATATCCCTTGTGGGACCCGTCATGGCCATAGAATTCCACATCTGCATTTTGTAGATAAAGTAAAATCCATTCTGTACTTTATTAAGTAGGGATGGGCCTATAACCCAGTTTTCACAACTCTCATGCAAACGCTTATCCCCTAAATCTTGGTGTTGCCAAATTCTAAAAAGCATCTCTGCCTTCCCTCTGAAATCTCTCATTTATATCATCTAAAAACTGCTAAACAAGCAAATGCAAATTTCTGGCAACTTCTCCCTTTGGCATGCCTTTTTCTGGAACTTAAAGTACTAAGCTAGTACTGAGGCCAATAGGCAAAAACTTAGCTTATAGCTAGGGGAAAAAACTCAGGCATCTTCAGATGGAAAGTGTGGGCAAGATTAATGAAAAAAAAAGAAATATGTATCTAGACTTATCCCATGAAATTTCAGAATACCAGACATAAAACAAGAACTTAAAGGCTTCCACAGAGATGAAAAAAGGAATTTCTTCAAAGGAATAATAACCAGATTAGCATCATAATTTTCACTGGAAACACTGGATTCTAGTACCAGTGGGACCAGTAAACCTTATTACCTAAAAGGTAAAGGAACAAACTCTTCCACATTTTGGGGGAGAAAAAAATTTTAAAGCTAGAATTCTTTAACACTCAAATGAAATGAAAAGATAAATATTAATACAAATTTTTTATGCATGCAATAAAAATGTTTACCTGCCATATCAAAAAGAAATTGATGTATTCCACCAAAGAAACTAAAAGTTCAAGAAAGACATCAGTTTCAAATGATAATTGAACTAACTGACGAGTTCAATGAAAAGAAGTCTAAATTTTGGGATGCCAGCCAGGCAACACACCTAGGAATCCACTGGTCATGGCACATCAAGCATGTAGAAGGCTCAAAAACGGAAGCCACTAGGGCTTTTTGGCCTCTTGTTTGCAAAGGGCCTCACATTCAACCTCCAAGCAGGTTATACACACAGTCAAAGAGATGCACCCCAGAGACTGAAGTCTTGAAATTTTCAGTTGTTTGAGCTTCCTTTATAGAAACTCTAAATAGCAGTGCTGGCTTAAATAACATAGGGATTTCTTTTGTTCTCATAAAATAAAAAATCCTGGGGTTGGAAATCTCTAAGGTTTGCCAGTACAGCCACTCCAGGAAAGCTCAACTGAGAACTCTGCTAGTATCTGGCCTTCCCTCACAGTCATGCAATAGCCCTTCCTAAAACATTACAGGCAAGAAGAATGGGGAAGAGAGAAGAGCTAAGTACAGATGCCAGTGGGGTTTGCCCTCCTTTTAAGGAATTGTCCCTCAATTCCTTCCCAATGATGTCCACTACAATCTCACTGAGCAGGCATCTATCTCAAGTCCATCCCTTCTGCATCAAAAGCTAGGAAATGTAGTTTAACTGGGTGTGGCGCCATGCTAAGAAGGGGGTATGATATAAAAACTTGCCTATCAGGTCCAGTGAACACTATTCTGATGACTCACGCACTAAAAGCCCTGACTTAAGCATTATACAAGATATCCGTGTAACAAAAACATTTGTACTCCCTTAATATTTTGAAATATTAATTAATATTTCAATATTAATTAATTAAACACAAATGGAAGCATGCTTTTCAAAAAAAATAGTTCTCAGCTTTGGGTGCTCAGCCCACATTAAACGACATATATGAATCAGGGATGTTTTGGGAAAGATCACTCTGGTTGCTGTGTGGAGAGTGAACAGGAGAGACACAATAGAAGCAGAGATCAGCTGGGAGGCCACCTGAGTACTACAGATGAGAGGTGCTAATATTTTAAACAATGTTTATGGGCTTTTGATGCTTACAAGAGGGGTTGGCAAACCTTTTCTGTAAAAGACCAGACAGTAAATATTTTAGCTTTAGCAGGCCGTATGTCTCTGTTGAAATGACTCAATGCTGCCATTGTAGCACAAAAGCAGCCATAGACAATACATAAATGAATGAGTTACTGTGTTCCAATAAAACTTTATTTATGGACTCTGAAATTAGATTTCCATACTCTTTTCACATGTCATGAAATAGCCATCTTTTTTTTATTTTCTGAGTCATCCAAAAATGTAAAAACCATTCATAGCTCACAGGCTATACGGTAACAGGAAGCAGGCCAGTTTGGGTATAGGGGCTACAGTTTGCTGACAAAGCATGAAAGGTTTAATTATAATTATAGAATCAAAAGTAAGCTTTATAAACCTTTATGTAAAACTAATCTAATCATAATACTGATAGAAATCAAGAAGTTAAGAAAAGGTGGCCCTGATAGTAGACAAGAAACCTTTATTTATCACTTAATAATTATGCAGAATTTGAATATCTTTAATGTAAGAATAATTATAGCTAGTATTTATTGAGTGCTTTTTAATTTACAGGACATGGAGCTATAAATCATCAAAGAGCTCATGACATCAGCATGATGCTATTTGCTGAACTGGGTATGATCAGGTAGAGCTGTAACCCTTGCCAGGAACTGGGGAGATCTTTGTGAACTAAAGTGACTAAGGAAGAGCTCCAGGAGAAGTCAGCATGAGTCAGAAAAGATCCCAGGATGTAGGTAAGCAGGTAACAATAAGAAGAGTATTCCAAGCAGAAGGAATGAATGATTCCAGCAGCAGGGGCAGGTAACAGACCTTCACAGAAAAGCAGAAATCAGAATAGCAGTTCTCACCCTGTGGACCTGGGACCCCAGACTAAACATCTATTCTAAGAGATCTGTAAATCAAGATGAGTATCAGGCTTCTGGCAGATAGACTAAATAGTACCCTACACATAAATAATGCTACTGTTTTTCAAGCGTATTATTCTATTGTAATTCAGTAAATTCATATTCATTTTACAATACTATTAAGTTCATTATAGCATCTTATATTTTCTCAATTAATGTTAAATATAATCCCTCCATATTGAAAAGTACACAATATTTTAATTGTTAAAATGAGATTTCCATACTTGAAAAGTCAGGCACTATTGTGTTAATAAGTAGTGGAGGCTCTATTCTCTGACCACAGAGTTTTAAACAAAAGCATGAGGGAGACAGGGTGTGCGGAGTGGTGGAGGTGCCCAGCCGTGCTACAGAAAGCTAAAAAATGCTCTGCTAAGTAATGCTTGGATGAAAGAGACAATGAAATGCACATTTCATACTCTTTAGAAATGAAAGAAACTTACATACTAAAACCTCTAGGTCTAGGTGGTACTTACAGGACAATTTACAGCCTCTTCCAGGAAATACAAATTATCAAAATCAATTTAAAAAGAAATAGAAATACTGAATGGTCCTTAAACATAGACTGTGCTAAAAAACTTAAGTAGCCACATTACAAAGGGGCTCTTTCTTCAAGGAACATATAATTCCTGTCATATTTAAGCTATTTCAGAGAAGAGAAAAAGAAAGCAGTTTTACAACTAATTTTGCAAGCCTAGCATGACCCAGATATCCAAACTGGACAAGAACAGAAAAAAAGAAGGAGAATCATAGACAAATATGACTTATGTATGCAATGAAAATAATTAAATCCAGTCTTCTATTAAATAATAACACATAATGACTAAGTAGGGCTTATTCCAGGATGTTTTAATATTAGAGAAATCGACAAGAACAGATTAAAAGAGAAAAACCCATACATCATCTTGATAGATGATGAAAAACATTTAATAAATGTCACTTCACTTGTATGATGGAGGAATTATATTTTAATACTAATTGATTGAGAAAATACAGGATAAGACACTATAAATGCATTCAATAACACTTTTAAATGAATTTGACTTTCCTTAATCACAACAGCTAATTTGATAAAGGGAGACATGCAGAAGCCTTCAGTAAACTACATAGTGAAATGTTAAAAAAGGTTGCTATTTAATATTAATTTCAAGAGTAAAATAAAGAGATTTATTTACCCCAGGTTGTTCTGGGTAAAAAAAGAAGACCCCCAAATCTTAGTTCCTTACAACAACATAGGTTTATGGTTCACAGTTCATGGCAATCACTTGTCAAATTTGACTTTGCCCCATGTCATATTTTGGAAACCAAAATTCCTATTCCTTGGTCTTTATCACACAAATATCCCACACATGCACAAAGACAGTTGCATAAAGATGTTCATTGAAGTATTGTTTATAATAACCTTTTGGAAGCATCTTATGATCTACTAGTAGGGGAATAGCTAAACAAATTATGGTAAGTCTCTACTATGGATCAAGAATGTTTATTTTTATAAATTAACAAGATCTATGAACGCATAAGGAAAAGATCTAGAAGGATACATAGAAAACAATAGAAGTCATCTCTGGGCAGGTTGTAGAACTGGAGAGTGTCGTGGAGATATTCTCTTTTACTCTCTTACTATATACTCTAAGATATACATAGAGTATATCTCTCTAAAGTAAGAGAGATATACTCTCTTACTTTATACTTCCATGTTGTTTAAACTTATTGTACAATAAACATATATTACATTTTTATTTGAAATTAAAAATTTAAATTTAAAATATTCCATGTTCTTCTATTTTTTTGTCTTCTTACTTTAAGGTATACTTTTGTTTAGTCATACAAGAACAATACAAAAACAATAGTTCTTGTGCTTCTGGAAGATTTTTATTTTATGTGTTTTTCTGCTATATTGTTTATTATATAAAAAGTTTAAAATAACATTTTTGCAGATTATACTTTTAATCATTATATTATAACCCTCTATATTTCACATAATTCCTTGAGATCTGAATTGTACTTTTGAGAGATTTGTATTGTCATTCTGTTTTCATTGTGTTTGCATTTGCTGAGGGTGCTTTGCCTTTCACTTCATTGTACTCTTTCCCAGTCACTTTGGTATGTTTCTACTAGAAGTTATGTAGCCCTGATTTTAAAAGTATAAATGAAGTCAGAAACTTTATAGACAATGAAACTTTGAAACAATAGAATATGGTTCAAATACATTCTTTGAGATGGTAGATATTCCCTCAGCTAGCCAATACATCTCATTAGTTGGATAAGGAAAAGTTTAGTGAAATATTACATACTTGTTACCCTAAAATTTAAAGCACTTAATCTTTAACTTGTTATTATAAAGTTGCATTTCTGTGTAATCCTGTTTGCTAACAAGGAAAAGGTGCTCTCCTGTAATATATAAGGGTTTGTTTCAATAGTTCCAAGAACTGTGGATTTGTAACCTTGACATTAAGAATGTTTTCTACTTATTTAAACTGTTTATGTTAGGAAACTGTTTGTGTTCTTTCATGTGCTAAGCCATGTTTGTCTTAGGAGGTTCATTCTACCTACCAATCTGTATCTCATTATGATCTAGGCAAACTAGTGCTAATTAACTCATTTCTTTAAGAGAATGTGTAGGTTTTCTAAAAATAAAAACATAAAAAAAATTAAAAAAATTTCTCCTTATATCAATTATTTTGAAGCAAAACACAAGTGACTCTAACAGATTAAAACACAAGGCAGTTCCTCAGTCTGCCATAGGAATAAGACTGGTATAATGAAAGCAATGCCTTATTAAGTTTACTTTAGAGGTAATTTTTATAGGGACTGCAAAAGATGAAGGATGGAAATCAGAAAAAAAAAATGTCCTATAATAGATCTAGCCATCTTTTACACTGGAACTCAACTGCTGCCAGGATAGTTAGGCTGGAAGAAGTTAAAGTCCTATCTGCCACATTCTACTAAAAATTTTTGCTCCCTACCAAATCCCAGGCCTTGTTATCACATCTTAATCCACCTCTTTGAGCAAGATAACATGGTGCACTCATTCCTGCTCAAGACCAGGCACTGTGAGAGACACTGGGAATAGAAAACGGAAATGTGCAAACTCCACCCTTCTGAGCTCTCAGTTTAATATGCATGAACACAGAGGACATTGTCCTCCGTGAACTAAGTCAAGCACAAAAGGACAAATACCACATGATCTCATTCATACAAGGAATCTAAACAAGTCGGGCTTGGGTAGAATTGGAGGGGAGGAGAAACTGGGAGGGGTTAATCAACAGGTACAAAGTTAAAGTTAGATGGGAGGAATAAGTGCTGGTGTTCTACTGCACAGTAGGGTGACTATGGTTAACAATAATGTAATGGATATTTCAAAATACAGTCAGGCATCACTTAACGATGGGGATATTTTCTGAGAAATGCATCATCAGGTGATTTTTGTCACTGTGCAGCAATGAGTACACAAACCTAGATGGGATAGCCTACTACACACCTAGACTATATGGTATAGCCTATTGCTCCTAGGCTACAAACTGTACAGCATGTGGCTGTGCTGAGTACTGTAGGCAATTGTAACACAATGGTATTTGTGTATCTAAACATAGAAAAGGTACAGTAAAAACAAGCTGTTACAATCTATTGAACCACTGTGATATATTCAGTCCATTGTTGACCGAAATGTCCTTACGCGGTACAAGACTATACTTGCCTATTGTCAAGATCTGTGCTATCCAATAAGGTAGCATTAGCCACATGCAGTTATTTAAATTTAAGTTAAGCAAAATTTAAAATTCAGTCTATCAATCTCATTAGCCATATTTCAAGTGCTAAATAGCCACATGTGGCTAATGACTAACTGATTAGCACAGATGGAGAAAATTTCCATCATTGCAGAAGGTGCAACTGGACAGCACTGCTCTAGATGGCTGGTACCTATGACTTGGACTAGGCTTTAAAAAGGACAGGTCATTAGATATGGTGACAAAAGTAATTACATGGTGATTTACCTGGCTCCCAAGTGATGCCTTCTTAAAACTAAACATGCCATAAACCTGGACATTCACTTGGGTTCTTATGTGAAAGAAAAGTAAACCTCTCTATTTATTCAGCCACTGTGTTTCGGGATCTCTTTGTTACAGAAAGTTTATACTAAATTTTATCTCAGTTCTCACCAGCCCTCTCATTCATGTGCCCTTTCACTCCTCTACCGTAAGGCACCCTGTGTATTCATATCTGCTCATCCCTCCTTGGGGGGAGGGGCACTCATCTCTGAAAGTAGTTCACACTATGGTGTTAATGACTGAATTCCAATGGCTGGCATATATTATGTTAATCCCTCACAGGATCATTTGATTGTAGTAGAGATCCCAGAAAGTGGAATGGGAAGGAATCTCTAATGGAAAAATTTCAAGCATCAGCAACACATCAATAGGAGAGACATGCTGAGGTCTAAAGATTTCTTGTCAATTTTCCATACACTCATGGACAACTTCTGTATGTGTAGGGACACCATTCAAACATTCAGGACTCAACTGCAAAATCTATTTATGAGGAGAAAAAAAAAGAAGAGAGAAACCCATTTGGATGTTTTCTCTTTGCAAATTCCCAGAGATTGAATACTGAAAGAGGTGACCCAACACTTCCCCAGCGTCACCATTGTGTGGCTATGTAGGAGGTCATGTTACATTCATACCTTTGTTAGATACACACAGGAATGTGGTTCATGAAAGAATTTCAGTACTTTAAAAAGCACAATGTATTACATAACAGAAATACTCAATAAATATTTGTTTGGAGAGTCCTCAAAAGGTGCCAACATCCTTGACTTAATCCAGGCTGCCAGTAACCTCTTCTGTCCTGAGCCAAGATGCTCTCACTAACCAGCACTCATCTCTGCAGGCATCTACTCAAAGCTGCTTACCATCTTTGTTACCCCACCAGCTCATGCAAAATAAGGAGAACCCTCCTCTCCTCTATGTGACGCTTAGGTAAGGTGAAGGGGCCCATACAGCGGGATTGTTGGGTCCTCTCCACTGACCCATATGCTTTATTACTAAGTCTGAATCTGGTGATCTTATTGATCTGCCAGACCTTATGATGAAGCTATCACACAAGCTCTTCACCATTTCCCCATTGCTTCCTGCAATCTGACTTCTAGTGCTCAACTCTCATTCTAATTCCCCAGTCCCTATCCCTGGACCCACCCAATCTGTCTATTGTGGATATTGGTCAAGTTTTATTTTTCCCCAGGAGGTTGCTCAGTCCAATGTAAGTCTTACATTCATTGCACCTCATAATAGCTGATGGCCAGTCATGATGTAGCTGTGCCCATATACATTTGGCCAGGGATGTTCATGTTGTCATCACTTTAATTAAGTGATATACACTGATACACAAACACTGAGTTGAGTTTCTATTTAAAATATCTTCAGGAAGACTACATACCATGAGTCATCATTGATATGAAAAGCTACTGTGTACAAACAAAAATTGTAATTGAACATAAATTTAATCTTAGTAAATCAAAAATGTTATTGGAAGAATGATTGTGTTCCACACTTTCTCATGAAACCAACAACCAATTGCTTTATAGAAATTAAGGAAAGAAATTACCCATAAATAGATGAATCTATGTCAAATTTTGTCACTGAGATACATGCAAAAGAATTGGCAATCACACCTAAGCAACAGACATGCAAGCAGGAGAAAGTGCCAAATCCATTATAATGGATGAAGGGATTTTCAAAGCAATGAGAGGCTGATGTGACAGATGAGTGCATCATGCAGGACTATCATTAAGGCGTCAAACAGCATTTTGTCAAAAACTCCCTTCTGACTTGGAAAACAGGAGCCACTTAACTTCCAACACAGGTGATTTAAGAAAAACATGAAATTGGATTTAGTCAAATAGGAAACTCTAGTGAAGCCCTAGCATTCTTTGATATGCCTTGAAATTATACTATCAATGCTATAAAATCCAGAAATCAAAATCATGAGGAGTTACAAAAAGTGGCTTATCTGTGATACTATGAAAAATTGCTAATGGCCAGAGGTTGACTCCATGTTTAATTTTAAACCACAAAAGTCTAAGAATATTTCTTAAAAAATATTACTGTGCATTCACCTTTCTCCTCAAAATAGATGTGCCACAGCAGAGCAGATGGAGGGCTGTCTCACTGCCACCAGAGAGGTGCAGAAGCACTAAGTTACCCATCAATTGTGCTCGTTCTTGACACTTTTGACGTACATCTAAACAGTTCAAGAATGAGCTCTCTGATAATTGTAGTAAACTGCTTATTATTCCCGGTAGCCTGATTAAACAATTGCAACCTAGCAACATGTTCATTTACAAATCATTTAATGACTATTTGAAGAAAAAGTCTTGGTTATTGTTGGAAAATGTCTGTCTACGTCTTCTAACAAAAACAACAGTGTTAGCATCAAACTTGGTGGATTGGAAGAAAGTCCTAGAGAAAACAGTGGAACATTTCTTTAAGAAACGCTCTATCATCAAGGATCTTGATGGCATATAGAATGATGTTGTAAAGAAAAACGCAAGTATTGATGGATCTGAGTCAAAAATAATTTAGACAAGTCAGACCATGAATGGGAAGAGTTTTAGGAATACTTTAACCAATCCATAACATTTATATTTTCCTTTTTAAAGGAAATGGTGATATATGATTTTTTAAATGGATTCTAGTTATCAGCCCTTTGTCGGATATGTAGCATACAAATATTTTCTCCCATTCTGCAGGTTGTCTGTTTGCTCTCGTGATAGTTTCTTTGGCTGTGCAGAAGCTTTTTAATTTGATCAGGTCCCATTTATTTATTTTTGTTGTTGCTGTGATTGCCTTTGGGGTCTTCCTCATAAATTCTTTGCCTAGGCCAATGTCTAGAAGAGTATTTCCAACGTTTTCTTCTAGAATTCTTACAGTTTCACACCTTAGGTTTAAGTCTGTTACCCACCTTGAGTTGATTTTTGTGAGAGGTGAAAGGTGCAGATCCTGTTTCAGTCTTCTACATGTGGCTATCCAGTTTTCCCAGCACCATTTATTGAATAAGGATTCTTTTCCCCAGTGTATGTTTTTGCCTGCTTTGTCAAAGATTAGATGGCTAAATGAGGATGGTTTTGTATCTGGGTTCTCAGTTCTGTTCCATTGGTCTGTGTCCCTGTTCTTGTGCCAGTACCATGAGGTTTTTACTTTAGAAGAACTCTTCAATATATTTCAGTATGAAATAAAAAATTTTAAGTTAGACAGAAGCCCTATGTCATGGTTTAATTTGTAGTGTTTTATCTTTCTTAGTAGTATATAAAATAATGGTGCATCTTACAATCAATGGCATCTTCAATTTGATGAAATTCAATACACTTTTTAGCTCATTGCTTTTTTAGTTGGCTGTAACAGTTTGGACAGCAGTATGTATAATAAGCCATTTTCAGTGGTTGAAATTAAACTCCAAACTCTCAATCCTAATCCCAGCTTCTCTACGAACCATGCAAGCACACAGGGAAGGATCTCCCCAAGGAGCTCTCCTTAAGGAATCAAGAAGGAGGCGAATATTTGGTAATAAAATAATTAAATAGCCCTTTACATTTCCCACAAATACATCCAAATAATTGTCACTTTTCCTATATTCAACAAGCATTTTGGAGGATGTTTACTAATGTCCTAGATACTACAGTAGCCAGCTCTCATTTTAAGAACATTTACTTTTAGTATGTACTTACTCTCTTTTGCCCCTAATTGACCATTGGTCAAGATATTAAACATCAACATGTCTAATTAGAGAAGTATGTTTTCATAGTTTTATAATCCGCATAAGAAATATAATCATGTGAAGGCCTAACGAAATGTAGCCGTTCCTATATTGAATGTCAGGCTACTCACAGAAGCAGCCTGCTGACAAGCATGATAAGCTATTTTTAGCACATCACCTTTTTAGAACATTTGTGGTTGTTAATTATGACCATTTGGAGCTCACAGATGGTATATGAAATTGTAGTGTTCTGTTTTAGATAATGAGGGTGGTGGTAAAATAAATAAATCACTGTGAAATCAAAGGACATAGTCAGTGCATAACATGGTGTATTGGTTATTTATGACACACAGTACCTTGGTTGTTAATAACCTGCTTAGTTTCTAGCCACTGTTCCACCTGCCACTAAGGTCTCCATTTTACATGGCTTCCAACATGTTACCTCTCTACTTATAATCTTTAGTATCTTCTATTTTTTGCCCACCCCATCCAGTCTAAAGTTCCTCAGCTGGGACTGCAAGTCTCCATAATCAGGTTCAACCTGACCAGTTGAAATTATTTCCCATAGCCCCCAACAGGCAATTTCTCCTCCAGTTTGTGCATTCTTCACCCCAGTTCCCCAGGCCCTCTGCTGACTGCCATCAGGCTCCTGCTGGTGACCTTACCTCATACAATGACAATTCTCCTCCCTTCTGCCTGGCAAAATCTACTAGTCCTTCAAGATAGAGCTGAGATGTCAGGATGTCCACAAAGCCTGTGCTAATGTCACCATTTGTCATCATTTCCCCCCTGAATTCCAAGTGTACATGCCGTAGTGGCACATGGTTTTACATTAATTGTCCCCTGATTGTGTCACCGTGTATGTCCTGGCTCAAGAAGATGCCAAGGCTGCAAGTAACAGAAAGCCTGGTGTGCCCTTCAGTGGCTTCCCTGCCACACCAAATAGGGATGCAGGTAAGAGGAGGAAGAGCAGGTGGTTAATAATTACCTGTTGAGTATTTGATTAGCATAGAGACAGTTTCCAGCAAAATATCCAGAAGATAATGCTTGCAGGGTCATTTTCTAAGAAGGAAGGAAGGAAGGAAGGAAGGAAGGAAGGAAGGAAGGAAGGAAGGAAGGAAGGAAGGAAGGAAGGAAGGAAGGAAGGAAGGGAGGCTGGCTGAATGTAGCAGCTGTTATAGAATGTTGATTCTGATCATGGGATAATCTCTCAGAAATTTGCCATTCTGTAAACTGCCAAGGACTCTTCAAGCTGCATGTCACAGGAACTTGAAGTTTCAGGGCTCAAACCATCAATTTTACAGTTGGGGCTTTGCAATCTGAGAACAACCATGCAACCAAAGGAAGGGATCTATTTTTTCAGAACCATTAGCCATTTGCTAAAATATTCAGTGTCCCATTTGTGTTGATTCAAGTATTTTGCAGTGTTTCAGTTATCTGTTCTTCACTTAACACTTTGGTATTCCTACTACCAAGGTGAATAAAAACCTCAGGAAAGTGATATCTATATGCACATTGAGAGATATAAAAAGTTACTTGAAAATCATTAGGTGGTTTGAGCAGCTGTAAAATGATTTACATTTGGAACACTTAAATTTAGAAAACAAAAGTTTGCCATGAACTAACATAAACAGAGAGAGAGAGAGAGACAGAGAAAGAACCCAAGCTAAAGGAGGTTCAAGAAATTCTGTCAGTGAGATGGAAGGTAACTTACAAATTAACTAAAGCTTCCATATCTCACAATATGTTTTTTTTTTAATCTCAGAATATTACGGTGGTACAAACACTTTGGTTATATAAATTGCCTTTGCACCACCTGGCTCGCAGCTACGAGTGTGTCCATCCCACAGACAGCACGCACCGCACCTGTTAGGTGTAAGTTTACCCATCCCCTCCTCCCCCCTCCCACCTGCCCAACACCCGATGAATGTTACTTCCATATGTGCACATAAGTGATGATTAATTAGTACCAATTTAATGGTGAGTACATGTGGTGTTTGCTGTTCCATTCTTGTGATACTTCACTTAGAAGAATGGGCTTCAGCTCCATTCAGGATAATACAAGAGGTAGTTCACCATTTTTTTTATGGCTGAGTAGTACTCTGTGGTATATTAATGCATATGCCACATTTTATTAATCCACTTATGTATTGATGGGCACTTGAGTTGTTTCCACACCTTTGCAATTGTGAATTATGCTGGTTTAAACATTCGAATGCAGATGTCTTTTTAATAGAATGTCTATTTTTCCTTTGCGTAAATACCCAGTAGTGGGATTGCTGGATCAAATGGTAGTTCTATTTGTAGTTCTTTGAGGTATCTCCATACTACTTTCCATAGAGTTTGCATTAGTTTGCAGTCCCCCAAGCAGTGTAGGAGTGTTCCTATCTCTTGGCATCCAGGCCATCATTTGTTGTTGTGGGACTTTTTGATAAAAGCCATTCTCACCAGAGTTAAGTGATACCTCATTGTGGTTTTGATTTACATTTCCCTGATGATTAGAGATGGTGAGCATTTTTTCATGTTTTTTGGCCATTAGTCTATCTTCTTTTGCAAAGTTTCTATTCATGTCCTTTGCCCATTTATTGATGGGGTTGTTTGATTTTTTCTTGTTGATTTTCTTAAGTTCTATATGGATTCTTGTTATCAGCCATTTATCAGATGTGTAGAATGCAAATATCTTCTCCCATTCTGTAAGTTGTCTATTTGCTCTAATGATAGTTTCCTTGCTGTGCAGAAGCTTTTTAATTTGATCAGGTCCCATTTACTTATTTTTGTTGCTGCTGTGATTGCTTTGGGAGCCTTCTTCATAAATTCTTTGCCTAGGCTGATGTCTATAAGAGTTTTCCCAACATTTTCTTCTAGAATTCTTATGGTTTCATGGCTTAGGTTTAAGTTTGTTATTCAACTCAACTGCCCATCAATTCATGAGTGGATTAATACAATGTGGTATATGTATACCATGGAATACTACTCAATTACAAAAAACAGTGGTGAACCAGCATCTCTTATATTGTCCTAGATAGAGCTTGAGCCCATCCTTCAAAGTGAGGTATCACAAGAATGGAAAAACAAGCACCACATGTACTCACCATAAAATTGGTACTAACTGATCAACACTAAGGTGCTCACATGGTAGTAATATTCACTGGGCCCTGGTCAGGTGGCAGGGGGGTAAACTCACAACTAATGGAGGCAGAGTGCACTATATGGGGGTGGGTACTCTTGTAGCCCTGGCTTGGGTGAGGCAAAGGCATTACATGTAACCAAAATATTTGCACCCTCATAATATTCTGAAATAAAAAAAATATATTGGGATGTTTGGGGAAAAAAAGAATAAGCCATGCTAATTAAATGTCATTATATCCATATTGGGGTTCTGTGTAAAATTTCATTTGAATAAAATTTTCTTCTGCTAAGAAAAAAAAATGAAAATGAAAAGAATAATCTACTATCGAAAATCTAGTTACTAATTACATTCCCCACCCCAAATTCACCAAAAGATACCAATTTATTTGAGAACTTTAAAATTCTCAAATTCAGAGACGTCAGATAATGATAGATATACATAAGATTTTAATGTAGGTAGAATTTATTTTATTTTACTAGTTAATCACCTGCCCCCTTTTTTCATATTAATTCTCTAACTATTTGTATAGATTGTGGTTGACTCTTTTCAATACTTATACATTTATTCAGCCTTAAACTGGTGAGCACCTGAGTCCTAGGCATTATGTGTGGCACCAAAGAAACAAACCAATGAGGCCCAGGGTTTTTAAGTCTATGAAATAGCACATGAGAAAGTTCTCATGCAATTGAATGAGGACAGAACTGCTGTCACAGAAAACTGACTTTGTGCAGAAGCATTTGAGAGAAGTCAGACCATTTCCCATTGTCTCCTGTTTGAACGTATATTTTTTTCTGTATCACTCCAGTCATTCTTTAGAAGACAAAGGATTCTATAAATAGAATAACAGGTGTGTGAATGTTTTATATAATTACATCCTAATAGAGGTTTCCTTTTCTATAAGATTTCTGATGATTGAGTGCTTGGTATGTGGTTTGTTTTCTAATTACAATCAATCATTTTCTCCTTGAAGTCATTCTGGTAACACATCTCTGCCACTATTTTTAGATCTATGACAAATCATATAGTCGGTACTAATTCAGAAATGTTTTTCATTGAATAGCTCTCATCAAATATTGCTTTAAAGCAGATATAAAGAGTCATGTGATCCCAAGGGCTGGTTTCACTTCAAGCAGAAAGGAAATTAAGCCTATTATACCAGTTAACCCATCAATGAGTGCTGTAGGAAGGCTAATCTTATGTCTAAATAAAGAAGCCATTTGCTGTTGTTGAGAATGGGCCCACAACAGCAATGACTGTACATCTCCCCCCATAGTCATTTATTCTTGAATTCCTTTATCTAAGTATGGTCTTATTTCTAAACTATTGTTAAAGCACAAACAGTTCTGGAAAAGGTAATACCCAGATCTAAATTCATACTGAAGCAAAAATAACTAATTTCAACAGACATCAATGCTTTCCTGAGAAAAGTTGTTCTTTCATACAAGGGGACTTCAAAAAGTTCATGGAAAAAAAAGGAATTAAAAATATAAACTATATTTCTCAACATAAGCTCCATCAACGTCAAGACACTTTGTAAGTGATGACACTAGCATTTAGTCCACCCACAAAGAACTGAGGGTGCTGGGAATTTAACCATATCAATATGGTCTTTTTTACATTATTAACTGGAAAAAAATGGATGTCCTTTACAGAGTTTTTTCAGATTAGGAAACAAAAAGGAGATAGAGGGAGCCAAACCAGGACTGTAAGGTGGATGCCCAGTGATTTCCCACTGAAACTCACGAAATGGCCCTTGTTCAATGAGAAGAATGAGCAGGAGCATTGTCATGGAGAAGGACTCTCTGGTGAAGCTTTTCAGGACATTTTTCGGCTAAAGCTTTGGCTAACTTTCTCAAAACACTCTCTTAATAAGAAGATGTTATCATTCTTTGACCCTCCAGAAAGTCAACCACCAAAATGCCTTGAGCATCCTAAAAAACTGTTCTCATGGTCTTTGCTCTTGACTGGGTCTACTTTTGCCTTGACTGGATCACTTACACCTCTTGGTAGCCACTGCTTTGATTGTGCTTTGTCTTCAGGATCATACTGGGAAGGCCATGTTTCAGCTCCTGTTGCAGTTCTTCAAAGAAATGCTTCAGTATATTGATCCTGTTTGTTTAGAATTTCCATTGAAACTTTATTCTTATCTACAGCTGATCTGGGCACAATGATTTTGGCATCCATCAAGTGGAAAGTTTGCTCAACTTTAATTTTTTAGTCAGAATTGTGTAAACTGAACCAATTAAGATGTGTATGGTTTTGGCTATTGTTTCTGCTGTTAATTGTTGGTTCTCTTCAATTAGGGCATGAACAAGATTGATTTTTTTCCTCATAAATTGATGTGGAAGAATCAATCAAGTCTGCTACTAAAGGCTTAATTTTCAACATCATCTCATCCGTTCTTAAAATGAGTTATCCATTTGTAAACTGCTTATTTCTTTGGGGCATTGTCCCCATGAACTTTTCATAAGGCATCAATGATTTCACCATTCTTCCACCCAAGCTTCACCATAAATTTGATGTTTGTTCTTTCTTCAATTTCAGCAGAATTCATATTACCCTGATAGGGGCTTTTTTCAAACTGACATCTTATCCTTTTTTGTGCCTCAAACTAGATCCTATTCAGACATGTTATAAAAAGTTAGTACAAGTTTATTCTGGTTCAAAAAAAAATTTGAAATCCATGCATAGTTTTTTTTTATAATATGCATGTCCTGTGAACTTTTTCAAGACCCCCTCATATTGCTGACTCAAACATGGAGGGTCCATCATGAAAGGAAGAAAGGACACAAATAAGCACTTGGGAGATGCTAAAGACACATTTCTCCCTATTTGCAATGTTGGCAAAGATTGGTGATGACTTGAGGGTTCGTGGAAATTTCCCCCAAAGTTTGAGATCTTAAACCCCATCCTTCTATCAATTACTTAAGTTCAGTAAAGAAAGATTGTAATTAACAAACTACACATATAATCAAATCTTTATAGAAACCATGGTTTGCTGTCTGTATGTTTAATTTAAGTGTTCAGTAAAGTTTCTAAAGTTCAATCTATGATGCAAACTCTATTGTTCCCAACTCAGTTATCTGTGTGATAAGCTGTGCAAGAAGAAACCAGTCGCCTCAGATGGTCTTGAATTCCACTAACACGACTTGAGTTTTCCAAGCTGTGGCAGCACTGAAATATTTACTGACTAAACGAATAAGTGAAAGGAATGAAGAAACAAAAGAATATGAAAAATAGTGGAAACAACTTGGTAAGCAAATAATCTGATTAAAGTCATTCTCCTTGGGTGACTGGTTCAACAGCTGCAGGCTTTACACAGAGCTAAAGGTTCTTCCTCTGTGTCAGACGGCTTCATGTTGTGAGACATACTGTGAAGTCAGGAGCGCTTAGGAGGGGCGATGACAGTTGCATTAAAATGTGGCACATCCCAGTCCACTTCCACTAACGGCGTGAGTGAGCCCATAGTGTGAGTGCCCTGGTGTTTCTCAGCCTTCTTCTTTATCATGTTGAGAAGATCCAAGACTAATAAAGAATGATTATGTGGTGGTGTGAGATATTATCTGAAAAGTGCTTGCGTTTTATTGTGTTCTTTTTCACTGGCTTGTGGAAAGTGAAAGGACTGCCTTTATGTGGTGCTCTATGGTAAAATCTCTCCTTTCCTAAAATATATGTGTGTGAATTTCAGAGGAATTTCAGCTACACAAGTGGTAACCACTCCATATGATTTACTCTTGGATTTATCACATAAGGAATCAGAGACCACACTCCTTGTATAATACAAAGCAGTTTTTGTCAGCTAAAGTTTGCCCTACACAGGCAGAACGAAGAGGAAATTTCATAGAATCATAGCCAGAATATTCAAGCCAAACAATTACTCTTGTCTGAATTATTCAGGATAAGGGATTTCTCCCTTTAAATAATGGCTTTATAGGGGCTATTTAAACAGCCCTATCAGTATTTCTAAGTGAGATCTTATTTTAAAAATGGAGATAACAGGTTTAAGGAAAGAGGTTAAATGTTAAAATTACCAAGAAAATTAATTAAAAACAATAAAATAAAATGTTTAAATTCATTTATAAGGCCGAAAAAAATACCACCAAAGATATGGATCTTCTGGTACCAAGCAACATAGAATTCTTTTTGGTTCTAATTTACCCAAAGAACCTTTTTGCTATCACTTAAAAGATTTCTATATAGTCAAAATCAATCTCTTACACTCCCTTGGACCATTTTGTTGATTTTTGACATTCCACATATGCAAAATCATTTACTCAAAGTGACTAGAGAAGTGGAAAAATTAGAGTTTCATGGTTTACGAATTGGAATTTATACAGATTTTACAGCTTTGCTTTTAAAGAAAGGAAAATGTTTTCTGCAGTTAAGAAATCACTCCAACAGATGGGTCTATCTCCTCTATTTTTATTTCTAGCTGGCTTACGGGTGAATTACCCTGGACATAGTTATAAATTTGAAATTATAGGAACTGCTGAGGGGTGATTTTTTTTTTCTGGCTGTAAAATACAATGAGGACACAGCTGCAGCATCTAGAAAGTGAGGGAAGCTAAAACCATAAAAATAATACTGTTTCCTCTTCCTAGTTTTGGATGCAAGCTCTGAAACACGAGTACGTTTATCTGGTGTCCCATTATTTATAATGATTAATCTAAGGTCACATTCCCAGGAGAGTAATTAGCCAGTCAATTATTTCAGTGTGAATCCAGCATTTCTGATTAAGTATAATTTTATAATTAGCAGTGGCCAAACATTCAATAAAGCATAGTACAGTGTACAGGATATCTTTTCTTACTGGGGGATGGGAAGGTGGGAGAAGGCAGAAATAGGACAGGAATAACTGGTAGATCCAACTCCATTGAAAAAAGATCACGTGGGACAATTGTGAATCACATATTAAATATGAGCCAGCACTGAAATTCTATCTACTTATCTTTCTATATATGTGTTTGTTAGGTTTTTACATGTGTTTTGTCTGCTACATGTTCCACCTATAGCTATCTGCTTTGTACATTATCTTTAGCAAGTTTTTAATTGTGAGCTGACTCCTCTCTAACCTTCAATATATTGGGGCTACCCATTCTTCCTCACCATTTCCCAATCACTTCCAATATACTGGTGTCAGAAACAGGGCTCTGAATAGCAAATTTCAAAACATATTGATCCTCTACTAGAATTATTTAAGAACTAACTCCCCAGAAGCCATAAGATCAAGCTGAGGCTCTTTAGCATTGTATTCAAGGCTCTTGTTGGCCTGGACTTCTGGCCTTCCAGTTTGCTCTCCCTTTGCTCTTTTTTTATGCTTTATGCTTCAGAAATACTAAGATGAATGGCATTAGTAGAAATAGTTGTAGGAATAATATTAATAGTTACAGTGGCCATTTATTGAGCATCAATTACATGAGAGGTAAAATATTACTTTATCTCATTTAATCATCATAATAATAGCACAAGGCAGATATTATTATTTCCATTTTATAACTAGAAGAAGTGAGGCTCTGAGATACCAAGTAACTTTCTCAAGAATATACAGTTACTAAGTAGCAGAGGTAAGGTTCTTCTCTTAATCTCTTTGTTATACCCTGAATGTGCCACATTATCTCATGCCTGTAGGCTTTGTCACATTTCCTTCCATCTTATTACAATACCATTTACTGCCTTGTTCCCTTTTTTAAATTTAAAAATGCTACTCATTCTTTAGGACTTTTTCCATGAAATCTCTGACCTGCCTCCCTGGGAAAAGATAATCAGTCTCCTTCCAGTCTTCCATAGTTCTATCCCAGATACACACACACACACACACACACACACACACACACACACATCCATTATTCTGTTCATCATGGTCCCTTATAATAATAACATCTATATATGTAAATATGTCTCTTTACTAAGCTGTGGTAACTCTACACTAATCTTGAAACAACAAAAAATGTTCACCTAATGAACAGATAAATGAATGTATTTAAGAGCAGTAAAGGCACAGCTTTGGCATGAGGCACAGGCCATCAAAAGAGAGTTTCCTCAACACAGAAAAGCACTCAAGCAGCCTTGGCAGGCATTCCCAGGTGTGATTTCGGGTATCTCCTGCCTTCTTTCTTCACCAATTTCTATCAAGTTGGATCACAAATTTTTTTCTCAGCCATAAGTTCTTGCTATGATCGTACACCTTTATTTAAAACTCCTTTCTGACACTAGATATCTGGAAAAGATTCAACTGTTGACTCCTCTCATTTTACGTATACTGGATTCAGACAACCTCCCTACTTCCATTCCAAAGATCTGACTTAAGTCTTTATTAGTGAACAAATATTTATTGCTTAGCTAATATGTGCTAAAGATTGCTAGGTTGGAAAATAAAACAAAACAAAACAGACGAGGCCTATGTTTTATGTAGCATATATTCTAGTGGTATAAACAAGAAAAGATATAAAAAAAAACAAAAAAATAAATAAGATAATTTCAGGCACAATTTTCTATTCCAATACAATAGCATACACCCCTCTCTAGCATGAGCTATGACTCTGCTTAGGAAATACAAAGCCATTTAAATATTAGCTTAATCTATGCAGAGGTATCTACACCTATGTTTAATTTTACGTCATTATTAGTTTTCTAGAAAAAAATAAGGAACCAATAGATGGGTAAAACAAAAAAACAAATATAATAGTAAGATGACAGATTTAAACCTAACCATAAGAATAATCACATTAAATGCAAAAGGTCTAAACTCCCCCAGTTAAAAGGCAGAGATCATCAGATTGGATTAAAAAACAAGAACCAACTTTTTGTTGCCTACAAGTAATGTACTTTAAATATTAAGAAACAAATAAGCTTAAAGTAAAATAGTGCAAAAAATAAATATCATGATAATTCTTATCAAAGGAAATATAGAGTGACTATCTTAATATCAAAATGGATTTCAGTGAGAAGTGTTTTATCAGGAATAAAAGAGGTCATTTCATAATGATAAAACAGTCAATGCAGAGTATTTTATAATCCTAAACATTTATGTACCTAATAACAGAACTTCAAAATACATGTAGAAAAATTGATGGAAATGCAGGGAGAAATAGACAAATTCATAATTATAGTCAGAGATTTCAATACCTCTTTGTCAATAATTGATAGAATGAGACAGAAAATTATATTATCAACCCACTGACCTAAGTGACATATTTAGAATATACAATTAAAAAGCAACAGAACACAAATTCTTTTTAATTGCACATGGAAATATTACCAAGTTAGACCAAAGGCATTAAAGCAAGTCTCAGTAAATTAAAAAGTACCCAAGTCATATAAAGTATATTCTCTAGCTAAAAATGCAATAAAATTAGAAATCAATAATAGAAATATCTCAGAAATACTTCAAGTATTTGGAAACCAAATAATATACTTCTAAATAGCCAATTGGTCAAGGAGGAATTTAAAAGGGGAAATTGAAAGTATTTTTTTAACTGAGTATAAAGGAAAACACACCATATCAAAATTTATGAGTTGCCACTATAAGAAAAAGACATAACACTAAAAATATATATTAGAAATGTAGAAATATCTCAAATCAATGACTTCAACTTTCACTATAAGAGACTAGGAAATAAAAGAGAAAATGAAGCCCAAGGTAAGCAGAAAAATGGAAACAATAAAAACCAGAGTGGAATCAATGAAATAGAAGACAGGGAAAAAAACTAAATCTGATTTTTTAGAAGATCAATAAAATGAATAAATTTCTAGCCAAACTGATAGGGAGAAAAAGTGAGAAGACACAAATTACCATTGTCAAGCATAAGAGAGTTGACATCACTATTGATTGCACAGATGTTAGAAAGAAAATAAGGAAATATTATTAATTCAACAACTTAGATGAAATGCACAATTTGAAAGACACAGAATACCAAAGGTCAACTCAAGGAGGAATAGATAATCTGAATATCTCTACGTTTCTTAAATAAATTAAATTAGTAGGTAAGAACCGTCCTGCAAAGAAAACTCCAACCCCAGATGGCTTCACTAGTGAATTCTACAATACATATAAAGAGGAAATAATACCAAGTGTATACCATCTCTTCCAGAAAGTTGAAAAGGAGTAAATAATTCCCAACTCATTTTGTGAGGCTAACATTACTCTGATACCAAAACCTGACAAGGATGTTAAAAGAAAACTAGGAGTTCTACTCAGCCATAAAAAACAATGGAGATCTAGTACCTCTTGTATTATCCTGTATAGAGCTGGAGCCCATTCTACTAAGTGAAATATCACAAGAATGGAAAAACAAGCACCACATATATTCACCATCAAATTGATATTAACTGACTTAACTGACCAACACTTAAGTACACATATAGTAGTAACATTTGTCAGGTGTCAGGCAGGTGGAAGGAAGGAGGTGAGGATGAGTATATTCACAACTAATGGGTGCAGTGCACACCGTCTGGGAGACGGACACACCTGAAATTCTGACTCAGGTGGGGCAAACGCAACATATGTAACTTAAACATTTGTACCCCCATAATATGCTGAAATAATAAAAAATAAATAAATAAATTATGAAATCTGAAAAAAGAAAACTATAAACCAAAATCCCTCATAACCATAGATATAAAATTATTTTTTAAAAAAGTTAGCAAAATGAATCCAACAATATATTAACTAACAATCATGACCACATAATTAACTTTTTAAAATAAATATAATTCATCAAATAAACAAAGTGAAATCAAATCATATAATGATCTCAATAGGCTCAGAAAAAGCATTTGTCCAATGCAATATCTATTCTTGATAAAAATTCTCAGAAAACTAGAAATAGAAGAGAACTTACAAAAGCTGTCTATGAAAAACCTGTTAACATCATACTTAATACAAAAAACTGAATATTTCCCCCACTAAGATTATGAATAAGACAAGGATATACACTGTCACTGCTTCTATTTGACAATGCACTGGAGGTTCAAACCTTTGCAACAAGACAAAATAAATAAATATAAGTTATCCAGATCTGACACATGAAAGTTGTGCAGATACCATGATCATCTATATAGAAAATAAGAATCTTCAAAAATCCTGCTAGAGCTAGTGAGTTTAGCAATGTCACAGGACACAAGATAAATATACAGCAGTCAGCTGTATTGCTATATTCTAGCAACAATCAGAAATTAAAATTTTAAAATAATAATATAATTCACAATAGCATAAAAATTACTTAGGGATAAATCTGATGAGATATACCTAATACCTGTATACTGAAAACTACAAAACTTTGCTAAGAGAACTTTTAAAAGACCTAAATAAATGAGAAGGTATACATCAGGCATAAGTCAGTAATTTCTATATTGTTAAGACATCAATTCTCCCCAAAACGATCTGTAGATGTAGTAGAATTCTAATCAAAGTGTAAGTAGGAATTTTTGTGTTGAAATTAATAAGATCATTTTAAAATTTGTATAGAAATGAACAGGCCCTAAAAAAGCCAAAACAACTTTGAAAAAGAGAAGCCAAGTTGGAAGACTAACACTACTTGATTTTTAGACTTATTAAGAAGCTCAGTAAATCAGTGTGGTATTGGTATATAGACAATAGATCAATGAACAGAATACAGTGTCCACAATAGACCCACACATAGAAATGAACAACTGATTTTTGACAGAGGAGCAAAGTCAATTGAGTAAAGAAAGAATAGTCTTTGAATGGTGCTGAAACAACTGAAAATCCACATGCAAAAATGTGAACTTCAATCCAAATTTCATGCCATGTATAAAAATTAACGCAAAATGAATGACAGACCTAAGGTAAAACACAAAACTATAAAACTTCCAAGAAGAAAAAAACACAGGAGAAATCCTTTTTACTTTTGGTTAGTCAAAGATTTCTTAGATATGACACCAAAACCACAATTCATTAAATAAAAAAATGATATTAAGATAAATTGAAAAAAATGATAATTTCATCAACATTAAAAGTCTATGTTCTTCAAAAGTAACTGCTAAGAGAATAAAAAGATGAGTCACAGTCTTGGAGAAAATATTTGCAAATCCTTACATCTGATAAAGAATTATATCTAGAATATATGTTTAAAATTCTCAAAACTGAATAATAAGAAAACAATCCAATTTAAAAATGGGCAAAGATTTGGATACTTCTCAAAATAAGATACACAAATGGCAAATAAATACATGAAAGATGCTCAACATCATTAGTCTTTGGGGATCTGCAAATTAAAAACACAATGAGATTTGACTACACAATGAGATTTATAAACAGATGATACAAGTTTTGGTGAGGATGTTGAATAACTAGCATTCTCATACACTGCTGGTGGGATGTATGAAGGTCTGTCTGGAAAGTATCCAGCCATTGTCATATTACATTGTCATGTTACATGGCTGGATACTTTCCAGACAGACCTCATAAAATTGTAAAATCACTTTGGAAAACAGTTTGGCAATTTCTTAAAAAGTTAAACACACATTTACCATATGATCTAGTCATTCCACACCTAGATATTTACTGAAGAGAAATGAAAGCATATCAACCCTTGCACACAAATATTCATAGCAGCTTCATTTGCAATATCCAAAAACTGAAACCAACCTCAATGCCTATCAACAAGTGAATGAATAAACAAAGTTTGATTCAGCCATATAATATAATACTGCTGAACAATAAAAAATAAACTACTGATACATAAAACAAAATAAATCTCATTATGCTGTGTGAAAGAAGCCAGACAAAAAGGAGTATGTACTATATGATTCCATTTATATGAAATTCTACAAAATGCAAGTTTATTTATAGCTAAATTTAGATCAGTGGTTGGTTGATGGGGGAGGCCAGGGAGAAAGAGAGGGAGAAATTACAAAAGGATATAAGGAAACTTTGGGAGGAGATGAATATGATTATTATCTTAATTGTGGTTATTGTCAATTATATGTCAACAAAGCTGTAACAAATTAAAGAACTAATTTAAGAGATTAGCATATTATTAAGGATGGTATTGTAATAGTTATTTTAAAACTTTCACTGTTTATATTATACATAAAAATAAAAGACTATCTTTTAAACAGATGATACACATTGTTTATTTACTTTAAACTTGCTCTATGCAATAAACTTAATTTTTTAAATCAACTTAAAATAATATATCATGTTTACTTTGGGAGATAAATTAATTTTTAAATGTGAATTAAATTATACAATAAGTTACAGTATCCAAAAATAAAGAAAAACATGTTTTCAGGACCTAATATTGGGATCTTTCTACCTGGAAAAGAAATAAATCAACTGGCTTATTTTTATACATATTATATTCTATTTCTAAATATAATACAGAGGTGACTGAGTGACTGAGTCATGAGCTCTACCATCAAAATAGATCCAGAATCTGCTTTTCACCACCTCCATGGATCCCACTCTAGTGGAGCCACCGTCATCTGTCCCCTGATTATTACAATAGTTTTCCACCTGTTATCCCTCCTTCTGCCCTGCCCCTCCTATAACCTATTCTTAGCACAGCCCCCAAGCACCTTAACCTTAAGGCATCTCTTTGCTCAAGCCTTTTTGTTGTTGTTGTTTTTAAGACAGTGCTATGGTGAGATCATAGTTAACTGCAGCTTCCAACTTCTGGACTCAAGTGATCCTCCCACCTCAGCCTCCCAAGCAGCTGGGACTGCATGCACGCACCACCACTGACTTCTTTATAGAAGCCGAAGTTCTTACAGTGGCCTTGGAGGCTTTACCATGAGTACTCCTCCCCTCCTTGTTCAGTCTACTCCAGTCACACTGGTCTTGTCTTACTCAAACATTCAGGCCATGCTCCTGCCGCAGGTCCTTCAACTCGCTCTGCCTGGAATATTTATGCCCCAGGTACTCCTCTGCTTGCCTTCTTGTCTTCTTCAGGGATGTACCCAAATGTCGTCCACTTCCACACCCTACCCCACTTTCTGTCTTGTTCTTTCACATAACATTCAACATTATCTGACATACTACATATTTTACTTATTTTGTGTATTAGATTGATTGTATTGATGAGCCTAATTATTGGCCATGATGCAGCTACACCTTTTGCAAAATGATTTGTAGCTCCTCTCATCAAGAGAAGGAGTCCATCTCACCAGCCCTTGAACTTGGACTGGTCCAAGACTAGCTTTGGCCAAGGGATGCAGAGGAAGCAATGGTGAGTCAGCGCCAAGGCTGAAGTCAAGAGGAGCATGCACTTCTGCTCTTTCCTTTGGTTCTCTCCTGTGGTTGCCATGAGCACAGTCTTGGCCCAGACCAGACCCGGACACACGAGCGTGCCAGGTGAGATCAGCCAAGCCCAGCCTGCCAACCCTTAGACAATTGAGAAATAATAATAGTGGTTATTTTAAGAGCTTTGGGGTGATTTGTTATGTAGCATTATCATGGCAACAGACAGCATATGTTTATCTATTGTCTTCCCCCACCAGTTAGAATGTAAACTCCACTGAGGGCAGGCATTTATCTCTGTTTTATTCCCTACTGCATCGTCAGGGTCTAGAACACTGCTTAATAAATATTTATTGAATGAATCAATAAATTTGAATCAGATGGCTCTAATTTACAAATTAGGTGAAAGTCATTTTCAGGTGATATATGTAGAGTATACCATTTTAAAATCACCATGAATTTGAGAATTTAAACATTAATATATCATAATTCCTATCTTTGATAAATGGTTCATTATGGATATGAGATATGCAGTATATGAAAAAATATTTTTAATTTATAATTCAGTTCAATAGTCAGTGCTACAACAGATGCTCAGATAAGGATAAACCAGCTGAAGGATTGATTAATGAGCTTAGTTTATCTCTTCTATCTCAAATGCAGAGCTTGATATGTGTTACATTAGTTATTTTTGCTGGGTAATGAATTACTCCAAAATTTAGAGCTAAAAACAATAAACATTTCTTGTCTCATGTTTTCTGTGGGTCAGGAATCTGGGCATGGCTTAAGTAGGTGGTTCTGACTCAGGTTCTCTCATGAGGCTGTAGTTAAGGTGTTGACCAAAGATTCTGTCATCTCAAGGCTCAACAGGGGAGGACCCACTTCCAAGCTCACTCACATAGTTGTCCCCAGGCCTCCAAAAATTCACTTCCAAACTCACTCACATGGGCCCCATGACACGGAGCCAACTGATTCCCTTCAGAGTAAGTGATACAAGAAAGAATTAGAGAGAGAACCCAAGACATCAGCCAATACCTCTTTATAAGTAATAGCAGAAGTGTCACCCCATCATGCTGTACTCTATTCACTGGAAGTGAATCAATAAGTCCAGCCTACATTCAAGAGGAAATGATTACCCAAGAGCATGAATGAGTATTAGAAGGTGGGAAT
Organism: Varecia variegata; assembly: GCA_028533085.1. Classification (NCBI taxonomy): domain Eukaryota; kingdom Metazoa; phylum Chordata; class Mammalia; order Primates; family Lemuridae; genus Varecia; species Varecia variegata. The sequence continues at coordinate 10,914,400 of CM052445.1, forward strand.
TACTGGGGCTCATCTTAAAGGCTACCTATACATGCACGTAGAGCCCCTCAAATTCCATTTTTAAAAGGCAAGTTTGAAATAATCATTTCCATGCTTAATTTTTTAAAAAATTAAAATTGCATCAGAAGCTAATATTACATTTAATAAAGTGAATCCCCAAAACAATTTTCAAACTTCTGGGAATTGGAAAAATCTGGACACTAGGTTTACATGCATGCCTAAAATTCTAGAGCAAGTGCTTAATTCAGGGATAATCAGAGCTGATAATGTGATTTAAAGGTACCAAATAGAATCCCTTGCCAAGAAATTTTATCTCTTATAATAACTGAACTTTCACTATTAGATATTCATTTCATCTGGTCTGAAAACCTATTTTCAAGAGTCACTTATTTCATCAATTAATTACTCTTAAGTATCTAATGGTAGCTAAGGTTTAAAGCTACTAAAGCTATCATCCCTGCCTTAAAGAATTTAAAATTTAATTGTAATAAAATACAGGTAACCTAAGAGGTATAAAGAGTCCCTAAATGCTTTTGGCAAAGCAGTCTTTTTCTGCTTAAGAAAATAAATGACTGGAACAGTTGCTAAATATGTATCTTAAATAATTGAAAAATAACTTTTCTCTATCTCCATTCTTCCTGGAATCACACTGAATGGGATCATGAAATGAGAAAAGAATTACTCTGAAAGAACGTTCTCATTTTAATTGACTCCTCTGGCAGGAGGAGCAGGTTGCCCTTCACCACCAGGCTATGCATGAAATGAGCTCACTCTTCACTGTCCCACCATTACCGTCTTCAGATACACAGAATGCTGAGAAAGTCAGCAGTCACTTTCTTGTCTTTCTTTCTTTTCTTCTTTTCTTTCCCTTTTTCTCTCTTTCTTTTGCTTTTTTTTTTTGCTGTTTAGTAAACAAGCAAAAAAAAGAAAAAGAAAAAGAAAAGAAATGTGTATATCAATGCTTTTCAGTGTAAGTCCAGTGTATAATATATATACATATAAAATACAATCATGCCCTGTTTAATGACAGGGATACATTCTGACAAATACGTTATTAGATGATTTTGCCATTACATGAACATCATAGAGTGTACAGACACAGACCTAGAGGGTATAGCCTAGTGCACACCTAGGCTATATGATACGGCCAATTGCTCTTAGGCTACAAACATGTACAGCACGTGACTGTACTGAATACTTTAGGCAATTATAATACAATGCTGAGTATTTGTGTATCTAAACATAGAAAAGGTACAGTAAAAATATGATATTATAAGCTTATGGTACCACCATCACATATGTGGTCCATCGCTGACCAAACCTTTGTTATGTAGTACATGATTATATGTTACATATATATACATATATGTTTATATATATAATATATTGTATTAGACATTATATGTCAGATGGTAATTTATTGTATATTTACCTTTTTTAATAAATTTTACCAATTTTTTTGGATTATTGTCTATTTTCCTCCACTAAAGTATAACTTCTTTGAAAGCAGGAATTTTGCTTATTTTCTGCTATATCCCTGATACATAACAGGCAGTCAATGTATATCTGTTGAATGAATGAATGAGTGAATGAATGACATAGCATGAATATAGAAATATAGAGGAAAAAAATTCCCCAAAAGTTTGGAAGAAATTTCATCTAATCAAAGAGATTCTTTGATGATCTTAAGGATGTGAACTAAAAACAAAATCCTAAGCCCCCAGCCGACTGAATGGACTCAACTGACTCTTGGCCAACAGGACCCCAGAAAAACCTTAAAACTGAGTTCCCAGCCATGATGAAAAGAGAGGTCAAACACACCTCTTTATACCCCCTCCCTTTTGGAATATAGACACTATAACAGACCAGCATTAGTGTTAAAATAGAGACCATAAGACTGAAAAAATAGACTCTTGGTGGTAATCAGATACTAAATTACAAACAGGACCTAAGGCCATGAAGGCAAAGGTTCAGTCATGCCTGCTTAACCCATCACTTTGAGTTGGTACATTGTGGCTTGTCTATGATTACTAGACTTCCTTATTGTAACTTAAAACATTTCTTTTTATTGATTCCTACCTTTTAGACAAAGCCTTATTTCTTTAACCAATTACAAATTGAAGAATCTCTGAACCCACCTATAAGCCCTCCTTCAAGATGCCCCCCCTTTTGGGACAAACCAATATATCCCTTCCATGTATTGATTTATGATTTTTACCTGCAATTCCTGTCTCCCTGAAATGTATACAACCAAACTATAACTCAGCGCCTTGTGCACATTTTCTCAGGACCTCTTGAGACTATGTTCCCCAGGCCATGGTCACTCATAATGACTGAGAATAAACCTTTTTAAATTATTGTACAGAGTTTTGGTTTTTTTCTATTAAAAAGGAGGAATCTAATCATTTTTAATCTTACCTTGAACCAGAACTAGATAAAACTATGAAGTAGGCAAAGTTAGGGGCCTGAGTCACATATCTGTGGATTCCAGTCAGGTGACCAACCCATCTTCCAGGTGCTTGCCCTGCAGCCAGTCTCCATGGATTTTGCTCACAGCTTTATCAGTGATTTTTTAAAGTAATGATCTGCCACATGCACATCCCAGCTTTGGCCTCTGGGTCCATACTTCTATCTCAGGCTAGCTTCAGAATCACATGGTTGGAGAAAACCACAGGGGCCCTGTATTTTCACCATGCCAGGTCAGCTTCCAGTTATTCTAATAGCTAGACCTGCCATGCCTCAGAATCCTGGCAAACAGGTTGCAAAACTTGCTGGTTGGTTGTTGAGATAGCTACCTGCCTACCTGGACTATATGGTCTTATTCTGCCTCTGCTCAGATAAACACCCAGGGCCTTGGCCTCTGTTTATATTAGCCAATAGGTTTATATTTGTATCTCACCTATTCTTTCCTTTTGGAGGGTCTCTTGAGTCACACTACTTTATGCTCTATGAATCCTTAGGTCAATCCCTAGAGCAGTGCTATTCAAATTAACTTTCTGCAATGATAGAATGGTCCATCTCTGTACTGTCCCATATGATAGCTACTAGTCAAATGTGTCTATTTAGTACTTAAAATGTGGCTACTACTACTGAATTTATTTTTTTAAGTAATTTAAATTTGTTTACTTTATTTAATCTAAATAGCCACATTTCTCTAATGACTACTGTATCAGGCAGTGTAGCTCCAGAACTATAGATCATCCCTACTCTTCAGATCCTTCAGAATGTCTAGTCCTGGACTTCTGAGGTCTTCCCATATCTGCCTCAACTCACCTAAGGGATTGACTCAAAAGGCTTTACAAGGCAAAGGCCATCTGCATTTTAACAAGGGCCTTTGAAACACCATTACTGATTCAGGGTCAAAGGAAACATGAAGGATCTTACACTGAACAAGGCAAAAGAGTGGACTTTTCCAAACACATGTGAAGCTAGAGTTATCATTAGGAATAAAAACTACTAACTTCCTCCATGACTTCCTTTCTCTTTAAATTTATATTTGTATGAGCTTATTGATCACTATCTACACCAGAAAAAGTACTCGGTTTATTACTTCTAAATCACTCTGCCTTTTGTTAAAGCAACTGACCCTTTCTCTCTAATATTGATGTTTTGATGGATGAATTATTACCACTTCTCCAAAGTTAAAGAGAATTGATCCAAACATTTTAAATGTAAAAATCCATATGTGCAACCATTGAACTGGAGAAATGAAATGTCTATACAATTAAAAATGAATTTACCACAGGTCATCTAAAACCTTATTTGGATATTCAGACTAACTTCAAGGACATATGTAAAGAATTTAAATCAAAACCCAAAAGTTGTAGCTTATAGATGTGTATAGACATCTATATAAATGGTAAATGGAGGAATCTAAGCAAAGAATTCTAAAAATCCCATATGCCAAACGATATAGGTATAAAGAAAAATCATGAAATGAGAAGCCCTAGATTTTTTTTTAAAAAAAGAAATAAATAAATAAACCACACACATACCGAACCTGGTTATGCTAATGGAAATAGCAATGACATAGTCAAATATCACATTATCTTTACCTGTTGACTATTGAATTAACCCATAATTCAGACAATCCAAAATAGTGGCTAATCTGTTATCCTGTCAGGACTCTATCCCACTACTCCCTGGAGGTTTACTGCTGCTATAGCTACTACTGCCACCTCCCTCCCCCACTGGGAGCTCACTTCTGACCCCAAGGGCCTGTTACTCTATCTAGTCTTCCCTGAAACTACAACTTTGAAGTCAATTTATTAGACTGCATGTTCTCTAGAAGCAAGAGTTGGGGGCAAGGGAACACATTAGGAGGGAATGTAAGGCCGGGGAGCATTTTTAGTTGGGCTGAGACCCTCTAGGGCCTTGCTGGCTAGCAGGGAACTTTCCCTAAAGGAGTGTCTTCGAGATGTCTCTGCAGTAAAAAAGCCTTGTGCATAGCAACCAGATGTATATTTATATTTCTCTGTCTTTGAGCTACTGGCTTCACTAGCTTTTATTGGGCACTTCTATGAAACAAAGAGCTTTACTTACCTAATCTCTTTTGATCCTCACAATAAACCCTAGGAGATAGTAATGCTACCCCCATTTTACAGAAGCATATGGAGTCTAAGAAATATGCCTTAAAGCCCCCAAATTGGCAAATGGTGGAGTCAGTTCACAGACAAATTTGGGTGACCTGGAAACTTCTCTCCTGTTCTATGTGGATTATCTCATCACACAGATAACATGCAGGAAGGTCACTAGGAGTCATCTAGATACCGTGCTTCATTGCCTCCTCACGCACAGTCTGCCTGAGTGAAGGGAAGGAACAGCTGGGTTAATTCCTAGGCAGCAACACCCAGGAGAGCTTTTAACATAAGTCTAATTTTATGTGAAAATGCTACAAGATCCCTTACCACGGAGACATCCCCCAAAGGAATCCATCTTAAAGTGAACACACCAGCAAATTATATTCATATTTAAGGAAAGAGGTCTTGTAAAGACACACCCTAAAATATGCCATAGCATTTCTTTGGAATGCGTTCAGGAGGTGAAAATAACTGAAGAAATTGGCCAGCTTTCCTTATCACACAATATTCCCAACCATCTGCTGCATGTGCTTATGAAGACGGGGCTCGGTGCTTAAAATTCTCATCAAAGAAAATGTGAATAACCAGTTTACAACCTGTGAGAAAAAGAGAAGGGATGCCTCCTTCCCATTGCCACGAGTTCGGAATTACAGTTAACATGTGCGGTTGTGGGTGGCTGTGCTTGTTTCTTAAAAGAAGATAATTGCACACACCACCAAATAACAAAACAAAAGGGGAAAATGTGTGTGGGAGGTGGGAGTGAGATGTTAGAATAATTTAATTACTGTCAGGTGGTTTTCAAGCTGTACTGAGCGAAAAAAGCCTTGAACATGATCTATTACCCAGGAAAAAAACCTTGAGCTTTCATTTCAGCTCATTTTATCAAATGATCTTAAAAGTTTTTAAGAATTTGATAAACTTTAGGTTGATGTATGAATCAGTTCCTATTTACTCCAGGCACAAAGCTAATCAAGTCAAAGTCTCAAGTTCAATTAAGGCTTTCAAGGGCAATAATTTTCACTCAATTCCATGACTCCTATCTGCCTATTACACGCTGGTGAACACTAGGACCACTACCTAGTCTCTAGACTATCACAACTGTCACACTGTCACAACTCTCTAGTGATGTGTGGCTCAAAGTTCAGTTATAGATTCTGAAAATTCATCACCTATTTGTGTGAGGCCCTAAGCTTTTAGAAGGAGGGCATCTCATCTTACAGGGGTAATAAGGAAAGTGTAAGTGGCCACACAACAGTAAAGAGAGGCTTTTATAAAAGAGAGAGAGAGAAAAAAAGAAAGATATATCTCCTTGCAGCCTAGCTGTTAATACGATCTGTAGGCCATGCCCTACTTTAGTTGCCTTGGGCTTTGAGGATGGCGCTGAAATGTACTATGGGTAAAGCAAGTGGCAGGCTTGGTCTGTGCCCTACACTAAAGAGATGCAACAAGTACCATGGTACCCTGGGTACCTCGTGAGGCCCACCAGCTATGAGAGCTCAGAGGCCAGAAAAAGGACACTGGGAGGAGAGGTCCTGTGTGCTGGAGGCACATGCAGCTCTGAAATGACTGCATTTCATGCTCTGGTTGGGGCATGGGCTGGTATCAGTGTGGACCTGGCAGCTCCATGGCAGTGACAGAAGTTGCAGCCACAATACTCTGGAGAGCTCAGGAACTGACAGCCTGGAATAGCAAGGACTTCTCATGGAACGAGGTGATGCTGTATTAGTAACCTGGGCCGCTCAGGACAGGACCCAGCTAAGGAAGCATGGTGGGTTGATTCAAATCATCTTTGGAATGACAGACACACAGGCCAGCTGAAAGAATCCTGAATCTGGGAGCACTGGCTTGATGGACGACACGATCCCACTCCCCAGCTCTGCCTCTGAACTTGGAACCTTTTGAAGATTAAATAAATAAGTACTTCGTGAAATGTAATAAACACACTAGCACTTAGCTATCAACGTGGTCACAAATGTTGACGTTAACCATCAAAGTATTGAAAGTGATATCATATGACCAGTTAGAATATTAAGTTCTATGAGCATCTCTGAATGAAGAGAGTATAACAACTGTCATCTTGACACAGTACAGAGTTAATTACACACTAATAAAAGTCAACAACTGTTATACCATTACAGTTACTAAAATCCAAGCCATTGTTTGTGAATCATTAGATTAAAGCTATTAGGCCAGTGAATTAATCTTTGCATTCCTTCTCTCAGACATAGCACAGAGAACTGCGTGTTTACTTGGCAGACTCCCTGTTAGTCAGAAGTGCTTGGGCTGAGCCGAGTGCCTTGGTTACAAGTACGTCATCAGCCACACTTAAACCAGGAAATACAGGACTCTCAGGAAGTGCACTTGATAATGAAGCCACTGTGAGCCAAAATTAGCCAATAATCGGCATTGCTCTTCATCCTGAAATGATGCAACCATATTTCACGAGCCAGTTCAGTAGAGGAGGATTGGCCGAGGGGAAATATTAGACCTGTTTCCTGCTTTTGTCACCAGCTCATGTGATTTTAGACAACTTGATTTTATTGACTTCCCACTGTTTTTCAGCTTCTCTTTTTCAAAGTCTCAGATCCAGCCATCAGTGGAAGGATTTGTAAGTTCATGTGGGTGGCAAATATACCAGACTAAGAGCTCTTTCATGCCAGGGACAATGTTTTCTTATTCTTTATATCCATTGAGCACAATGTTTGGTGCAGTAGCCATTCAATTAATGTTTGCTAAGTATTACAATCAGAAAACCAAGTGATCAATGAGCCCCATTAGTCACTTGTTTGGATAGGCTTTCTGGTTGCCCACTGACACTATTAAGCACAGGGTTGGGAATTACTAGGCCAAGATCACTTATTGAGTCCCTGGAAAAGCCTGGTATGGCATTCTAGCCACAGAGCCACACAGCCTGCCCAAGCAGGGCTAGCTCAGTAACGCCAGCTCTCCTCCTACCAAACCAAAGAGAAAACCAGCTTGGTTAACGTCTTTGGATTCCAAGGCCTACTTATTTCTGGTTACTTGTTTTTGGCAGGCACTGCATAAATACCAAAGAAATGGTGCTGAAATTTAAGAAATTTTTCATTTTCATTCCTAGAAAATTCATAGGAAATTATTATGTCTTGTGGTAGTTGAGTACAGCTCAAACTCTCTTTATCCTGGTTAGGAAAAATACACAGGAGACCAAGATACTGAGACACCATGCAGAGAGAACTATAGAATCATGTTTCTGTCTTCTAATGATTTGCAATCTAACACCTAGTGACTCTTTAAAGAAAGAACACCTACACATACCATTAAGAAACTGTGAATGAGCATATAGGCTCTGGAGTGAAAACAACCGGATTTGAGATCTGTCACTTATTAGCTGTGTGACCTTCTGTACACTGCTTAACATCTCTGGGCCTCGATTATAATAACAATTCCCATCTCTCAGCCTTCCTGTAAGACCCAGATGAAACCAACTATGTTTCCAGAGGCTCTGCAAAGCGAAGCACACATTATACATGGTAGTCATTGTTTCTTAGATGCTTCTTTCTGTAAAACCAGATGATAGAGATCTGAACTACAGGAAATTACCTGATTTAAAAGCAGTAATTCAGAGAGCCATGGGAGGCTACAAATTGGGAGTGAATTCCAGCATGACAGTGACCAAACATCAAATCCTGGATTTAGCCAGGTGCCCAGAGACATCCGTGCATATTAGGGAGGAATAATGTCTTTTTGCACAATTCTGTTTAGAACACTAAAGATTTTGCTCTCAATTCTGATGTCTCCAATGTCAGAGTGATTTCTGACCCTCCAAAATTATAAGAATTGGCATTTGCTCAGTATCTATCACACTTACTTAATTTTTTTTCATTAAATGTTAAAACCACTATCTCTAACATACCAAGTTGAGCTTTTTACTCAGCTCTAAAAATTTCATGATAAAACTTTCCATGGTGCTTGTGTGAAAATAGTACCATTGATAGAAACAAATTAAAAGGCTGGAATGTCCAAAGTATGAGACACAACAGGGTCTCAATGGATTTATTCTTTCCTATAATATAAACCTGTACACCTTCTCTGTAAAATGAGCAGTTTTTTGACATATTTTAATAGCCCAGTTTCTCTAGTCATTAGTAGACAAAATTTTTATGGATTTTAGAACTTTTCTATTCAGAATAATTATGTGATTTACGGAGGAACATACAGCCAGTTATCATATATTTCTCAAGGCTTCTAGTTAACAACATTTTCCCTGCACAGTTGGACTGCTGGTGTAAGTTTATAAAAGAGATGCTTAATTTTCTTATCCTCAGCATCTGTCTCTGTCTCCCTTTTCCCTTGGGGTCCTCCTGGCAATTGTCATAGCTCTCCTGACACTGAAGCAAAGGAAACACATGGTGCCTCATCTCTCCTCCCAGGGTTTTATCAAACTGCATCTGCAGGACCACACCAAGGGAGGAATTTAGGTGCAAACATATTTTTGTTCCTCTGTAGATGACATAACTTCTCCTCCTTTCTGCATGTGAACAAAGATAGGCTGAGCCAACAGAGGGTCTGATAAGGTTCAAGGCTGGGTACTGTGCAGGGCCTTGGAACAGTCTGTCTCCATGGAGACAGACGCCGCAAAAAACTCACAACAGGCCAGGTGGAGACCACAGCAGCCAGGAGACACCAAGAGTCAACAGATGGGGAAAAACAAGGAATAATAAATGGGATGCTGAATTGCTTGGGTGGGAGAATTTACTTTCGAGCTGATCTTTAAAACATTTCCTCATCTCAGAGACACACACACACACACACACACAGAGAGAGAGAGAGAGAAACACTGTTCTTACTAGTAAAACTACGGCTTTAGCTGTTAATTTAATTATATAATTTCCTCCAGGTCAGACTGTTCTGTAATCATTTCAATGTTTATCACTGTGGATCTGCTCAATTTTCATTATGCAGCAGTAGTGAAAAAGTAGTTGATCATGAAAACTATTGCCTACGCTTAGCAAATAATCAGTCCTCATTTAAAACCCTCATCAAGTTGTGCACATGATATGATCTATTAAGCTTTTGCTTTCTCTAACATCTCATTAATTTTGGAGGATGATTTCTAATGATCACATTTCAGAAATTGTCAGAAATGTTTTTTTTTTTTTCCTGTTGTTGCTTGTTGCCAAGTGAGAACAATCTTGTAATGACACCATACCTATTCATAATGAGTCTTTAGGGGGAAATTCAACTTATGAGAACTGAGAAAACAGTCTGCTACTTCACATAACATCAAAACCACAGGAACATGGTCTTGCATGCATAATGCCATATGGTTAGAATGCCTGCAATAGGGCCGGTCACACCCTACATACATTATGAGCCATTGTTGCGAATCAATGCAAGTGTAGTATTACTTGCACTTGCCAATATACGCACTTTAACATAATCGATAACATATAATTTGCTACCATTTCTAAGAACTAGAGAGTGGAAGGGAATTGTAAAAGATCAAAACACAAAGTCTCAGCTTTGCCTCTGAACAATTTTATTATGTGTCATAAGTCACAAAAAGCTAATGTGCTCAATAGTACAACTTTCAAAAAGCAGGAATCCATTTGTCTTGCTACTTTCTACCACAACTCAGGATCTCCCTCAGTCATTAGTATTCTTTTCCAAATAAAACAGCCAATAATAATCAATGAAGGAACAATAAGCTAGTAAATGAGATGCATTTATCTAAAACTGTCTGTCCTTAGGGACCAAGAATGACTTTCCACTTGAGACTTGAGGAGCAGAGGTGACAGCCTCTGTCACAGGATCCAAAAGTGAAATGAAGCAAGGGTCTTGACTACGCTCCCAAGGGGATGGTTTCTTAAGAAATATCCTTTGAGTTTATTCAGTGACATAACACCTTTGTTATGATATCGCAATGTTGTTCTGTTACACTGTCAAGCATCCTTGGATACAGCACAAATCTGTGATCTTTCAAAGATACTTCAAAAGGCCTAATAATTTATTTTACTTATTAAGGACTCTAACAGCCAAGACATTAAAACATGCTAATTTTCTTTCCTCAATGTTATAGTTTAGTTTAATTCGTGATGATCCAAATCAGTTCTTCTGCATGATTTGAGTCAAATGGAAAGATCTGTGTGCCCAAAATATACTTTTTGCCCACCTGAAGTCCTATTTTTGGAGTCAATCCTAGATTCTGACATTGGTTCCAGAAGATTGTTACACTTTAAATTCTATCATCAATAATTAATTAATTAATACTAGTAACAAATATGTAGCTAAATGAAGATCCTTGAGGAAATATGACAAGAACAGGTAAGATAGATAGATATTCAGAGATTGAAATGAAGGTAGAGAAGGGTTTTAATTTGGCATTCATTGAAAACATACTCTGTACATGGAATTGAGCATTTTCGATGTATTATATTTTTTGATCCTCACCATAAATTATGACTGCTCCCACATCACACAATAGGTCACACAGCCTGACTCAGGCTATACTGATGAGAAAAAGGGGGTGGTGGGTGGGTATGCAGAAGTCTGGAGAAGACCCACTGCACGAGAGGGTCCAGGGACAGGCAGGACAGTAGGATGCAGGTGTCAGAGAGAAAAGCTCCAAAGGCAAATTCCACCAAAGAGGTGTCCCAAAGGGACAAAACAGAGCCCTAAATTGGCTCTGATTTATTTCATGATCGTTTTAAAACATTTGGAGAACACAGGAAGAGGGACTCATCTAGAGGAAACCACAGCTCTTCAACTTTCAGATACTTCAAAAGCAATAGTGAAGTGCTATTGGGAGTTTATTGTAAGAAGCAAGGGACAGTGCTTGTGAGTGTGGTGAGTGTGTGTGCACACACATGGGAGTGCAGCAGTGTGTGAATGACATGGTGTGTGTGAGAGTATGCGTGTATAAGGGGGGTGGTGATAAAGCACATTGAACACATTATTGCTTTGTGAACCTCTAAATAGTCACTTACCTGGGAAAACAAGCAATACCACTTAAAGCAGCAGTCCCCAACCTCTTTGGCACCAGGGACCAGTTTCATGGAAGACAATTTTTCCACAGACGGGGAGCAGGGGTATGGTTTTGGGATGATTCAAGCTCATTACATTTATTGTGCACTTTATGTCTATTATTATTGCATTTTAATATATAATGAAATAATTATACAACTCACCATAATGCAGAATCTAATGCTGTCGCTGATTTGACAGGAGGTGGAGCTCAGGTAGTGATGCAAGCGATGGGGAGCAGCTGTAAATGCAGATGAAGCTTCACTCACTGGCCCCCACTCACCTCCTGCTGTGCGGCCCCGTTCTTAACAGGCCACGGACTGGTACTGGTTCACAGCCTGTGTTGGGGACCGCAGACTTAAATGATCCACCCTGAGAAAATGAACATAGTTTTGCTAACTGGGCTCTCTTTAAATGCAAAACAGGTACCAAAAAATTCCCGGTAAGTCTAATACGTTCCCTAGAAGCAAATTTCCCCCATTCTCCAACAGGTCCATTTATCACCTTCTCTTCTGTTTTCTGACCTCCAATATTCCCTCTAACCCACCCCAAATTTAAAACTAATGACCCTACTTCATATTTCACCGAGAGGCTAGGCACAGTCATACAGAAATTCTCCCATCTTGCCAGCACTGGAACTCACATGCTCTGCCTTCCTCCTGTGATGACGGAAGCTGTGTTTCTCTTCCCACCAGAGGGTCACACGTTGCGCTCTGAGTCTCATGCTCATCCTCTCTATCCTTCACAAGGATTTCTGTGAGTCTCTTTTGAACAGGCATACAGACTTTCTCTAGGATCTCCCATCTCTAACAAGTGTTCCCACGATCCTGCAACCCTCCCAAGGACTGCTCTCACTTCTCTGCTCATGTCACAGCAAAGATTATTAAAGTCACTGTCTAATATTCACTGTCAATACGGCTTCACTTCCAGACACCTCTATGACCCCCTTCAGTGGGACTTCTAGCTCCCCCTCCAACCCAAAAGAACTGCCCCATAACCCAGCCTCAATGACTTTCCTATACCAAAGATAGTCTTTACTTCTCTGACCTTATTTTACTCTCTCAATAGCATTTTTCAGAGTTAATATTCTCTCCTTCTTGAAATATTCTTCTCTCTCGGTTCCCACAAAACCTGCTCTTTAGGTTTCCTGCTACTTCACTGTCCATCCTTTCTCAATTCCTTTAGTAGCCACTCCTCTTCTACCAGACCTCCAACTGCGGTCTCAGGAATAAATCTTCATCCTTTTTCTATTCTCAGTCTAAGCTCTCCCTCTGGTGATCCTGATCTCATGGACATCGATGCTATCTAATTGCTGGCGACTTCCAATTTATATCGTTGGCCCCAACCTCCATGATGAGTTCTATACTCTAAATATCTAACAGATTACTTGAAATCTTCACTTAGATATTCAACATTTACACCTCCAACCTAATATTTTCAAAACAGAATGTGCATGTGTTGCTTTTCTTTGTTTTTTGGGGGGGCATGTGTGTGTGTGTGTTGGCCTCCAAAACCTGTTCTTTTCAGTGGTCTTCTAGATTTCAGTAAATAGTACTATAAACCAATTGGATTTACAATACAATCCAATTTAGAGTCACAAAACCTAGGAATGATCTTGCCCTTCCCTTTCTCTCATTCTCACATATAGTCCATTAGCAAGTTCAGTTGACTCTACCTCCAAAATATATCCTGATTCCATCCACCTCTCTGTTTCTATTGCAAGGACCAGGTGTCATCCATGTGTGATCTCTCATCTGGACAGATCTCTTGCTTCCAGTGCTGCCCAACCCTGATGTCTAGTCTCCATACTGATTCCGAAATGATGTTTTCAAACATTCATCACATCGTATGACTTGTCTGCTGAAAACCTTCCAATAACTTCCAAGCACATAGAGAATAGGATCCAAATTCTGGGTTATCTATATTTGTCTATTCTCTGACATCTTCTCCCAGGTCTCCTCTTTTTGCTCACTGTGCTCCAACAACAATGGCCTTTGTTATGATCTCTAAACAGGAAAACCCTAGAGTGGTCTCAGGAGTTTGCCCTCGCAGGTGCCTCTGCCTGGGTTACTCTCCCCTCTGCGCCTCACCTAACTGATCTTTCTTATCATTTGGTCTCATCTCAGATGTCAACTCTGCAGAGAAAAACCCATTTAAAATTGACCACATCCCCCACTTCATTCTCCATCACACTATCATGTTTTATTTTCACCAAAAACTTTTAACAATTAAAATTTCTTATTTATTTGTGCTTTTTATCTCCCCACTAGAATATAAACTCCCTGAGAACATGTCTTTCTTGGTCATTTATTGTATCCAAGGCACTTAAACCAGGGCCAACAGGTAGTTGGTGCTCAGTAAATATTTGTTGAATATAGAGATTAATTTGTTATAGTATGTTGTGAATCCTCAATTGGGGGAAGTGCCTTAACCCAACCACCTGAGCTGATGCATGAAGATATAGGTCTTGTGCTAACTCATAATAAATGCCCTCTAGGCCTAACAGAAAAATGTGGCCCAAATACTTCAGTTGTGTAGAGAGAATTTTAACAACAATAAAAACATGCAAGGGAAATTGTTCAAGCTCTATGTTTCATTCCTTTTTTCAACATGATAGTATAATTATTAATACACGGTGCTATAAAAATCCCTATGTATCTATATATATAGTAACAATACATTTATCAGAGCAGAGCTGTTCAGTTATGACAAATTAACTTTTAATCATTTGGTAAACCCATGTTTACTATATCTCAATAGATACAATTACTTCAAGATTTTCTATGTGTCAAAAGGAGATAGCTGTCAACGTCAAATTGTTGGAGTATCAGACCAAATAGATTTAAAACAAAAAATGTTACTACAGTTAGAGAGACAGATTTCAAAATTGCAACAGAGTCAATTCATCAGGAAGACTTAACAATTAAAAACACATATATACCTAAAAACAGAGCCCCTAAATACACAAAGCAAAAACTGACAGAATTAAAGAGAAATAAGGGATTCAACAATAATAATTGGAGACTTCACTGCCCCACTTTAATAATGGATGGGACTTCCAGGGAGAAGAGAGATCACCGAGAAAGCAAAGGACTTGAATAACACCATAATCCAACTATATCCAGCAGACATCTGTAGAACAACCTACCTAACAACAGGATACACATTCTTCACAAGTACACATGGAGCATTCTCCAAGATTGATCGGATGCTACACTATAAAACATGCCTCAATAAACTCAAGAGGATTAAAATTATGCAAAATATGCTCTCTGGATGCAGTGAAATTAAATTACAAATTAATACCAGAAGGAAATTTGAGGCACTCACAAATATATGATACTTAACAAAATTCTTAATAACCAATGGTCAGAGAAGAAATCACAAAGGAAATTAGAAAATGCTTTGATATGAATAAAAATAAAAACACAGTATACCAAAATTTATAGGATGCTGAGAAAACAGTGCTCAAAGGAAAATGTACATGCATAAATACCTATATTAAAAAATAACAATTATCTCAAATCAATAAGCTAATTTCCCACCTTAAAAAAGTAGAAAAAGAAGAGCAAACTAAACCCAAAATGAGTAATATACTTTCTATCTCTATAGATTTGCTTCTTCTAGATATTTAATTTAAATGGAACCATAATAAACATGGTCTTTTGTGACTGGCTTCTTTTACTTAGCAGAATATTTTCAAGGTTAGTCTATGCTGTAGCATGTATCAGTACTTCATTCCTTTTAACTGACAAATAATATTCCTCTGTAAGACTATCCCACACATTATTCATCCACTCATCAGTTGATGGACATTTGGGTTGTTTCCACATTTTTGGCTATTATGATTAATGCTGCTATGAACATTCATATATGTACAAATTTTTGTGGGAACACACTTCATTTCTCTTGGATACACATCTGGGAGTACAATGCACAGTCATATAGTAATTCTATACTTAACAATTTGAGGAACTGCCAGCTATTTTCCAAAGTGACTATACTATTTTACAGTTCTACCACTAAAGAATAAGGATTTCAATTTCACCGTATTCTCACCAACACTTGATATTGTCTGGTTTTTCAATTATTCTAACTATCCTAGTAGGTGTGCATTAGTATCTCACTGTGGGTTTGATTTGGATTTCTCTAATTACTAATAATGTTGAACATCTTTTTACATGCTTCTAGTCCGTTTTTATATTTTCATTGGAGAAATGCATATTCAAATCTTTTTCCATTTTTAAATTATCTTTTTATTGTTGAGTTGCAGGAGTTCTTTATATATTCTGGATATAAGTACCTTATCAAATATATTATTTACAAGTAATTTTTTCCGGTCTGTAGGGTATATTTTCACAGTCTTTATTACATTACATGCAGCACAAAGGTTTTCATTTAATGTCTTTCAATTTATCTATATTATTCTTTTGTCACTTGTATTTTCAGTGTCATATCTAAGGAGCCATTGCCTAATCCAAGGCCACGAAGTTTTACTTGTATGTTTTCCTCTTAAATTTAAATCTGTGATCCATCTTGCATTAATTTGTGGAGTGAGACAGGGTCTAATGTCCTTGTTCTATATGTAGATATCCATTTGTCCTGGCACCACTGAAAGACCATTGCTTCTCCTTCAAATTGTCTTAGTAGACTTCTTAAAAATCAATTTGCCATAAACACATGAGTTTCTTTCTGGACATATTTATGGCTGTGACCCCTTTCTTATAGGATTTGTATGTAGAATGAAAATGAATTCAAGTTATGACAGTACTCAAACATAACTATGTATTTCACCCTCAAGAGAAATAAAGACAAAAATCACAATAAAATTATTACAACAGTCTGAGGAAAGGTCTAGTTGAGAATGACATCTTACTATGTTTCCTCAAAACAGAGCTTCCAGTTTCCAGCTTCCTGCTAAAACATCTATGAAGATACAGCACTTTTTCTGTCAAAATACAGATTTCCAAGTAAGATGTTTTTATTTACAGGAAATTTTGTTTGTTTGCTTTGTTTCTCTTTTTCCTTTCTTTCTTTCTTTCTTTTTTTTTTTTGAGACAGAGTCTCGCCGTGGGTAGAGTGCAGTGGCATCATCATAGCTCACTACAACCTCAAACTCCTGGGCTCAAGTGAATCTCCTGCCTCAGCCTCTTAAGTAGCTGAGACTACAGGCACGTGCCACTGCATCCAGCTAATTTTTCTATTTCTAGTAGAGACAGGGTCTCGCTCTTGCTCAGGCTGGTCTTGAACTCCTGAGCTCAACCGATCCTCCCACTTCGGCCTCCCAGAGCACTAGGATCACAGGGCGTGAGCCACTACACCCGGCCCTGTTTTGTTTT
The DNA here is from genome assembly GCA_028533085.1 of Varecia variegata. Taxonomy (NCBI): domain Eukaryota; kingdom Metazoa; phylum Chordata; class Mammalia; order Primates; family Lemuridae; genus Varecia; species Varecia variegata. Next base: position 10,931,321 of record CM052445.1, read on the forward strand.
TCTTAACTAGACTTTATTTATTACAGCAATTTTAGATTCACAGCAAAATTGAGAGGAAGGTACAGAAATCCCCACATACCTCTTACCCCCACATGTGCACAGTCTTCCACGTTATCAACATCCAGTACCAGAGTGGTGCATTTGTTACAATCAATGAACCTACATTGACACATCATTATCACCCAAAGTCCATAGTTTACATTAGGGTTAATGATTCGCTTTGTACATTTTATGAGTTTGGACAAATGATAATATGATGACATGTACTCACCATTATAGTATCATACAGAGTAGTTTCACTGCCCTAAAAATCCTCTATGTTCCACCTCGTCATCTCTCCTTCCCCTCTAACTCCTGGAAATCATGGTCTGCAGAGTTTGGTCTTTTCCAAAATGTTATATAGTTGGAATCATACAGTATGTAGCTTTCTCAAATTGGCTTCTTTCACTTAGTAATATGCATTTAGGGTTGCTCCATACATTTTCATGGCTTGATAACTCATTTCTTTTTAATACTGAATAATATTCCATTCTCCAGTTGTAGCACCGTTCACCCATTCACCTACTCAAGGACATTTTGGTTGCTTCCACATTTTGGCAATTGTGATTGTGAGAAAAACTGCTATAAACATTCATGTGCAGGTTTTCACGTGGACATAAGTTTTCAACTCATCGAGGTAAATAGCAAGGAGCACAATTGCTGGATCATATGTTAAGCGTATGTTTAGTTTTGTAAGAAACTGCCAAAATTGTTTTAATATAAAATAAAAACTGTGAGGTTCAGACAGAAAAATAAAGCTGCCTAAAAAGAAAACATTAGAAAGGCCTAACATATGAACTCTAAATCACATTGCCAGAAGACAAGGACTTGAACTCTAGAGAGCTTTAAGGGATGTGGAGCTTTAACTTAAGACTTTTCCACACGAGTGTTGTGTCATTTATGAAAGTGGAAGACAAATATCCGCAGAGATGCAAGGGCTCAGACAATCTGTTACCCAGGTAACCTTCCTTTGAAAGTTGCTTGAAATGAACTCTAAGTGTCCAAGGGATATGGTGAATTAAGAATTCAAGCATGGAAAAATTGTTGTGTAAGAGGACTAGTGGTAAATACAGTTTTCCTGGCCCTCCCTAATTAGAACAAATCCCACACTATAGGCTCTGTAGGACCCTGTGCCTTCTGGATGACACTGGTCACAGTTACTGGTATATACATGTTGCTGTAACTGGTTGATCAATATCTGCTGCTCCCATCACACGTGTGGTTCTCGTGGGCAGGCAGTGTGTGCTGTTGCTCACCTTCATAGGTACCTCTGCCACCAGCATGATGCCTGGCATCAGAGCAGGTACTTGCTTCTTGGTGAATGAATGATCATGAACAAATGAACTTGACACTTCTACTCTTGCACTTACCCACCCTCATCCAATTATAATTTATTTGTGACACATGTCTCTTCTGTGAATTCCTCAAAGACAAGGACTACTCCTCATTCATCTCTGCATCCTAAGAGTGTCAGACACTGCTCAAACTAAACAGAGTCACTCAACTAATATCTGCTGAATTACTGAACTGAATCCTCTGCCACACCCTCCCCCTCACCATATACCCCTGTCGCACTAAACAATCCAAATGGCATATGCTCTTTCATGCCTCTGTACTTTTGTCTATGTTGTATCATAGCCTGTGATCCTTTGCCTGTGATTTAACGTCGTGAGGTCAGCCAGCCTTCCAGCCAGCTCTGGCGCTATCTTCTCTATCAATCCTTAGGCAGAACTTACTGCCGCCAAAGCAATGGGCCACACTGTATGGATATTAATGGCATGTTTGTTTGTCTCACACATTGAACAGAGGATGCTTTGAGAATGTAAGTTTGACTTTTCCAACTTTAGGTACCATGTTACCTTAACTCATAGTAGATGCTCATTAAATGTTTGCTACATAAATAAATTTCCTAAAGCACTAAATAAATGAGCCCACTAAAGCCACACGTGTGTGAGTGTTGCTTACCTATTCAGCAAGGCCTTCAATAGATGAGTCAAAGATTGGCTGACATGGAAGTAGCAAAATAAAACTGAATAGCATGAATTCAGTGAGGGTCTGCAAATAGTGGCCAAGCATTCCTGAAGTTACCCAAGTTTGGTTTGACTAGAGAGGAAGGCTTTGCCTTCTCCGTGCCTTGGAGGATACGGTGCTCTCAAGGTTTCATAAAAGAAACTGAGCTCAAGGTTTTGCTATGTCATACTGAAATTATTATCTGCCTTTTAGTTACAATCATGAAGTTTCACTGCTTTCAAGCTCTTCCCTCAAAATTGGAAGATGAAAGGAAAGAAATTCTTCAGTATCTTTTAAATTTTGAATCTAATTAATAGTTAAATCATGGAATGTTCCTTATCAAAATTTCCTTTCGTTTGTTGTACTAGACTCATTTTCTCTATCATGTGAAAGTGCCATAATTTTTGATACTTAGAGGATTCAATTAAAGTTTTAATGGGAAGATTTATTCAATCTTTTAAAATCTGTGTTTTTTAAAAAAAAGATTATACTTTCTTAGATGTCAAAACTATAGTTAGATTTGCTTGCTCTATAATTAGTCTCTCTTGTACTTATTTTTGCTGAGATTTTTTTTTATACTCTTGAAAGCCTGAGATAATCTAACCTTACCTGGCTATTGTACAGGAAGGTTTTCATGGCCAGTGGTTATCAGTAGCACACCTGCTGAGAAGGTATTTGCACATAAGGAGAACTGAACTGCACAGCCTTGCCAGAGAGAGCACAAGCAATTTGGGGTGAACAAAGAGATCTGAATAAAGTAAAAATCAGCTGGGCACTATGGCTAACACTTGTAATCCTACCACTTTGGGAGGCCGGGGTGGGAGGATCCTTTGAGGCCAGAAGTTTGAGACCAGCCTGAACAACATGGTGAGACCCCACCTCTAAAAAAAAAACTTAAAATATTAGCTGGGCATGGTAGCATGCACCTGTAGTCCCAACTACTCAGGAGGCTGAGGCAAGAGGATTGCTTGGGGCCAGGAGTTGCAGGTGGCAGTGAGCTATGATTTCACCACTGCATTCTACCCTAGACAATAGTGTATGACCCTGTCTCAAAAAAAAAAAAAAAAAAAAAAATTGAGAGTCAATGTAACCTGATAGACCCATGGGTAAAAATACACTAAAAAAAATTCAAAATTGCTATTATAAATTAATCTGGAAAATATTCTACAAAAGTCAGTACTTTGGATCTTACACAAAGGCACCTTCCTGAGACAGAGAATGCCAAGGTATTACAAGAACAGCTGCACCATTATTTACAGCCCATCCAAAATGAGGACGTCCTAGAAAACCAACTTCAAATTCTATTTTTGACAATGTCAAATCCATTTTATAAAATCTGAAAAGTTCTAGAAGCAGCCAATATTGAAGCAAAGATAGCCCCAGATACCATTTATTTTATATAAGAAAAGGTCAGGTGGGTTGGTTCCTGTCTACAAACACAAGAAACAGAAATTTGAGAAATTAAGTTTCAGTTATTAATCTACCTCACTCAACTGTTGTCATAACTATTACTGATTTTCAATCACCCTTGTCACTTACCCATTTGGCCTTGACAGAGTAAGAGTGCTAGAGCAGGAGTCAGGGCTCAGGAGTCTGGTGTCGGTCCTGCCATTATCTAGCTGTGTACCCATGGGTAAGCCCTTTCCTTTTGGGGGGTTTCAGTTTCTCTATTTATAAAATTAAGAGGTTGAATAAAATTATCGCAGTTTTGGTTTTGTGGCTAAAGTTAGTTGTATAAAAATGAGATATGTGTTGTGATCTGGAAATAAGAACAAGATAAAAATTTGACAAAAGTTGAGAGGAGAGTTGACTTAAAAGACAAAAGAGAAAAAACAACATTCAATTCATACACTGTCATGTCAACATCCATAGATACTATTGGTGCTAAAGATACAAAAAGAACATGGCTAAAACTTTAACGCCAACAAGGCCAACTAAATCGCTGGCTGCATGCCCACTCTATTTGATAGGGAGAGGCTATTTGCAGCAGGCTGTGGAAGACTCTACTCCCAGCCTGACCTCAGTGGGAAACACTGCTGTGATTCATGGCAATGTCCGCCATGTGCCCAGAGAGAGTAGCAGTGTACGCAAGATATCTGCCACATGAGTTCTGAAACAAAATTATAGCCGTTTACAGTAGATACTTGTTATTTGTTTCTGAAGATACATCTAATGACTTTAGAACAGCCTCTATTCCCAAATAACAGCATACAATCTGTCACATAAAACGCAATAAAATATAACTTTAAAACGTAAGTAGCTCCTTTCAGGCCCTTACTGTTCTATAAATACAAGATTAAAGCAGAAAGGTTAGTTACAACAGAGACTGCTACATGCTTTCCAATTTTCATTCATCCTTTCTATAGTAATAGAAGCCCTCATTTGATGTGGCCACACGGCTGTCCGGAATAAGTACTCTGTTTCTTGGCCTCTCTCACAGATAGATGAGACCGTGGGTTAAGTGCTGACCAACTGGATGTGAGCAGCAGGGACGTGAACAGCCTCCAGGATGTGCTCTTGTTGGGGCTCAGAAACCAATACCTGAAATATGATGCTTTCACATGCTGGTCTAAGAAGCAGGCTCAAGGTCTCCCTGACTCCCCCCACCACACACACACACACACACACACACACACACACACACACACACACTTTAGATCCTTTGTCTGTCCCAAAGCACAGGATGAAGCTGTTTCCTGAAGTTCCCTTATCCACCTAAAGTCCAGACCCACCAAAGAAGAAAACAATTACCCGCCCTAGTCCCTTCCCTGAGCTTTCATTAACTTAACTCATATCACAGGAAGAAAGAACTGAAGTCTGTTTGTTAATACACCTGGACAGACTTTTGTCACAAGCCATTGTCTCTATTTCAGTCCTACTCAGTATGTCAAAGAGAATCACGTAACAGCCATTGTCTGCTCTGCTGGCCAGACAGACTGTCCCAGGGACCCAGTGTCATTGCCTGCTCCCTAAGTCCAATTACTTCCCCCTAAAAATCACTTCCTGCCCCTCAAATTGCCACATTTCCCCCATCTCCCCATCCCCTAGAAGAAGGGTATATAAACATCTGTCCCTGACTGGGCTGCTGGATAATCATTCTCACGCAATGGCCCTGTGCTTACACATGTAAAAACAAATTTTGTGTGCCTTTTCTCCTATTAATCTGCCTTTTGTCAGTTGCTTTTCTAGAGGGCAAAGGCAAAATTTCCTTTTGGCACCAACCCTCCCAAAGAGAAGGGACACACCTTCCCCTCTCCCTTTTCCTCCTCCTGCTGGTTCCGAGGCTGACTGCATGGTGGTGAGCGGTGAAGGGTGTGAAAATGAGATTATACCCCGACTCACCACATTATCCCTAGACTGCTTACACACGGGAAGTTCTGTGCGACAGATATTATCTTCTATCTTGTTTAAGCCACTATTATTTGGGTTTCTCTTAGAGCAAGCAAATACAAACATTACCTAATAAAATAGTCACCCTGGGTATAAGAATATGCATACTAAATTCATGCCTCCTTTGGGAAATGTGACATGATTCAGGAGACAGTCCTTTGTACTGTGTGGATATTTCCAAGTAACAGAAGGTGAAGGTAATGATGTAGCTAGCAAACCGACCTTTAAGATCTATTTCTTCTATCAGGGTTGGTGAGCTGTGCCCTGTGGGCCAATTTCCGCCAACAGCCTGTGCTTGTAAATAGGGTTTTAGAAGACAGCATGTTCATTCATTTACGTATTGTCCATGGCTGCTTTTCAAGTTACAATGGCAGAGTTGAGTAGATCTGACAGAGACTATATGGCCCACAAAGCCTGAAATATTTACTATCTGGCCCTTTACAGAAAAAGGTTGCTGGCTCCTGTCCTAAAACATGGCGGCCTTTGCACCCACAGGAACTCTAACTGATGAACTAAACTGAGTTCAGACACCACTGTTTCTTATTTCCATATGGCAGTTTTTTCACATCTATGTAAGAATACATTCAACCTCCTAATTTCAGTTTATCTAAATACACTATTTTCTGTTAAAGAACTATTTAAAATTTTTTAATGTCTCTTCACTTCTTTCCCTAGTAAGTGAACTTGAGTGTCACTTAACCTTAGGGCCCTTTTTCATGAAAAAGGTGTTATTTCTCCACAAGAATTAGTGCACTGCAAAGGTGAGTGGAGAAAACTCATAAGTTAGTGACTGATTTCCACATTCTGGTCTCACAACCGGTGAAATCCAAGTTCACCCTCCGACCTCAGATGTCACTTAGAACAGTTACTTTCTGTTGCTATTAAAGAAAATAGTGTTTTCTTTAACTAAAATAGTTTAGTTAAAGAACAGTTTTAGTTAAAGAAAACACCATTATATTAAAGTCGAGAATATTATGGGTCTATTTTAGCAGAATTTTTAAGATAGGAGTCAGTCTGACTCTTGAAAGGTGAATTTAACTTAAATAGAATTTTAAATGGAAGAAAGAATTGAGACATTAATAAAGAATATCCTGCATTTATCTCAATAGTAGTCAATAATCAAGGGAAAAGCAAATGATTGTGTGTCTAAATGTAAATTAAAAACCACACCTATCAGAAGAGTGAGCACCTAACTAACAGTGAAAAGATTGTAATGTTGGCTCTAAAATTCCTGAGCTCTTGAATTCATTCATTCACTATATTATTAACAAGAAAAATTAAGTAAAGACTCAGGCCATTAAGAAATGATGAAGACTTTGAAAAAATAGCTACTAATCAAAATTAAGAAAATACAGAAACACAACTGAGACATCTCCATAAGTCTACAAATGAAAAAGAAGTTGTGCCTATACTTTTAGATGATTTTTAAATTAAACTTATTTTAAATACCCATCATCTCTAATATGCTTGTCTTAGTACCTGTGAGGTTCCACAATCTAATAAAAAACAAAATATTATGGTCAGAAAACCTAATATTGTTGGAAGTATGAAATGTTTTAAAATTATATACAGTTATGTATATATTTAGAACATGTACTAATTTTATTGTAGTTGTTATCTTCTAGAGCAGTGTGTGTTATCTAGTATAGCAACTACTCATCACGTGTGATTTCAAATGCTATTGAGCACTTGAAATGTGGCTAGCCCAAATTGATATAGTATAAAATACAATACTCTGTATCTTGAAGACTTAGTACAATAAAAAAGAATGTAAAATATTTTAATTTATTACATTTTGATTACATGTTGAAATGATAATGTTTTAGATACACTGGATTAAATAAAATACACTATTAAAATCAACATATCCTTTTTTAGCTTTTTAAACATAACTATTGAAAGATTTTAAATTATATGGGAGGCCCATATTGTGTTTCTACTGGACAATACTGGTCTAGAGTATCTCACAGTCCTTTCTTCCACAGAGGCAATTATCTGCTTTGAGGTTTAGGGAAACCTACCACCACAACACTGGTAATGAATAAATGTAAATTTTGAATTAGAGATTTTAATGAAACTAAAAAATCATTTTGTCTAATCTTAAAATACAGATTATAGTTTTAAGAATCTAATTAGGAATACAGAAACAAAATATCCAGATTATATTTTTTGCCTTGGTTTTCTAGTTTTAAATTTATTGATTCTGAAGAGAAGATTTTGCATGTGTGTAGAGCAAGATGTGTTATTACTTATAAACAGAGAGGGAACTAGGTGGCCAAAAATAGTCGAATTGATGAGAGAATGATGCCATGTAAGATGCAGTAACTACACTTGGATGACGTTTAACCAAAAATAACCTCTGAAGAATAAAAAATTAATACCTTATATTATTTACATTATTTCTTCAGATGAAAACTCTTTTATTGCTGTACTTTAACAATCAGTCTAGGGTACTAACTTCGTATAGCATCAGATGAGGAAAAGGCTTTATAGAAAAAACATTTACTACTTCCTAAAATTCTTCATTTTTACACTCCCTATAGATAATCAAGATAATCTTATTTAGCTTATGAGTTCTTTTTGACACACTATAATTGTACATAGTGTAAAATTTGATGTTTCAATACACACATACGTTGTCTAATGGTCAAATCAGGGTAGTTAGCACATCCATCAACACATGCATTTGTCACTGCTTATGGTTAGTCAGTCCATGGATTCTAAAACATCATATTACAAAGTACTTTTTTTTACTGAAATAGTTCTAAACTGCTAACTTACTTTCCTGGCCATTTAATTTTACCTTAATGAACTATTCTATTCCACCAATCACCATTCTTTTAAGTTCTTCCACAGAGCAGAACAGCAGGTGCTGACTGGCAGTCCTCGTCTGCCTCCAGCCCTATTGTGTTGGATGATTTACTCAGCACAGAGACGTTTGACCCTGCAGAAAGGCAGTTCTTTACCTTTCCTCCTAAGCCCCACTTGAGAGTTATTTCCCACTGCTCCTTCAACATCAAGCCTTGCCAAGAATCAGAGTGCTGTGTCACTCACTCCATCCGTTCTTACCGTTGTCCCTAAACCAATGAAAAGTCCTTGTTTTCACTTCCAAGAAGAGAAAAGAGAGAAAAGCAATTTCAGTGCCCAGGAGTAGAAATGACTGTGCGATCGTTTCTGAGCAACAGCTGCTAGTGAGGTCACCAGGAGGACATATAATCTGATTCTTCTCTGTTTCCAATTCACAGGTGAAGGAATACTTCACTCCCCACCACCACTGCCAAAATAAACCAAAAAAAGAAACTTTCCTTTTTTTTTAAAATTTAATGAGGGATCAAAGTCAAAAGGAAGCTGAATATTAATAAATATTCAGAATATGATATTGTTCACTAATAGGGATCATGATCACAGGAATAACAACCCTACCTCCAACTTCACCGACCAACCTGCTGCAGGATCTCCCAGCTAAGCCTACCCTAGAATTGCAGGACTGATGTTCATGGGGGCTGTTAGTATTTGGATTAATGGAAGTAAGAAGAGTTTGTATAGGGGCCTTAGGGGAAAAGAAACTTAAAGAGTCCAAAAAAAAAAAAAAAAAAAGAGAGAGAGAGAGAAAGATAAAAAGGACAGGATGGCAGATAGTCCCAACCAGCTTCTGGGACTAGGTCGAATCTTCCACTAAAAGGAATGTGATGGGACATTTTGACAAGGAAACTTAGGAGACTGTACACAAGCTTGAGAGTCTAAGGGACAGGATGTGGCTCACAGAGTCCAGAGGTACAACCAGGTGCTCAGATGCGGTGAAGAAAGCCGGGGCAGGCTGGCCTGGTGGTCGTGGTGGGACCTTCGCCAGTGGCAGCTAAAGCAGTGAGCATACACATGAAAGGTGCCATGGTCACCTACTTCCTCCATGGAATTATGGTCTTGCCTTCATCATCTTCCTCACTGTCCTGCCATCACAGTGGTAACATCCACAATGTCAACATGTTGCTTTTTATTAAAAAAAAAAAAAAAAGCTGTTAATAAAAACACTTTTGAAGAATGGGGTCACTGGGAATCACTATTTCTGTCACACCCTCTATGCAGCAGTGACAAGGTGTGGGATAAGGATGGACACCAGCAAGGAAGTGCTATGGCCACTGTCCCAGGGCAGCAAAGTTCTCACAACGGGTACCAGCTACAGTCCTTGTGACCAGGTGCCTCCCTCAGGTGGATTGATGGCTGGGGTGGCCAGTTGGGGGATCAGAGGTCTTGACCAAGGGCACAAGTGAGACAAAGCTTAGGAGACTTTGAGGTGGGACCGAGGCCCAGCCAATGCATCATGTAGCCCCCTAGTTCATACACAGAGTCTGGAGGGGCCCATCTGCTTTCAGATCACATGCAACTTTCCACCAGATGAGTCAGTATAGTATGAGGTCAAAAGCCCCAATCCCAGGAGTGATAATATTATTAAATATTTGGAACAATAAGCACAGAGAATAAAACTGATTCCATATTTCAGATTGAGACTTTTTGTGTGAATAGATGTTTAATATTAATTTAATATTACTCAGTAGGTGAGTTCATGAACATGATAGTGAATATTTTTGGAAAGTTGAATTATATTTTAGATTTCTCTAAGAACGATCATGTTGAAAGGAATCCATAATAACGTCCTTGGTTAAAACATCAGCCACTAAATGCATCTCTTTTATACAACTGGATTTTTACATTCCATTTTCTAGAAATGGATTATAGTTTATATTAAATTCACCTTTTTTATTGAGCACTTAACATGTGTCATGGTTTGAGTTAGGTCCTAGGGGTTCAATGATAAATAAAACATAGACTTTTTCTTCAAGGTGGGCATGGATTGTCAGAGAAGATAGTTATGATGCCCTGTGGGAAAATGTCAGCATTAAGGAGGAAGTGATTAATTCAGCACTGGTGGGGAGAAGTCTGGAAAACTTTATGTATTGAAGCTGCATCTTAAAGAATAATTAAGAATATACCAGGACATTAAGGGGGTGGGTATTCTAAACATAAAATGAGCCTGAACCTGGGGAAGCTGGATGAAGGGTACATGGGGACCTCTCTATGTCACTTGTGCAACTTCCTGTGGATCTATAATTATTTTAAATTTTTTTTTGAGAAAGAACATATGCCAATGCTCACATGCATAAATATGCATGACTTTTAGGAGAAATGGCAAGTAATCCCAGGTGAGGGATTGGGATAGTAGGCTGTGGACAGGGAGCAAGGAATCGGATTG
>CM052445.1:10942107-11039882 GCA_028533085.1 Varecia variegata
CCCCCCCCCCCCCCCCCCGGCTAACTGAGGTGCTCAGAGTGAACAGAACCAGGTGGCCACAGCAGCGTGAGGCCACCAGCGGTCACATACTCAGTGTTCTCAGAAAAATGTTGTAAAAGTATCAGGGGACCTCTCTTTCTACAATCAAGCCAAACCAGTTTCTGTTGTGTGTGCCAAGATAAACTGCCGCCAGAAACCACCCGGGCTCCCACTGGCCACTTGAAAGATACATCTGGCGGACACTTCTGGTTTGGGGCTTAGAAACCAAGCAATCAAGGCTCGCCTGTCCCAGCCAATCAGGACTCAGCTGCATCTGCCACTCAGAACTGAGTTTCGGGCCTTCATTTGCATAAACGGACCTGACTGGGAACCTGGGCAGGAACTTTTGCCATAAAGAAGCCTCTCTTTGTTCTCTAGAAGCCTACACCTTCCTTTTACACTGAAGACTGTGTTTCCCCGGTTTACAAAATGTTCATTGGAACAAAGTCTCTTTCTTCCAAATTCCTGTTCAAAAAACTTTCGCTCACACTATGGATCATAAGTAAGCAAGTAACTTGTGAGACATAGGTAGAAGCCACGTGATATGTTAAATATAGACAAAAGTAAGTAACCTGTAAGGCATGCTAATCATTGGTCAATAAACTAAAAATATGATGGAGCAAAAGGAGTATTGTTTAAAGGTAGAAATGATGGATAAACCAAATCATGCCACCTCTAGGATGGCAGCTACATTGCCCCCAAATTTAGCCACCCATTAATAACGCCCACTCTGGTCTCATTCTGGCCTATGTGTATACTCAGGTAGAACAAGCAAGTATCACTGGCTCAGGACTTGGTTTATGACTTGGTAGGACTTGGTAGCTCAAACTTTAACTCTGGTCCTCATAACCGCACCATTGGCAAGGAAAACTATGTCTTTCATCTTCTCTTCATTTGCACACCATCAGCAAGGAGGAAGACAGAGAAACAAGATATATGAACATTATGATACCTAGGTGTCAGGTATTGTGTTCCTTTGATCTATTTGTACCCTAATCTAAGAATGTTAACTCACCCAGTCTCCTTACCCTTGCTTCACCTTGTGTGTTTTAAATTGATTCAATAAACCATGTGATTCAAGTATTTTAATTTGGTCTGTGAGCTTTTCTGCTCTGTGATCTCTGAGATAATGTGCCTCATAGTACACTTGGAGGCTACCATTGCCTCAAGGTAATTCCCTGAATGCTTGGTCTGATCTAGATGATTATAATCAGTTAGGTGGTTGAAGATCAGATAATCCAACCAGACCCCAATTGCCTTTGTTTAACACAGTATGTTTAACACGTTTTCAACAAATGTAAAACCCCGTAAGACAAAAATCAAGCCTTCACCTGAGAAAAAGTAGCAGTTAATTCTTTTTATATCTGTTTCTGAAAACTTACTGTAAGCCTTTGAGAGCAAAAACCATGCCCTATTTATCCTTGTGTCTCCACACCTAGCCTATCACAGGTAATGGTGCAGAAACTCACTGTATTTTGTTGAATTAAAGAATAAATTTCAGTGCATTTTCATAATGCAAGATATTTACATACTGATATGCCAACAAAGTTCTTCAGCACATTTAATAAGAAATTTTATTAAAAATATATAGATTAGACCATTCATCCAGAGATTATTGTGGGAAAACACTGAATTCCTCCTGGACAGAACTGACAGAATAAAAATGACTTTAATGACATGATGGTTCAAGATCCCAGGATCAGTGAACCTCAACTCGATTTTCAGCAGATTATCACAAAGATACCAAATTCTCTACTTTTTGTCAAAGTAATTTGGCAAGCAGATTTAACGTTATGCAAAGTGGAAAAGTAAGTCCATCTCATACACATTGTGTTTTCCTAGGCATCGTGAGACAGAGAAGTGATGTGAGTGTTAGGGTAAGGTCAAACTCTAACATGTGAAAAAAAAGGAAGAAAGAGAAAAAAATGAAAGTCTTTTTGTTTATTTGTATGGGAAGATGGTTAATTCTGACACATGTTAGATAAATTATGGTTCGTTCATACAACAGAATATTTGCAGTTGTTTTTAAAAAATGAAAAACAACTTATGAACTGATATGGAACAATCTACCAGATATATTGTCAAGCAAAAAAAAAAAAAATCAAGGTGAGGAGTTTATATTAATACAACATGCTAATATTTTGTGTTTTAAAAAAAGATGTAGATAGGTACTTGTGTATGCATAAAATTTACTGGAAGGATACACAGTACATTAATTATAGTGTTTGACTCTAGGAAGGGGAACTAGGTAGGGGAAGATGTAGTAGAAAGCAGACTTTTTTGGTTTTGCATATTTTTAAAATTCATATAATTTTTCACACATTACAGTTTGAAAAAGTCAAAAAGGAGTAAAATGAATAGAACAATTTTTTCAATTTAAAGTCAATTTTTTTCTAAAATGCTCTTTCATCAAAAATGTGTAAAAGTCAATGCAGTAAACAAATATATTTCCACCCATATTTATGTTTACAGTACACTGTGCAGTGAAAAATTTTCATTTCCTATGTGTTAAAACTCCCAAAATAGCATAAAAGATTATATTAGTTTCTAATTATGAAAAATTATGTATTTAGAGCACTTTTCTTTCAAGCTAATAAATATGTCACAGAAGCCACTAACTCGCTTAAACTCTATTTAACTCTAGAGGTTCCAATACAGTTGATGTCACCAATTTAAAAAAATTGAAGAAAATCTTTCTCCCCAGTAGGAAACAGTGTTTGGTAGGTGATACCATTAAGTCCCAAATTATATATTTGATTCTTCATAAACAAGACATAGAAGAAAATGAAAGATAAGCACCTTAGTTTTCTCATCTATAAAATGGGAATAAGAGAACCTAGAACTGATAATCCTATACATGTAAACCCCACAATAAATGGTAGTTGTAACTAAAGTAATTTAAAGGTCACATGAAGATACTCTTGTTCTGTGTAAATATTTATGTCCAGAAAACATAAGCTATTGTCTTATTTAAATAAAACTGTAAATGCCTAATGATGCTTGGTGATGGCTATTATCCCCCATGACAGCTTGGCAAACATCTTTCCCAAATTCTATGATTACCCATTTGAATTGGAAATGGCTCATCTCCCAGCATATTCACAATTAACTGCTCTAATGGCATTGGTAAACAAAAATAACCAAATTATTGTTCAAATTTCTCATACAGTTATAAAATTCATCCAAAATGGCTTTTGAAATGTAGGTTTTTATTAAAAAAACAAAGAGAGACATACCATATATTGACCTTTGAGTGATGAAGAACTTGAATTGAGATCATAAAGATACTAAGAGTCCACATTTGGAAGAGGGGGAATTAAATTTATCTTCCTAAGTTCTAATACAAAGACAAGCTTAAAAACCATTCATCCTGATTTGGTTAAATTGACCAGGTAATCAACCTATAGTCTATTTTTTTATTACCTTTGTAAACACAGGCAGGACCTCATTTATGTGGAACTTTAGTGAAGAATCATGTTGGTGTCTTAAACCTTCTAAAGAGGTTTATATTTAAAGGACTAGTCCTTGAGAATAAAGATAAACCAGCCTAAATCACCTTTGGGTATACATGGTGTCCACCAGCAATTATCTGATCGATTTTTTAGTTATGCCTGCAACAGAAACTAATTACTTTGAAAATGAACAGCCATGGTTGTTTTATGAACATTCCGATCGATTATCCTACTGAAAGGATAGAAGATGCACAATTAGACAAGAAGATAATGTGTAGCCCTGAGCACAGTAGGATCAGTCACTGAAGAGCAAGGACTTTGCAAAACCTCTTCCAATCCCCAGAGATGTTTACCCTCAAGCAGGCTCCACACCATGAAGGGAGGGACCCAGCAGCTGCTTCTAGAGCTGGTTGCTACTTGTCTGTGACAAGCTCAGAAGTACGGGGTTGAGGGGAGAGAAAGAGAGACAGAGGCAGAATTTCTTTACATGCCTCTGTGAATCTGTGTGCACAAAAGGAGAGCTGAAAGGAGAAAGGGAGGGCAAGGCTCAGACACACCTGGAGGAGCCCGGAAGAAGGACCAGCCTTGGAAGAGACCTTACTCCATGACTCAGATAGAGGAAGAGTCAGGATGATTTTCAAAGGCAATTATTTCTGAGACCTAGCTTATGTTCAGTTTACTGAATTCCACAGCTGGAGCAAACAAACAGTGAAATCTGAATCTGCTCAGGTTAACAGTGAAATGGTACCACAAACACATGCTTAAAAAAAACAAACAAACAAAAAAACAGAACACCTAGCAATCTCATCAAGTCCGCTGGAGCCTGAAAAGGAGGAAGAGAGCATGTACGTTTGAAATGAGAAAAATCGTGCCCAACCATTCATTCCTACGTATGAGGACACCATCCGCTAGACACCATGCAGAAGGATTCCTGAACTCATCTCTGTTAGCTGGTGTGATCTCGTGATATGGGGGGTGAGGGAGTAACAACCCTGCTTCTAAGTGCATAATGGGGTATCAGGACCCTTTAGAAGGGAGATTCATGCCTCTAAATAAGCCGTTTGGGTTTTATACCTGCTGAGAACTTACCTAGCCACTGAAAAGAAAGGGTACATTTTAACGTTATTTCTAAGAGAAAAAAAAAAAAAAGCTTGACTTTTGAGCCTTCGTAAAGTGGTTTAAGGCAGAAAAGGCCATTCTACTTTGACAAAAACAACCACATCAAGCTATAACATTTGTATTGAGTAGTAAAAACCATTCCAGTAGCCACTATAGCATATCGGAATTACAAAGAAAAAAAACTGCAGAAAATGTTTTATCTCTTTACCTCAACTGCTGAAATCCATAACCATGTTGGGAGAAAATCAACACAATGAGCAAACGTTTTTCACAGGCTGAGATTTACTCTAATTTTTAATTTCACTTAACATGTATTGCTATACTAAGTGAGGCCTTTCTGTATAAATAATAATCAGAAAAAGAGAAGGCATTTGAAATTGGAGAGAACAGCCTCATGTTTTTACTGGTTTATGGAACAAGTCCAGTTATAAATCTTTTTGGTGCTGTCTAGCCTGGAAAGGGGAGAATTATGTAGTAGAATGAGCAAGAGGAGGGCTGGAGGTCCTTATGCAGATGCAAGCTGATTAAAATGAGCACTTCAAGAAATTGCTGCTTTTTTTTTTTTTAGATGAAAAGTGACTCTAAGTGGGACACAGCTATAAAAGTAAAAAGTCCTCATTTTTCAATCTATGCTAAAGGTTCTTTCCATGTGTGACCTTGTTTGGTGCTTTAACATTAGATTATAATATGCAAGAACTTTTAAAATAGTTTCTCCTTTTCCTTGCTTTGGTTGTCATGACAAACTACCGAGATTATCTGGAGGCAGAGTAACTAGTGTGTTAGAAAGAGAATTCAAACCCCAACTAGGACGTATAAAAGCTGCATAACTTTGGACAAACTGCTTAACTTTCTAGGTATAGGTTCACCTTTAAGGTTTACTCACAAAGGTGCTGAAAGGACACTAAGAACACTCCCACAGAGCACCTTTTACAGTGCCTGGCACCAAAGAGATGACTCTCAGTCACAGTGACTATCATTATCAGTGTCCGTAAGTGGCGTTAGATTTAGTGGCAGTGCTGTTACTATCTAGAAGGAAAAGAAAAAATTGTTTCCCTCTCCCTATCTTAGGTTCTCCATCTGGGGACCTGCAAATTAGATTGACAAAAGATATAACAAGAAAAAATCAGAAGTTTAACTTGAGCATCTTGAATGCACATATAGTATTCAGTGATGAGTAAATCAAAGGGATGTCTAGAACTTGGATTTATACAGCATCTTAAAAGAACAATACATTTTAAAAAGGTTATAAGACAAGGGAAAAGGACTGAGTTTCTAGAGCAACAAATTATGGGAATGTAAATACATGAGAGGGACTAATGGCTAAGGGCTAGTTAGTAAGGTCTGTTATGAAGATTACTCTGGTGCTGTCAAGCATTTGATAAGCTAATAAGCATCTAGGGTTGTCTCTGGTTATTAACTTCTGTCCTTAGTAGACAGGAGAGGGGGGACACCTGTACAAATTTATATCTTGCTTTTAGGAAAATCGGGGGAGGGCAGAGAAGTTTTCTTATATCTGCTTCTTCTCAATTGCCGTTAGCTCAAAATAATCCTTATGCCAAAGTGGCATATCTGGGGGTGGCACATTCTACCACCCTTCGTTATTCAATTCAGCAAACTTTGGTTGAGCACCTGTGATATGCCAGGTGCCTACAAGGAGTTTACAATCTTTTAAGTATGCAAATAAGTTGAGTCCCTTTGATTTGAAAAAAAGAGGGAGGAGAGAAGAGGTTAAGGTCAAGCAGGAATTTTAATTGAAATTGAAATTCCCCTTGGATCCATTACTACCATGACACTGTAGAAGTTACGACCTAGTGCTTCCGAAAAATCATACTGAAAGATGTAAAGGGCCTATTTTAAGACTACTTTATTCCATTAATATTTCCAAGATAATATATTCTTCTGAGATATCTTCCTCATGTTATCAAGCTAATTGGTACACTCCCCTACTAACTTTGCCAATTACACCCAAGGATCTTCTATCATGTACCGGGGTTGCTTCTATTTAAGCCCTCTCTGTTCTGCTGACTCACCGTCATCAAAAGAAGTACACGCTGCCTATCACTGACATTTCTCAGAGACATACAAATTGGACTGAAGCACTGGCAATTAATATTTCCACTCTTCTCTGCATGACATATACACAATTATAAGTAGTACTTTACTTGTGTAGAAATGAACTCAAATTATGGAAAAAGATGGATTTTTTTAAGACCAAAATTAATGACAGGTGCATTTTGCTTGGAGACAGGCTTATAAAAGAGAGGGAAAGACTGAGGCCTTGATGGTGGAGTTTCAAGTACATATTTTTAGTCACTCCTTTTTTTCCAAAATAGCTTAAGGCAGGAGGTGGGATAGCATCTATGTCATTGCATCACTTTAGAATCCCTCAAAGAATCTCACTTATATGTGGAATCTGAAAAAGTGGAACTCACAGAAGTAGAGAGTAGAAGGGTGGTTAGCAGAGGCTGGAGCGGGGAAGTAGAAACAGGGGAAGGGAGATCTTTGTAAAAATTCCACAGTCGGTATAGAGGTATGGAAATACCACACCATTCCCCATAAATATACACAATTATTATTTGGCAATTAAAAATAAGAGGAAAAAATAAAACTGCACTAAAGAAATAAAAGAAAATCCCTAAGAGAATCTGATAATTATTTTGTCATTTAAATATATTTATCATTTAAAATTAATATAATCTATGAGTCAAAATCACATGCCATTAGTGTGAACCCCAATTCTCCTACAAGCCACAACCAAACACAAACCTTACCAGACCTCCTTAGGGCCATAGACAATGACAGGAACAAGTCCAGAGTCCTGTCTTGCATGGCATCAAGCCCACCCCTGGCTGTGACGGCTTTCTCTCTCCACACCCTTCTCTCCTAAGTTTCCAGAACTTAGGAGGGATCTGGAGGACAACACCGACTCCTTCTCCTCCCTGTGCCCCACTTTGGTGCCCTCCCTCCTCACCTCATTCAGATCTTTACTTGTTACTTTCGTAAGTGCTTTCTGGGTCACCTTTCCCCAAAAATGCTAACTCGCTGCCATGTTCGATTCTTCTCCTAGCACTTCCCATCATTTCACACGCAATAGCACATCTTCCATAGCCCTTATCTCCACCTAATATAGGAACACATCTGGCTTATCATCCACCTCCCCTGCTACAATGTAAGGGCCATCAGAGATTTTTGTATGTTTGTTCATGGCTATCCCTCCAGGGCCTAGTGCGGTGCCTGGTCCATAATAAAGGTCAAATATTTCTGTTGAATGCATAAAAGAGACCTCCCCCTCCAGATCTTGAACATCTACATGTCCCCACAAGTTCCCTGGGGCCAATGACCAGAGCATCTTGTATTAAGAAAATTAACAAAAACTTGAAAATAAGGTACAATTGTCCTCACTTATCTACAGTTTCACCTTCTGCAGTTTCAGGTACCCATGGTCAACCACAGTCCAAAAATATTAAATGACAAATTCAAATAACAAACTATTCATAAGTTTTAACATTCAAAGGAGAGTGATGAAATCTCCTGCCACTCTGCTCCATCCTGCCCAAGATATGAATCATATTTTCATCCAGTGTTGCCACCTGCCCTGAGTCACTAGGAGCCCTCTTGGTTATCAGATTGACTGTGGTGGTATCACAGAGCTTAGATTCAAGTGACCATTATTTTCCTTAATAATGGCCCCAAAGCACAAGAGTCATGATGCTGGTGTATTGTTATAATTGTTCTATTTTTTTATTAGTTATAATTGTTAATCTCTTACTGTGCCAAATTTATAAATTAAACTTTATCATAGGTATGTATGTATAGGTAAAGACATAATATATGTAGGGTCCTGCATTATCTACAACTACAGACATCCACTGGGGGATCTTAGAACGTATCTCCCATGAATAAGGGGGGATGGCTGTAAAAAGATGACTGCTTGTCCTGACTCAATGTCATACTGAATCATTGTCTGAGATACTCAGGCAGGGATTATTTAATTCTTCAGGACAATGAATTTTTTTTGTCATGCTATATATTAACGCTATTGATTAGGGCCCAGGCTCTGTGAAGTTACATGGTAACTTGGAGATTTTTTTCTGATAGTAATGAAATGCATTTTGAGCAGAAGAAGAAATAATCCCAAAGGTTATACTTTTATTGCATTATCAGGCATAAATCAGTTTTGGATCTAACCTAGTAATCTTATTCCAACATTCTTTCTTCATTGCCTTAAAATACTCAATACCCCAGATGTGTTTTGAATGAGCTTCACCACCCTACTGCTTCCCTCATCAATGAGTTAAAGAAATCCTTAATGCGTGCTCATTCTATATGTGTATGAGAATCATATATTAACATTTTGAAGATAATATTTTGAGAGTTTGGGGGTTATTCCACCAAGATGCCCAAATGGATGATGTAGATCTGGGAAGAAGTAGAAAATGTGGTTTGTTAATATTTTTGTTTGTCAGATTCTTGGTGAGCTCATATCAATTTTAAAATATGCCCCCTGGAAAGGGGAATATCTGTTTGAAATGTGGGCCTGTCAGTTGTTGTGATTCTGGTTTTATTTTTAATTTACAGTTGATGTGGTAGAACTGAAGAGGCAAGATATTTGTCTAGGTATGAGAGAAACCCTTTCTCTTTTGTTGCCTGAGCTTAAAATATTTAACTACATCTGGAATGTATTAATAAAATAGATTATAAAGCCTCACAAAGGAGCTCTGTTCTGATTGTTTCATAGAGAATAATAAACCCTTACATAAATCTAATATTCTCAGAATTCCTGGAAACAAAGTTCTAATACTTTAAATATGCCATTATTCTCATCTCCAACAAATAAAAAAACAAACAAGACTATCAGAAACTACTACCTCAGAAATATTTTTATATGACAGTACAAGTTTATGTAATCAAAGTGAATCTTTGGACATATTAGACTTGTTTGATCACTTTGGTTTAAAAACAGCCACTTGTCTTCTCCCTGACACTATCTGTGTAAAATATAATACAAGAAAACATGTCACAATACATCTCTAATTGTTTGCTCATGAATAAATGATTTAATCTGAATTCCCCAAAACCTTTATACTGTTTTATTGATCAGATAAGCCAATATACTTCCACATCAAGTTTTGGATTATGAAAAATATAAAATTATGTATTCAATTAAATGGGATTATATTTCTGATAATTTTTATACCAACAGTAATGGTAGTCTATTGTGTATCAGTTTTCACATAATTTTAAAGATTCTTAGATAATAAAGGAACATAGACTATTATTGAGTTAATTAGTAAATAATCTTTGAATATTTGGACAATTTCTACTAAGAGAATACTAAAACATTGGTCAGTGAGCATAGTTTTACATATATATGAAGATATATGTATGTGTATATATACACATATATACATCTTTGCTGCTTATTATAATATGTTGCAGTGTGGCTATACCTTGAGATCATGTTAAGCATGGTTTCTCAACAAAGGTACCATTGACATTTTAGACCAAGTAAACTCTTTGTTGCGGGGGCTGTCCTATGCATTGTAGAATATTTAGCAGCATCCCTGCCCTCTACTCTACCACTGCCCCTCCTTCCACCAGACGTGACAATCAAAATGTCTCCAAACACTGACTAATATTGGTGTACCTCGTCTCATTGCACTTTGCAGACATTGTGCTTTTTATAAACTCAAGGTTTGTGGCAACCCTGTGTCAAGCAAATCTATGGGCACCGTTTTGTTTTTTTTTTTTTTCAATAGCATGCTCTCATTTCATGTCTCTGTGTTACATTCTGGTAATTCTTTCAATAGTTCAAATGTTTTCATTCTTTTATCTGTTATGGCAATCTGTGATCAGTGATTTTTGATGTTACTATTATAATTGTTCTGAAGCTCTCTGAACCGTGCCCATATATGACAGCAAACTTAATTGATAAATGTTGTGTATGTTCTGACTGTTACAACAATTGGCCATTCTCATCTCTCTCCCTTTTCTCGGGCCTCCCTATTTCCTGAGACACAACAATATTGAAATTAGAACAATTAATAACCCTAAAATGGCCTCTAAGTTTTCAAGTGAAAGGAAGAGTTGCCCATCTCTCACTTTAAACCAAATGCTAGAAATGATTAAGGTTAGTCATGACGACATGTGGAAAGCCAAAATAAACTGAGCGCTAGACCTTTTACACCAAACGGTTAGCCAAGTTGTAAATGCACAGGAAAAGTTCTTGAAGGCATTCAAAAGTTCTATTCCTATCAATCAAGGGGGCAGGGAGAATGGATGGGTGAAATCCTACCTAATGGGTACAATGAACACTATCTGGGTGACGAGCACACTTATGACCCTGACTCAAGCATTACAAAAGTGATCTTTGTAACTGAAAACATTTGTACCTCCATAATACTTTTAAATAAAAATAAAATAATTTTTTAAAAAGTTCTATTTCACAAAATACACAAATGATTAAAAAAAAAAAAAAAGAAAAGAAACCATCTTACTGCTGATATCCAGGAAGGTTTAGTGGTCTGGATAGAAGATCAAACCAGCCCCAACATTCCCTTAAGTCAAAGCCTAATCCAGAGCAAAGCCTTGTCTCTCTTCAGTTCTATGTAGGCTGAGAGAGGGAAGGAAGATGCAGAAGAAAAGTTTGAAGTTAGCAGAGGTTGCTTCATTGGATTCAAGGAAGAAAGCCGTCTTTGTAACATAAAAATGCAAGGCAAAGCAGCAAGTGTTGACGGAGAAGCTGAAGCAAGTTATCAGAGGATCTAACTAAGATAATTAATGAAGGTGGCTACACTAAACAACAGATTTTCAATGTAGATGAATTAGCCTTCTATTGGAAAAAGATGCTATCTAGGCCTTTCATAGAGAAAAGTCAATGCCTGGCTTCAAACCTTCAAAAGACAGGCTAACTCTCTTGTTAGGGGCTAATGCAGCTGGTGACTTGAAGTTGAAGCCAGTGCCCATTTACCATGTCAAAAATCCTAGGGCCCTTAAGAATTAGGCTAAATCTACTCTACCTGTGCTCTATAAATGAAACAACAAAGCCTGGATGATGGCACATCTGTTTACAGTATGGTTTACTGAATATTTTAAGTTCTGAAAAAGCTTCACTCAGAAAAAGTTTCCTCTCAGAATATTACTGCTCATTTACAATGCACCTCCTCACCCAAGAACTCCAATGGAGATGTAAAAGAAGATTAATGTAGTCTGCATGCCTTCCAACATTCATTCTGTAGCCCATGGATCAAGAAGTCATTTCAATTCTTATTATTAAAGAAATACATTTCATAAGGCTATAGCTGCCATAGATAGTGGTGGTTCTTCTGCTGGATTTGGGCAAAGCAAATTGAAAACCTTCTGGAATGAATTCACCATTTTAGATGTCATTAAGAACATTTGAGATTCATGGAAGAAGGTCAAAATATCAACATTAACGGGAGTTTGGAAGAAGTTGATTCCGCTCCTCATGCATAACTTCGAAGGACTCAAGACTTCAGCAGAGGAAGTCACTGCAGATATGGTGGAAAAAGCAAGAGAACTAGAAGTGGAGCCTGAAGATGTGACTGAATTGTTGTAATCTCATGATAAATCTTGAACAGATGAGGAGTTGCTTCTTATGGATGAGCAAAGAAAGTGGTGTCTTGAGATGGAATCTATTCCTGGTGAAGATGCTGTGAACATTGTTGAAGTGACAACAATGGATTTGGAATATTCCATAAACTTAGCTGGTAAAGCAGCAGGAGGATTTGAGAAGACTGACTCCAATTATGAAAGATGTTCTACTGTGGGTAAAATGCCACCAAACAGCATTGCATACTACAGAGAAATCTTTCACATAAGAAAGGGTCGATCAATGCAGCAAACTTCACTGCTGTCTTACTTTCGGAAATTGCCACAGCCACCCCAAACTTCAGTAACCATGACTCCAGTCAGTCAGTGGCCATCAACATTGAGGGAAGACCTTCCACCAACAAAAAGTTTATGACTCACTGAAGGCTCAGATGATTGTTAGCATTTTTAAGCAATAAAGTATTCTTAAATTAAGGTAGGTACATTGTTTTTTAGACATAATGTTATTGCACACTTAGTAGACCACGATATAGTGTAAACATAATTTTTGCACTGAAAAACCAAAAATTTGTTTGACTAGCTTTATTGTGATATTAGCTATATTGTAATATTCACTTTATTGAGCTGGTCTGGAACCCAATCCTCAATTTCTATGAGGTGTGCCTATATTCCCTGGAGGCAAAATCTAGAACTAATTAATTGCTTTAATGAAAATGTTCATTTCTGCCACTTTCGGAATGTGATAAAATGATACATGTAATTCTAGAGAGTCATACTGGGTGTCCTCTACCAACTTACTAAAATGTTCAATTTTGACAGTTCTACTCCTCCCGCACCCTGTTCTCTCTGTTACATAGAAGTTAGTTACTTCAGTTAAAATTTTAAAATGAATATGAGTGATTATGACTGCTAAAAAAAGAATGGCAGAAAAATATGACTGTGTATAAAAGGTAATGGAGGGTTTAGGATGAGAAAAAAAGAGAGGATTTTGGCCTAAAATTAAGTATCTTGTTCCAGAACATGAACAAAGATAGTGAAGGTTAAAGCTTGAGTGGATATATGCAATTGTACAAGGAGTGCAAATAATGATTTTGTTGCCTTGATTTATAATAAATACAAAAAAAGAACCTAAAAATAAGCATGACATATGTTTAAAAAAATTGGCAAAGTTGGCTCAGTTTTGATGAAGTAATTTCATAAGTTTAGAAAAAGAAAGAATTCAGTGAATTCTTTATGGCCAAATATTATGTTAATACAAACTTAGAATTTGGTCTTCTTCCCATTAAAATTGATCTTGTAGTATTTGGTCTGCTCTTAACGAGGGGTAAGAAAGGTTATTATGTAATCTGCTCCAGTAGCAGAGATTCTGTGTGTCACTAGAATAATTTTCTTTGGCTGCTTTAGTAATATCCTTGATTATTTTTTTTTAAATCCTCACTGAAAGAGCTAAAGTCATGATAACTTCTTCTGCATTTATTTTAATGTATTCCATTGTCACTTTGATTAATAAGTAGCCTAGCTAAAACTATTCATGTACTCCAGTGTCTATGACTCTCTTAGTAAATTACCAAGTTTCCTCTGATAGCTCTTTTGATTTTTGTCTTCTCAAGATGAGATTCTAAAATTGAGAAAAAAACTTTCAAGATGTCTTTTATATCTAAATTATTTGGGGGGTTTTCCAAAGAGGTCCTTGGAAATCACAAAGATTTGGAGTTTTTTAAAATTTATGTACTAATTTCTATTGCTGCTGTAACAAATTACCATAAATTGAGTGGCTTAAAACAACACAAATTTTATTCTCTCACAGTTCTGGAGGTCAGAAGTCCAAAATGAGTTTTCGTAGGTTAAACTCAAGGTGTTGGCAGTGCTGGTTCCTTCTGGAGGATCTGAGAGGAGAATTTGTTTCCTGGCCTTTATCAGCTTCTAGTGACTTCTGTATTCCTTGGCCTGTGGGCCCTTCCTCCATCTCCAAAGCACATCAGTCTCTGCTCCGACCATCACATCACGTTCTCCTCTATGTTTTATATAACCCTTACGATTACGTTGGGCCTATCTCAATAACCCGTGATAATCTCCCATCTCAAGATCCTTAAATTATTTGCATCTACAAAATCCCTTCTTGCCATATAATGTAACATATCCATAGAATCTGGGGATTAGAACATGAATATCTTTGGTGGGCCAGTTATTCAGCCTACCACACCTTATCAAAGGAGAAGTACCAGAAAAAAATGAGGTTTTCTGGTAAACTCATGTTTACCACCAGTAGCTCCACATCCTTGTAAAAGCTGCAGAGAGAAGTTGTTAAATAAAAGGAGAAACTCAGCCTGCCTTAGGTTCCTTTTGTATGAATAAAATATTATTAATATAAATACAGTTAATAGATTGTACACTTTTTACAAGGCAGATTGAAAGACTGAAGATTTGTGTTTTCATGTCCAGAGAAAATATTGGTCAAATCCTTAAGAAAGAATTATAAATTATACTCCCAACAGAGGATTCTACTCTCCTTTGTTCTGTTGATTTACTGAAATAAATTTGCCACGTTCATTTAGCTTTATCAACAGGTGGTTTCTCTTTTTCCCTCTTCTTTGCCTGAAGGCTTACTCTAAGCCTCAAGATGGAAAATAAGTCTTTCACAAGAACATTCTCAGAGCTTAATGGGAAGAACTAAACCAGGTACTCTTAACTATTGATATTTGAAGAAACAGACTCAAGGATACAGCCTTTGGAGTCCAAATGAACATTACTTAGCAACCATGAAACTGTCCTGGAGAACTGAGGCAGGACATCAAGGACACTTGCTAGTTCAAAAGCAGACGACTTCCAGGAAAACTGTTCTGCTGACCCACCAGCCAGCAGAGTAAGACTTAAGTGAGAATAGGATGTGCTGAACTGATGGGGAAAATTTCATGTAGCATTTGTTTGGAAAATTCTTGGAATTATTCTTAATCCTCTATTGGTGCTTTATGTTGTAAGGGTGATGATAAGTCCACCATTGAGGAACAGGACTGTACCTCACATGCGGAATCAGTGCCCACAGAATTTTCCTAGGAGATAGGCTGCTACCTGTTCTGTGGCTTTCAAGTTTCTAGACTTAAGGACAGCAGAGAAGGTTAGGAAGCTTAGCAGATTGTCCAGACTTCAAGGGGAAAACATCCCAAATATGTCTTGGAATTGATTTCTAGATTTATTCCACTGTGATCTGAGAAGATATAGGGCATGATTTTGATTTTTCTGAATTTGCTGAGACTTGTTTTGTGGACTAATATATGATCAGTCTTGGAAAAAGTCTCATATAGTGGGAAAAAGAATGTATATTCTTTAGTTTTGGGGTAGAATATTCTGTAAATGTCTCTTAGTTCCATTTGTTCTAGAGTCCCATTTAAGTCCTATGTTTCTTTGTTGATTTTCTGCTTCAATGATCTGTTCAGTTCTCTCAGAGTGGTGCTGAAGTCCCCAGCAATTATGATGCTACTGTCTACTGCTTTGTTTAGATCTAGAATTTCTTTAATGAATCTGGAAGCTCCTGTGTTATGTCCATATATATTTAGGATTATTATGTCTTCTTTACAAATTGCTCCCTTTACCACTATATAATGACCATCTTTGTCTTTTTTTTTTTTTTTTTAACCATTGTTGATTTAAAGTCTCTTCTATCTGATGTGAGAATGGCTACACCTGCTTGCTTTTGATTTCTATTTGCATGGAATTTTTTTCCCATCCCTTACCTTGAGTCTGTGGAGTCCTTGTGAGTTAAATAGGTTTCTTGAAGAGAGCATGCAGTTGGGTTGTGTTTTTACATCAGTTCAGCCAGTCCATGTCTTTTAAGTGGGGCATAAAAATTGTTCACATTCAGTGTTTGTATTGATATGTGGGGTACTATTCTGTTCATCATGTTGAATGATACCTTGTTTTGTTTCCCTCTTGTGCTACCATTTCAGGTGTTTTTACACTAGTGGGTATCTATTGTACTGTTCCGTGTATAGTACACTTTTGAGCATTTCTGGTAGGGCAGAGCTAGTGGTGACAGATTCTCTTAGTGTTTGCTTGTCAGAAAATATCTTTATTTCTCCATCATTTATGAAACTTATTTTGTAGGATAAAAATTCTTGGCTGGTAGTTGTTCTGTTTTAAAAGGCTAAAAGTGGGGCCTCAATTCCCTCTGTCTTGTAAGGTCTCTGCTGAGATGTCTGCTGTTAGTTTGATGGGTTTTCCTCTGTAGGTTAGTTGTTGCTTTTGCATACAGCTTGTAGAATTTTCTCCTTCACTTTGACTGTAGCCAGGTTGATGGCTATGTGTCTTGGCGATGTCCCATTTGCTATGAATCTTCCCAGTGTTCAATGACCATCTTTTATCTGGATATCTGAATCTCTGGTGGTACTAGGGAAGTTTTCCTCAATAATTTCCTCAAATAGGTTTTCCATGCTTTTTGCTTTTTCTTATTCTCCCTCAGTAATGCCTATAATTCTTAACTTGGTTCATTTCATATAGTCCCATATCACTCACAGTGACTGTTCATTCTTTATTCTTTTTTCTGCATCTTTGACTGACTGGATTAGTTTGAAAGCCTTGTTTTCAAGCTCTGAAATTCTTTGTTCTGCATGGTCTAGCCTATTGTTAAAGCTTTCTGCTTTATTATGAAATTCCCTAAATGACTCTTTCATTTCTTTAAGTTCTGTTATATCTTTTCTCATGTTATCTATCTCTTTAGTAAATTTTTCATTTTTAACATTCATCTCCTCAAATATTTTTTTGGCTTCTTTGTGTTGGTTTTCAACTTTCTCATCAATTCCATTCATCTTATTTGCCATCCATAATCTGACATTTTGACAATTTCCTTTTAGTTAGCATCTTTTGCTATAGATCTACTGTGATCCGTTGGAGGTGTCCAACTGTATCATTTTTTCATGTTGCCAGAGTTCTTTTGCTGGTTTCTTCTTCTCATCTGAAACCTATTCTCTTAGGTCAGGGCAGATAGATTTACAGTTCACCTGTTCTCCTTTGCTAGGAACTCTCCTATTTAGTGAGAAGAAGGAAAGGTGCATAGATGGCACTTTTATGTCATACTCCAGAAGATTGCTCTTGCAGGAGAGGGGTGGATGCATTGATAGCCTATATTGCCATTGTTCTGCATTGTCCCCTTGCCCTGTGATTGTCACAGTCCAAGCCAGTGCTGGAGGATCTTTGTGTGGAGTGGTGGGTTAGTCGCCAGGCCACTGTTGGAAGCTTGGGCAGGGGGCTGGGAAAGTCTCTCTCCTCAGAGTTAGGCATTGAAGGAGATTGTTCTTCCTGTGTTTCCCCAGTGGCAGTGGCAGCTGGGCAAGGCTCTCTAGGAAGTGGCTGTGGATGTCAGGGCTGCAGGCATTTTCCTTGCTCAGGTACAGATGCAATGGCAACATGCAGCTAGCGAGCCTGTGGCAAAGCACTGGACCACAGGAATGGGTCGCACCTGGTGGCAGACAGGAGCCATGGGGGCTGGACCATTGGGCCAGGAT
Source organism: Varecia variegata (assembly GCA_028533085.1). Lineage (NCBI taxonomy): Eukaryota > Metazoa > Chordata > Mammalia > Primates > Lemuridae > Varecia > Varecia variegata. Next base: position 10,959,788 of record CM052445.1, read on the forward strand.
GCCGGGTGACTAGGGTTTTTCCCCACACAGGTTGCATTGAGGCAGTTGCCACAGGGTTTCTCAGGTGGCCTCAGTGGCACCTGCTCTGTTGGGACCCCCCATCAGGAGGGCACTCATCTCCCAGGCATGGGGCCTGTGAGAGCATCTACTCTCCCTGCTCCCTCCCTGACCCAGCAGGGACTATGTGGAGGCAGCTGCAGCAAATCTGAGTCCTGTGTGGACCAAGCGCTCTGGACTCGAGAGCTCAAAATGGCATCATTTGCAGCAACCTGGGAATGGGAACCAGGGTCCCTGCTGTATGCACTGTCCAGTGCAATGTCACTGCATAGTAGCCAAGCAGCTCCCTGATTAGTCCGGAGGTCTCCAGTGGTGGTGAGGACCCCCTCACAGTTCACATCGCAGTGTCCACGGGGGAAGCGTGGAGTCCCCCGGGGCTCTCTCCTCTGATCCTTCCCCACATATGGATGCCTCCCTCAGGTACCTTCCTATCTTGTCAAGTAGATCACCTCGTCTCCTCTCCTTCACTCTGAGTGTCTCCTGTCACCTCTCTGATGATTTACAAGGCTCTCTCCAAGAAGGTCCATCTGTAGGAGGGCATCTACATGCAACTTTCAATCCTCTCCTTGAGAGCGGCGTGTGCAGGCTGCTTCTAGTCTGCCACGTTGGCCTCTTCCTACCTGAGATTCTTTATGAAACTTCCAGACAGAAGTTAATTCTCTGGCCGTGTAGTTGCTCAGCACCATACAAGTCCAGATTGGCTAACCACACTCTGGGAGTCTCACATCTATAATTAAGACATCTTACTGAACCTGTGTAAATTAATCAGGCCAAAACAAAAAGTGATCAGCCTCTCTTTTTTGTGATCCAAAATAAGCCTTAGAAATAGTTTGTGATCATCTTTGAAAACTCCCCTGTCCTGTGTTAAAGGACAGTTTGTTTGTTGTTGTTTAAGGTAAAATCATGACTGATACAAATACAAAATGAACACATATCAAAGATTTTATTTAGTGTATTAATTAATGAGAAAACCAGCAACACATTCTAATTATGTCAAAGAAAATTCAAAGAACACATATGTAGGCAAAAAGGATGCTGAAATGTAGTAACAAATAGATGTAAATTGGCTTCTTTATGAGGAATGGAGGAAAAATCAATTGTCTCTCTACTAGACAGAATGTATTTGCATGTTTATAAATAAGATTCATTTTCATTGCTAGTTATCAACAGCTAACAGAGTTGTAAAGAGCTCAAAGCAGTGAAAGGTAGAGATACCCCAGAAGGGTACACTAGATGGAAGACTCGATTTATTTATTTATTGAGCCCATTTCTAAGTCTTTCAAAATTTTTGCCAACACCTATGATGCCCAACCTCCTTTGCTCTTCTCAATTCTCTTTCAGTATAGGGCTTTTAAGCCTGTTTTTGTGACGTTTGGATTTCTTGTTCCTTTCCCTTAAAAAGACTACTCAAGCCACATTAGTACTAAGAAATCCCAGTAGGAGTCCTTCTTTCCCACTACTTTCTTCACAGCTGGGTCGGTTCCCCGAGGACTGCCTCTGCTGCCTCACATGCCTTCCTATGGGACTCCACTCTGCTGACTCCTTGAAGACCCTGAGCCTCAAAAAGAAAACACTGCATTGACATGAACTAACAAGCCCCTTAATCAGGTCCAAAAGGCAGTTGGTGTCTCCCATGGTGGAAAAGAACTAAACTCAGTGTGACTGTAATAACTTAGCGCCATCGAAGGGGTTATCCAATTAGACAAGCACCCTCAGGGTTGGGCCCCTCTGAGGTGTCTGGTTTGTGGACTGTGGATAAAGTCCTTGGTGCCCAGAACCTGGCCTTTTCTCAGGCTTTCCCCAGCTGGAGAACCCTTAACTCTGTGCCACCTCTCTGCCCCAAGGCACATCCTTTTGTTCTCCTGGAGCTGTTTTAAAAGCTACCTCCTATTTCAATAATGTTAGCTTTGCTACAGTCAGCTGAAGTCATTTTAGATTCCTTCAAGACTTCCCATAGACATATGCAAATATATGCAAATAAGGCACTCCACGAGTAATTAAAATAAAATCTAGTAGCCTTAAATAGACACCAAATAATGGTCCTAGGAGAGGCAATTAATTCTACTGTTTACAACCACTCCCTTTGTTAGCTAATTTTTTTTTCCCCAAATGAAGAGGCAAATCATTTGCTTAGCTTCTCTGCCAGAAAGCCAAAAAAAAAAAAAAAAAGACATTCATTATCTGCCTCATTGTTGTCTGTAACAACATAGACAAACAATTTCTATTAACAAGAGGAAAAATAGTTGAGAAGCGGGGCCACAACTTGTAGGTTTATCACAGTCTGGCCACTGCCCACCATTTCAGCCTCATCTCATCCCCCAAGCCCGCCCTTCCTGCAATCTCAGCACCTTCTCAACTGAATTCCCTACAGTCCCACAACCCTACTCCTGCCCCGGTCCTGTCTCAGGAGTGACATGCTGCTCCCTCTGCCAGAAAGCAGAACGCAGTCTCACCTGCAGGGGCCCACCACCCAGGCAGGGAAGGAGACACATAAACCAGTGACTAGGCGGCTACACAATCAGAGTCACGACTGCAGTGACGATGCAAGTGTGAGCAGCACACATCAGGGCTTGAGAAGGAGAACCTACAGCCGGCTGGAGATGGAGGGGTCAGAGAAGAGCCTGGAAGACGTTCCACCTGAGCTGAGGACTGAAGGAAGAACAGGAAGCAAGCCCTGGCAGAGCAGAAACCTAAAGTATGTCACGTACTGGGCTGTATTTGAGAGGACTACTAGGAGTTACGGGTGGGAAGCAACGTGTAAGGCCAGGAGGGACGAGGAATGAGGCTGCAGAGATGGAGGGGCAGAGCCTGGAGGACTGGATTTGCCATGTTAAGGGGCTGGACTCCAGCCACTAAAGACCTTTTAGTGGGTGAGTAATGGGATAAGCTTTTCTTCCAGTGTCAGGAACACCTGTCTGCACATTCACAGAAGGAGAAAAGAGGGTACAGACTGAAGGGAGAGGCTCCTAGACTGGAAGCTGATACAGTAGTACTTAAGAGAGACCGTGGTGGCTTTGATTGAGGCAGTGGCAGGCACAAGAGAAGGGGCACATTTTAAAGATATCAAGGGTGCAGAGAATTGACTGGACTGATGGTTAATTAGAATGGAGAAAGCACTGGGATAAGAAACAAGTAGGAGTGGAAATTAACTCACAGTTTCTGTTTGGCAACTCTGTACACACTGGCATTCTGCACTGAGATGGGGCACAGGAATGGGAGTTTGGGGGGAAATACTGAGTACTATATAGATTATACTGAAATAAGTGCCTGATGCCAAGTAGGTTGGCACTTGGCAGTCACGTGGAGTGTGAGATTAAGGGGACATGGCAGTAGGGCCAAGGGGACCCCTTAAGAAGGTAGTTGCCAATGCAGGAAAAAGACAATGGGGCAGTGACAGCAGGGTTATGAAGGGACAGATTCAATAAGTACGAGGTAAATTGTTTCTTTCCTCCTCATTCGCCACTATTTAAACATTATTCACAAGCCCAGGACTTTTATGGGATGAGTAATCACAAACTAGAAAATTTTGGATGGCAAAAACTGTGGCTTGTGTTGTTAACATCCTTTTTCCATTCTGATATCTAGAGTCTTCTCAACATTCATACAAGAAATGTGTCAAAGGAGCCTTCCATTCATGTCATTTTGTAGGAGTAATGGGAAGATTTACTGACAAAGATTCTTTGCTTGACCAAACTTGAGCCAGGTTCCTGAACCTTCTAGGCCTGTTCCTGTGCTCCCTCCTAAAATGCAGTTTGAGCAAGGACACTGCTAAGTTAGATTAGCATGATCCCCATTCTCCATATAGGATCCTCTTCAATATCTGATCAGGTTCCTCATGCTCCACCGGTCCCAGGTGCTGTCTCATCACCCTGGCCCATCTTCAGCAAGAATCTCTCCTGCCCTCGATACTTCCTGTTAGCAATTGTTCATCCACTGACTCCCCACCCTGCTTCTTGGCTATAAATTCTTACTGGCACATGCTGTGTTGGGAAATAAGCCCAGTTCTATACTGAAGTGTCTTTCCCTACAGCAATAGACCTGAATAATATCTGTCTTTACCACGTTAAGTACTGTCAAACTCTATTTTTTTCTTTGACATTACCCAAGTCCCATACCTAGTGAATGGGTGGCAGAGCTAGCACTAGAATCTCTCTGGTTTCTGAGGCTCTACCCTTCCCACCACACTATGCTGGTGCTGATCTCTCAACTTTGCATTTACTTGTAAATATTTAAACAACACTCAAAAGATTGACTGAACATCAGAGAAGCCACACTTTAAACAATCCGTCCTTATCCCCAAAGGTACATTAGAGATCAAATCATAAAATTAATAGTTAGTTACTTACCCAGGATCAATATTCCCTGGCTGAGATAAGTGATTGTTTTTGGACAGAATGTAAAAGAGATCTGCAGGAGTGAGAGCAACTAGGTGTTGCTGACAGATAGAAAATCAAGCTGGGAGCAAGGGAAGCCATCGACCAAACATGAGAGACAGAGGCCAGCTTCAGCCAGGCCAATCCTTAAAACCTGTGCCACGACATGCCCCAGGGAGGGGAGGAAATAGGAAATTAGTAACTGAGCCCTTGAGACTAAGGACCCCAAATCTGGAAACTTTTGGGAAACCTGATTTCTTACTCTGGGCCCCCACATTCTAGGTGCTCTCTGACTTAGGATCAACATCTTCATCAGACAATTTTTAACTGATTAACCTTACATGAATGGCCCTAGCCTAGAGTAGAAATTCCTCAAAGGAACTGCCATTCTAAAGAAAAATCTACAATCAAAAGAGAAGAGCTCAAATAATATGGCCCTAGTTTAGGAGTAAAACCACATAATGTGTATAGGTTATAAAAATCCCTAAAACAGGTCAGCTTTATTTAAACTATTTTATCATGAAATGAGAAAACCTTAAATTGCCGTACTAATTAACACAATGAATCTCAGCTAAAATGCCATATTCTTTATGAACCACCTCCACCTTCAAACTATGTCAAGAGCAAGAGTTCACTAAATGCATTCTTTTTAGAAGCTGTTTTAATTTGGAAGTGAAAAACCATATACACTCACTATTTCCATGGTAACTATTTTCTTACTGAATGGAAATAGCATAATCAACATTTAAGAACTTCTATTTCCTAAAATGTTCATCTTACAGGAATATCAGTTTATGCACAAGTTATATATAGTGCTTCTTTTATTTTCTTTTTTTAATTAAAATTAATGTTGGTAAATTTTGTGTCTCTGCAATGGAAAAATGGTGTGGCAGTTTTTTTGCTCTGTTGTTTATAAAATATATTCCCTGAGTATTTGAATATTTTGATATAATAACTGAGCATGCCTCTTTTCCTCACAGTGTTGAGAATTTGAAATGTTTAAAAAGATAATTCAGTCAATATTTATCTTAAGTGTGTTTGGTAAACACTTCAAGAAAATGCTTTGTCTGTGTTAAAGGATAATTTTTAGAAAAAGGTCAAAGGTAAAATCATGACTTTCATACAGATACAAAAATAAGTATGTGTTAAAAATTTTTATTTACTCGTTTTGAGAGAACCAGGTGACAAAGACTTTCTCCTTGGCCACACTGTAGTCAGGCTCCTCTGAGCTATCTTCTCGACTAGGCCTCCACCTTGGCCCCCATCTTTGCCAGGCCTGCATAGCCCAATTTTAGCAAGAATCCTGCTCAGTCAGTTTAGGCAGAATCACCCTACTCTTGATATCTCCTCTTAGTAGTTTTCCACCCACTCACCCCTTCACTCTGCTCATTGGCTATAAATACCTAGTTGTCTTTGCTATATTTGGAGTTGAGCCCAGTCTCTCTCTCCTATTGAGATAGTTTTGATGCCTGGCTTGTAAATTCTTTTAAACATCAGCTTTGCAACCATACTGTCCCACTAACCCAGAGCATGATTTCTCATAATTTAGGCTCAGAAACAATTAATTGTGACCAAGTAGGAAGAAAGTTGATATTTAATTCTCACAGGTGCTCACTGCAGCACAATCTATACACCTTTGAGAAGAACCATCTAGTTCATTAACTGTCCTTCCTTGCAATGCTGATTTAGTAAAGGCCATAAAATATCACCCAATAAAGCCAATAAAATTATAAAATAGAGAAGAATTTCCATTACCAAAGAAAACCCATTTTTTGAATTTTAAGGAAAACATTAGAAAATTGGAATCTAGCTAAATAAAAAGAAAGTGCTAGGGAGATTACTCTAAGGAGTTCTTAATATTATAATATTTATATAGCTTTTATTGTACTTATTTCATACTGACTTTTACATACTATTTTATACATATTATTATCCTACTCAATTCAAGACATAGTCTCATCCACAGAAGTTAGTACTTTTCATGTAATATATGTATGCTGAGAAGGGTTTTGCCACGGTTTGAATGTCTGTCTCCTCCAAAACACATGTTGAAATTTAATTGCCATTGTAACAGTACTAAGAGGTGGGAACTTTGAGAGGTAAATAGGCCATAAGGGCTCTGCGTTTGAGGGTGGGATTAGTGCAGGTATAAAAGGGAGAGTTCAGCCTTCTCTCATTCTGCCTCTTTACCCTTCTGCCATGTGACGCGTTCTACCACATTAGGATACAGCAGGAAAGCCCTTGCCAGTTACCGGCACCTTGATATTGGACTTCCCGTCTCCAGAACTGTGAGCCAATAAATCTCTGTTCATTGTAAATCACCCAGTCTCAGGTATTCTGTCATAGCAGCACAAAATGGACAAAGACAGCTTCTCTGTGGTATGTGAAGTGTCATTTCCCAGATATGTTCCTCTTTATTGCCCTAATTTAATTTAAAAAGTCATTTCTAGATAACGTTACTATCATTTATTGAGCACTGATTATGTGTCAGGCCCTGTGCCAAGTGTTTAACATTAATTATCTCATTTAATCTCTATAACAACTGTATGAGGTTACTGTCCTCATTTTATCAAGATGTAATGGGAGTAAGCTTTACTATTGTACAGAGTTACCCAAATACGCCTATGCATTTTTTCTTGTGTACCATAATCATCTTTCTGGGATTAAAGCTGGTCACCCCCCCAATACTGTTCTTAACACTAACATCTCAGGCCATTAAAAAGAGGGGTATCCACATGGGGCAGCTTGAATGGGGCTCCACAAAGTATTGGGATGTACCTTTTGCTAGATGACCCCAGGCAATTTCAGCCTGCTGTGGAAGGAGAGCTTCAGCCCCAGTAAGGAAAAGGACAGGTCACCTGACCCCTCAGCTCAGACATTGTACAATGGCCATTCCAACTGCAGGTGGCCTGCAGGCACTGGCTTGTCTTCATGGGGCTGGCAGGGGATGTGCCCCATGTGGTCACTGAGGTTCTTCTCCTCTTGACCCACAGACCTCCTCCAAGGACAGACTCCCCACCCCATCCTAGCACAACCAGAAATCTTCTGATCTCCCTGGGGCAGGGCAGAATGAGTCACCATCTCCTCTTTTTTTTCTAATAAAGTATTGTGGTACAAATTTCTTTCTTGATTCTTAAGAGCCTTTTTTTTTTCAATCTAAGCTCTTGCAAATGAAATGTCTTAATTTCTGAAACTAATGTTTCTGATGTGGGGTTCAGGGCCTGTTTTAGAATTCAAAAACCAAACACTGTTTCTTGTTTGTGCATTTGTAAGAGATGAATCCAAATTCTCCCGAGACTATTTGGAGGACTCTGACTGAATCGCTGGGGTGGGCAATCATTTTCTATAAAGGGCTAGATAGTAAATATTTTAAGATTTGTGGGCCATAGATAGTCTGTGTCACCTAGTTGCCTTCTTCTTCTTTTTTTTTTTTTTTTTTTTTTTGAGACAGAGTCTCGCTTTGTTGCCCGGGCTAGAGTGAGTGCCCTGGCGTCAGCCTAGCTCACAGCAACCTCAAACTCCTGGGCTTAAGCGATCCTTCTGCCTCAGCCTCCCGAGTAGCTGGGACTACAGGCATGCGCCACCATGCCCGGCTAATTTTTTCTGTATATATTTTTGGTTGGCCAGATAATTTCTTTCTATTTTTAGTAGAGACGGGGTCTCACTCTTGCTCAGGCTGGTCTCGAATTCCTGACCTTGAGCAATCCACCCGCCTCGGCCTCCCAGAGTGCTAGAATTACAGGCATGAGCCACCGCACCTGGCCTGCCTTCTTTTTTTTACAACCTTTGTTAGAGGGAAAAATGAGTTTAAGGCATTTATTTGCCTATTTGTCTATTTTGAGTTCAAATCAATTAAAAATTTCATGCCCACTGAGAAATAGGTATCTGGAATGTCAAATTTTGTATTTCTGCATTTATGTTTGACTCATGCTGAAATTTTAAAATTCTAGCTATAATAAGCTCTTTCTCAATCATAGAAATGTAGATATCTATAATTCAGAAAGGCCTTTAAATATCATTCTATGACTGTGTATTATTTTCCTACTTCCAAGTGGTATTAAACTAGATTATAAAATTTCTTAAATTAAAGGAGCTCTATTCTGATTGACTTAGAAAGAGAAATAAGTGCTTATATAATTGAATATTCCTAAAATTCCTGGAAATTAAGAAAATTAAACTTCCAATAATTTCCATGTGCTAAAAAAAGGGTATTCTTAATGAAACTAACTCAAATGTTTCAGGAATTCAAGTTCACATAATTTGGGTAAATCTTTTGCAAATGACACTAAATTAATATTGTTGGTTTAATAAAAACAAGTTATGTCTTCTCTGAGTTATCAGCATTAATTATCATATAAGACTACATTTTATTCTGCTTGGGCATGTTCTTCCTAAACTGATACAGGCATACTGATTGAATAAGCTAACATTACTTCTACCAAATGCATAAGATTATGAAAAATGCCAATTTGTGTTTAACCAAATTAAATCATTATTCTAGCAAACTTTATTTCAGCAGTAATTATATTTTGTAATATGTCGGCTTGATGATAGTTTCCAAGATCTTTAGATAACATAAAATCTTGGACTGATACTAAATTGCATAAATTAATGGATATTCATTAGATACATTATTTCTAAGTATGATGGAATACTGAAATATTAATTATTAAGCATAATTTTAAGTTTATGTATGTTTTATTACTAGTGTAGGGTAAAGGGAAGCTCTATGTTTTGGGGTGTGTTGATGAATAGGTTCGTTTTTACCATTTGTAAACTTGTATTATAAAGAACATGTACAAATATAGACTGTTACAAGAAAAGGGAATCTTATTTGTCCTAGTCAGACCTAGCTATGTTTGATGAGTTTATTCATAAGATTTTCAAAAAATAACTTTAGTATCAAATATTTTATAGATACAAAGCTAGAATTTAGTTTACTCTCTATTAAAATGATAAAATTTTCTTGGATTATTGTTCAGGTCTTGATGAGCAGTTATAAAAATTTATTCTTTACGTTCAGTGTGATCTGCCTAGATGACAAAAATTCAATATCTTACAGAATAACTTTCATGGTTTATATTTACTTTATTTCCTTGATTATTTAAGAAAACAATGATTTCTCACTTAGGAAAAGGCTAAGCTTCTTTCCAATCATGTTACCACCTGTGTCAGAGTTCTCCCGAGAAACAGGACCAAGAGGATATACACAGAGAGAAGATATATCTCTGTATATAGAAGGAGATTTGTTATGAGAGAGAGGCTCACATGATCATGGAGGTGGAGAAGCCCCTCAATACACCATCTGTAAGCTGGAGCCCCAGGAAAGTCAGTGGTATCACTCCAGCCCAAGCCCCAGGACCTGAGAAACATGGGAGCCATTGGTCTAAGTCCCACTCCCAGCCTGAGTTCAAAGGCTGGAAAACCAGGAGCTCCCATGTCCTAGGGCAGGAGAAGATGAATGTCCTAGCTCAAGCAGACAGCAAATTCATCCTTACTCTACCTTTTTGTTCTATTCAGGCCCTCAACAGATTGTATGATGCTCACCTACACTGGTAAAGGTGATTCTCTACTTACCACTTAGTCTTCATTTACTCTACAATTCAAATGATCTCTTTCAGAAACACCCTCAGAGACAAACCCAGAAGTAATATTTTACTAGCTATCTGGACATCCTTTGCCTCAGTCACATAAAATTAACCATTAGACCTCCTATGTTTACTTTTATAATCTTCTTTATCACTTTGGTTTAACAAGAAGTTAAGTTTTAATAGGTGGGTATCCCATGATCCTAGATAGCAATTAGCCCACCATCCCATCTTAATCAAGCATTCAAGTCTCCTGACAATTTTTTATATTTTGCCTTTCCAAAATCAAAACCTAAATAATAACTCTTGCATCTTAAAACCATCTTTGATATTTCCCAGAGAGCCTCTGATAAATCGCAAAGAATTGTTTGCTCATTGTATGAAAAGGGAGATGCTAGAATAATCAGGTTTATTTGAATGTTTCCATTAATGAGTGGCATGGGAAGTGCTATCAAATTAGAAGAGATGCTTAGCCTCCCCTAGGTTAAATTTGTATGAGTAAAAGATTGTGAATGTAAGTATTTCAGTAATTATATGCTGTTTAGGATATTCATAAAGAATTGCCAATCCCCTCCCTATCCATGATATGTTTCTATTTATTAGAATCTTGGTGCTGCTTTGCCTGTTATTAGACAACAACAGTATAGTGTTATCAATCATAATTTCAGTTATTTTTTAAATGTTAACTAGGTTATAACTTTACTTCATTAGTTTGATTCTAGCATCTTCACGTCCTGTGGTCTTCAATTGGAGATTTACATCACTTACTTACAGTGTTTTATTAATATGTGGATGTTTAAGACTTACTCTAGACTTACTGAATCTCTTTACTTGATGTATTCTTGATATATTCTTGATGTATTCTTACTGTATTCTTGGTATATTCATGGTATGTTATGTCAGGGTTATTATATATCTCAAGTTGTTTTCTCTAAAATGATTATCTTCATTCATTTTTGTAAATTAGATGTAATAATAATTTTATTGTTTGAAAATAGGCCTAAATGTTATGTTTATAAATACTTTAAGAATTTTTTAAAGAAACAAAGATAAGCATCTGTATTCAATTCACTATGTTTAAAAAACTTTTTGTTTATTGGTAAGTATTCTTTATATTTGTAAATCCTTACTCTTTTTCCTGCGACATATTTTACAATTTTATACTCAATTTGATATGTACCTTTTAATATTGAGCATATTGGTTTTTGAAGTACAGAACTTTTTTTTTAATGTAGTAAGATCTACCAATCTTATTCTTCATGGAAATACTTTAAAAGGTCTTCATCACATTACAGTTGGATAAACATTTACCTAGAGTGATTTCTAGTTCACTTAAAAGTGATTGGTTGGTTTTTAACTTAACTAGTGCTATATTTTGGGTGAGGTATTTCAGGATGATTTTTTAGTTTTTTTGAACTTGCAATGTGCTACAATTTTATGTTGTCAGACACTATATTTTTATATTTAAAAATCACTTTCAACTCCACTAACATACCCCCCAAATATGGAACCCTTTCTAGGACCTGCTCATGGAAGAAATCATGATGCTCACATCAACTACAAAAGGTATGATGAAAACATATGCTGGAGACCACTTCAAATAAGGAAAGTGGAGATGCTTAATTACTCATAGATGAATGAAACAAGTCATTCAAATCTTTTTTAGAAGAATAAATGAATGTAAGTAACTAATAAATAATACTAGGATCAGGAACAATCTTCAGTTAGTCCCTTAAATTGTTTTTGTTGTTGTTGTTGTTGTTGTTGTTGTTTTATATGTTTATTTTTTTGAGATGGAGGTCTTCCTATCTCACCCAGGCTGGACTCAAACTCCTGGGCTTAAGCAATCCTCTGCCACAGCCTCCCAAGTAGCTGGGACTACAGCATGCACCACTGCGCCTGGAAGTACCTCAATTTTAATGATCTGATTGGGGACTATTCAATCATTGGAGATGTGACAAGAAGCACGCTTCACATCTATTTGAAATACCCCAGGGCTGTGCATGCACTCTAAAAATCTGATAGACAGTAAAATAATGGAAAGGAAACACTAGAACAGTTTCCCAAGAGAACTTGTTGGGGCTCAGAAACCAATAACCCAAAATATGGCACTTTGACATGCTGAACTGAAGAATCAGCGTCAAGGTCTCTCTGACCTTCCCCCACCCTACTCCTGTGTCTCTCAAAGCAAAGGATGAAGTTATTCTCTGAAGTTCCCTTATCTGCCTAGAGTCTGGACCCACCAAAGAAAAAGACAATTACCTCCCGTCCCTTCCCTGAGTTTTCATTGACTAAACTCGTCACAGGAAGAAATACTGAAGTCTGTCAACACACTTGCACAGACATTTGTCACAAACCACTGTCTGTGGGCCCAAAAGACATTGTCGCAGGTGATTGTATGTTCATCAAGCCCATTGAATTCCCCAGGAAATCGCACACTAACCCCCTGAAATCATCCATACTTCCCCATCTCCCTTTCCCCTAAGAAGAAGGTTATGTAAGCATCTGTACCCATTTTGTAGTGGTGTAATCACTCTGTGGTCGCCGCCCCCCCTCCCCCCCCCCGCCATGCATATTAATACATTTGTGTGCCTTTTCTCCTATTAATCTGCCTTTTGTTAGTTGATTTTCAGCAAACATTTAGCAAGTAAAGACGAAGTTTTCCCTTGGCCCCTACAAACTGAAAGGCTTTGGTGCTTATTGGGACAGGAAACACACCTACAGTAGAGCAAAAAGATAATGGGAGAGGTTACCCAAGGCAAGCAGGAGACACCAGTTCTGTTATCACTCTCTCTAAAGTCACCAATTCACTCCTTGAACTGAAACCTAGCTATTGAGTGATGTAACTCTGAGTAGGTAGACCACAGGGATTGACATGCAAATAAGCACTCTAGGCAGCCCACACTGCTTGAATTCTGCCCCTGGGAGGAATATTTGGGGTGCTCATTTGCATTGCATGTTGGTTACCAAAAAGCACATTCAGTTCACAGCCATTTTAAAGCACTCCTTGTCAGATCCTGGGAACAAACTGAAGTGTCTGAACAAAGGTGACTAAGGCAATGAGTTCTCTTCTGTAACTCATAGGAAGACAATATGCCTTCTATTGGGAACATAAATATTCTTTTTAGATGTGTATCACGCAAACAGAGCCTACCAAATCTTGTGAATACCTCTTGTTAGAGAAAAGATCTCTGACCACACTGGCCCCTTTTCTGCCTTAATCTCTGAATTCGGATGCCTTGGAGCTTCCCACTAAGCTCCTCTTCTCAGAGTAATATCTCACTCTTCTGTTACTGCATCTGCTTCCTATTTATAAAGAGTGCACTTTGGGAGAAGAAATGTTTCTTTCTTTAATCCACAGCAATATTTATTGCTGCAGGGAATTCCAGTCTTGTTCTTTGGCAAGCTCACAGCTCTCAACTTAAACAGGCAAAGCAAATGCATTTTCTCTCCTCCATTGAAAAAGGCTATGGTTAACAGGACTTTGTCTCTGACAAGTACAGATGTTTTGATTATTTTAAGACAAATAAAAAATAAACCACCAACCAAAAAATCACCTTAAAGTCAGGACATCTATAGAAATTTCTTTCCAGCAGCATCTTTGTAAATCAGCACATTTCAGCTTTCATCAGTGTTTTTCTTTAAGTGCCTATGATGCCTGAGCTGTGCTAGTTGTGCTTCCAAGTGCCCACCTCTGCCCTCTTTCCACTTACTGGAAAAGAATAAATACAAGGTGGCTACATACAATAAGGTACATTAAACACTTCTAAATCTCATAAATAGATAAGGCTGGAGTACCAGGAAGACTGTAGGTTGCATTATGGTGAATGCAGATGCAATGGAATGGATGGTGGGTTTACCAATAGGATGGAACAGCAACAGCAATAATAATTCTTTTCTTTGGACCGAGGGAGTGCTTTATTATGATGGCCAGATTTGGGCAATGAATATAAATGAACTGGGAGAGTCCCCAACTGTTTTTGTCTCTTTGGTATGTACAAGTCTAATTCTTCAGAAATGTCTTCTTAAGAGTGGGATAATTATTTCAGATACACGGGTGGAATGGACTTCATCAGTCTCATTCACAAAGCTCATTTCAACATGGATCTATTACCAAGTACACTCAGAGAATCCCCTGGAGTTAAATTCCAGCCACTTTTACTTGTGACACTCAAAAGGCAAAAATGGTCTGGTTTCTCAACCTCGCAATCAAGGACCATACAGAGAAAATACATAAAAGTAGCTCAATAGATCACATAATGATTATTTATGCATAATAAATTGCAAATAGCCACCTCCTTAAGGAATGCTTAGCTCAGTACCTATTGCTTTTAATCTCACCTAACTCCTTTCACTATATTAGTTTTGCTCCACACAGGTACAATGTAAACATTTTTCATAACATGCAAATAAACAGTAAATCATATCTTCCCTTACTTTTACAACCCAATGCAAATATTTAACATTTTTGTCATGTTTCTTATTTTTAAAGCACCTTCCATCATGTGAAGAAAAATAGATTTTAGTTTTACTCAATACACCAAAGAATAGAGATACAAAGAGAAAAAATAAGAGAAAAATAACTTTGATTACACACAAGGTCTATGATACAGCTAAAATCTGAATTCAGACTTTCAAATCAATGTAGGTGTAACACATAGAACTCTTGACCAATGAAAGTTGTAGGATGAGTACTGCCTACTTAGTGGAAACTGTGTACATTATAAATGTCTTACCAATACCTTTCTCCAGAAATCATTTGTTCTTATGGTCTTCACCAAATGGGCTGAATAAAATAACTAAGGGCATAATTACTTAAGATCTTTGAAATTGTTGAAGGGAATCTGATAAATAGATTTAAAATTCTGTCTTTTTATGCGTATCATTACTGTAATTTGGTATATGTAGGGTTTTTATTGGGCACTTGTTTTAGTCCATTTTTTGCTGCTATAACAGAATACCTGTCACTGAGTAATTTATAATGAACAGAAATTTATCTGTCATAGTTATGGAGGCTGGAAAATCCAAGACCAAGGCTCCAGCATCTGGTTAGGGCCTTCTTGCTGTGTCATCCATGATGGAAGGCAGAAGAGGGCAGGTGGGGGCCAAACTCATTTTTTTATAAGAACCCACTCCTGAGATAGTGAACCCACACCCATAATAATGGCATTAATTCCTGAGGGCAGTGCCCCTGTGACTCAAACACCTTCCACTAGCCATACTCTTAACATCTCCATATTGAAGATCAAGTTTCTAACACATAAACTTGATGGATACATTCAAACCCTATCAGCACTATTATCATTCTTAAATGTTAAGACAGAAGATTTAGACTTTTTAAAAAGGTTATCTCTTAATGTTTACCAGGCTACAAAGCTACTAAAATATTTAAATCTTTTTAATATTGATAGTAATTACATAAAGTATATATTTGATCAAAAGAACAAAAATTTCTATAAAGCTAATAGCTAATATTTATAACATTAGTAACTATCAACATACTGAGTTATTTGAAATCATATTTCTTAGAGACTAGTTGTTTATCCAAGAGAAAATCCTATTCTAAGATACTGACCATTGAATTTTGGTATAAAATTAACTTCTTTCTTTAGGCAAAGTGCTGTTCAAAGCTATGGTGATTTCAAATTCTAGAGAGACATCAATTCTAATAGAAAATTGCACTGCTCTACATTATCTTATTTTTCAGGGTATACATCTTTAGTTTTACATGTTTACCAGAAATCAATGTGTTTACAAAAGACCTGGAATGAGTACTAGAAGCAAAAAGAGACAAAAAGATGGGTTTTATCACCATATATTGAATAAGTGGTGGACTCTGGCTACCTATTTTTTTTTTCTGATTCAAAAATGTGAACACATTTCAGTTCAATTTTGAATAAAATAACATGATCATTTTTCTCTGCTTTTATTTTGGTTTTCTATCATTGCCAGTATATCCCAGTTTGATGAGAAAATACTTTAGGGATGAATGACAGGGGAAGAGAAGAAATAAGATGGTTGGGAATCCCAGAGAAATGGATGAAGGTTAGAAGGCAAGAAGAGATTGGGTTGGGGAGAAACAAAGTGAACAAATCAAAAGGAAATGTGTTAATCAGGGTGCATTTACAGAATTTACAGAAATGTAAATCCACTCCAGGTAGCTTAAATAAAGAGGGTTCTCAGAAGTTCCAGGGATGAAAACAAAGTACAGCCCTGTCCACACAGGTCTCACCACCTGGAGCTCTCTGCCTCTGAAAGCCACATGGCTTCTCCCAATTCTGCTTGCTCTGGCCTCTAGCTTTCTAACTTTCCCTTTAAAATTATGGTTTCTTCTTCCCTGAGTCCTTGACAGGTAGATGGTTCCAGTTTGCCATGGCACTTATTGACTGTCACCACAGCCATATAAGACTGAGTTATCTCAATGGCCAATATCGCCTCCACGCAGCTTGAGTTAAGCATGCACCCTTTCCAACCAGCTCTGGACAGGGGCAAGATTCATACAGTAGTAAGGTTGCCCCTTCTTGACTATGTACGAGCCACAATTTCCAAAATGGGGTTGTGGGAAGGCATTAAATGACTAGCACCTATTAATATTTACTATGAAGTAGAATAATCTTCATATATAGAAACAGCCACTTGCTCATCAGGCCTAATCTTTACATTGAAGGCTGTTTTTGAGACTGGGCAGGGGAGAGTGAAAATGATGAGACTGGTGTTAAAAAGGAATGAATTAAAATTTCCATAAGAAGTCAAAAGTAGGAATCTTTGGAGAAGGGCCATAGTAAATTATAAGTAGGAAGACTGATGGTATTATTTGTTTAGAACAAACTAATAGCAATAGCTTTGCCTTTTATATAATGGTAGAAATGGGAAAGAATGCCAATGGTTGTGACTTGAAAACCGTCATCTCAATATGCGAGGTTAGAAAAATTACTGTTCATAAAATACTATAAATGAAATAAATAATAGCATTTCTATGTATAAATGATTAAATATGGGGCAGAAAAAATGTATCCATAATGAATAGTCATAGATTACAAACCAGTCTGTTGTCAGGTATAAAAACAGAACTCAAAAGTCTAAATCTCTGATTTCTTTTGGGTTACCATAATTAAGTGTACTTACAAAAATAAGTCAATCCCTCTCATATATTTGAAACAATATTCCTTAATATAAAAAGAAATAGAACTCTCTCTCAATAATAAAATTATTAAATCTTAAGGGCATAAAAATACCTTTATTTGATATACCAAATATATATTTACCAAACCAAGAGTAATTTTACTTTCATGCTTTATGCAGCATTCATTAACAGCTAAAATTTACTAAATAATTCCCCATCCAAACCATTTTAATAGATTCCAATACACTTTAAGCAATAATAAAAAGTTAATTTAGATTGGTATATTAAAGGAAGATCTGACTGAAAGGGCCTTTTTCTAGAACTCTTTTTCCAGATCTATGGCTTTGAAACATCTTTGACATGTTATATTTTTACCTAGTATATACATAAATAAATAAGTCTATATATATAAACGTATATAATACATATTGCATACATACATAATATTACATATATGTATATATGCACATATCTAAAAATTATACAAAACACTGCTTACTCTTTGTGTGTGCAATAGTCTTTGATATTTTCACTTCTTTTCCCATTCTATTAATATTTCCTCTTTTGAAAATGCTGATCACAATTTACTAAATTGATTTCACAAACCACTTAATGAGCTGCAATCTGTAGTTTGAAAAGCACTGCTCTAGACCAATTAAATACTGTACTCTACTTCAGGTTTCTTCAATTAATTTGATACACCTGGAGACAGACGGTGTCATTTGGAAATGATAGCCAAGACCAATCTATGCCTTACATTGGTCTGCAGACCCATAAATGTTCTCCCTCATTACCTGTGCAGCCTTTCTCTATAAATTAGTATGGCTGGTGTCACTGTAAATCTTTTAGGCATTTCCTTTATCTGAAGAAAGTATCTATTTTCAAATGGAGAAAAGAATCCCCACTGAAAAACAAACTAAACCACATAGTAAATCTAACAGAAAGTGATTAATGGAATTGGTTGTCGGCATAGTGCAGCTTCCTTCCCTCAAGAAGTGTGAATGGGACCTCAAATTCATCTTCCTTAACATATCACCACTTACTGTGGTGTTCTAGAGATACATTTGCTAGTTAATGATTAATCAGAAGGATCTCTACTAATAGCAGCAGAAGGGAGACTGAACGGCTGGGATTTGCCCTGCAGAAGGAAAGATTTCCAACAAGGACACCATAGCACGATGTCTTTAAAACAGAACACTGGCCTTTACGAAATCTGGATAGCATGTTAGATTTTTAAAAATGCAATCATCTTCAGAAAAACAAGTTTTAGTCTCCCCACCCTGATAATGCTCACTATTGCACAGCACCTCATCCCCCCTAAACCTTCCCTACTATATACTGGGCTTATTCTTTAGTGTGTTCATCCTGACTGTATTAATTATTCTGTCATTGTCTTATCTGCTATCCTGCAGAGATTGAAAGCTGCCTAGTTCACTGTGAAATCCACAATGCCTAGCACAGTGCCTGGAACATCAGTGGTACTCAATAAATACTTTTTGAATGAATGAGTGAATGGATGGATGAAAGTGAATGAATATATGAGAAAATAGATTATCATGTGTTTTCTGCTCCCAAATAGAGGTAAAGACTAAAGGTGCCAGTGGCACACTCCGAACATTCCCTGAAAAGCATGGTTTTTCCTCCTGTTCACACAAGCCAAGAACCCTTAGCTACATTCAACTCTTTCCTCCCTGGCATTGTATCCCCTTCAACTAATGTTTATTGGCTTCCTGCCACAAACCAGCAGCCACAATCTCTCTAATTCATCTGTTTCTCTCCATTCCTTGTACCACGGCCACACCATTTCTCCCTTAGGTTATTGCAGTAACCTCTTAAATCTTCCCTGCATCCTGCCTTCAGTACTGTACCTCCCCCAGTCTGTTCTACACATGGCAGCCCAAGTAATCTTCCTGAAATATATGTCATTCCCCTGCTTAAAATTCTCAAAGCCACACTTCTAAGTCTGGCATACAAGGCCCCACTTTTTTCCCTAGGTTTATTTCCCTGACATCAATTCTACACCCCACGTATGCAGCAAAACCCTTATAATTTGCTCAATGCAGTTGCATCATTCCATAACTTGAACATTCTACTCTTTCTTCTTAAATATCCTTCCCACTTTCTTCACCTGAGATATTTCTATTCATTCTTAAAGATTTAATGCAATTAATTGATACATCTTCTGTGAAACCTTCCCTAGTCCAATTACCTTCCTAGGCCACTGTTCCTCATAGGTGCTCCTATTTCATGGTGCATCACAAGTCTATAACAGCACCTATTAAATAGCACTGCTATTGTTTGCTAGCACGCGCCTCCCCACAAGACTGCAGAGTCCTTCAGAATGAACATTACTGAGCAAGAAAGAGCATACATCCATTTTTGTATCTATAGTACCTATCACAGATGTTGGCCATGATAAATTGTGTCCATCAGAATCCATAGTTTCTGGAAACATAATTCAACATAGCCAGTTAATGCAAAAAGGGAAACATTACAAGATTCTGGCAGCTCACAAAATTTCTGGAAAAGGCAGGTTGTATACCTTGAATGCTACTCAACTAACAACTCTCAGCCAGAACACTCAGTCACTATAAAGAGACCGTTCTGGCTGAAACCTCACTCCCA
Source organism: Varecia variegata (assembly GCA_028533085.1). NCBI lineage: Eukaryota > Metazoa > Chordata > Mammalia > Primates > Lemuridae > Varecia > Varecia variegata. Next base: position 10,979,554 of record CM052445.1, read on the forward strand.
CTGCCCTAGACCAATGATAGGACCAGTAAGTAGTTTCTTTAGCAAAGCTTCTCCAGAAGAACCAAACATTTCACCACCATACTTACCAGAAGATTCTACACCGATCACTCATTACTCACTTCTTCCTTCCAAATTCCACCTATATAAGTGTGCCACTATGCACAACTGCAGAGGGTGCCATCCCACAGGTAGAGCCTATAAGCCATATTCTAAGGTACTCTTTACACAGGTATATGTGCTTGAGGAAATCTAGTTCACATGTGGAATCCTAGCTACAAAGGAATCTGGGAAATGTAGTTTTGACCTTCCCACCTCAATAGTTCAGGAAGCCATGCTGGAAAAGGATTGGAGTGGGTGGTGAGTGAGCTGCCTTGCAGTTCCTCTCATATAAAAGCCTAATAAACAAGGAAGTGGGAATGGAAAGATAGAAAGATGAACTATAAAGGTCATAATTAACATCTTAACTCGTCCATGTTCTACTGTTTAAAATAATTTTAATAAATAATTCAAATTCAGCTTTTCATTAACAAATATACCATTGAGTCCTTCAAAAGTATTATTTGCATTTCTCTTTTCAGGCAATTATTTCTTTTGTTCTCTCTGATCTTTAGTACATCATCTGCTCCTGGATTTTTCTAATGCTTATTCTATCAATGTGTTTCTTCCATTTTAGCTTGTGATTTGACATACATTGCATTCCTTTTTATTTACATAGGAACATGAATCCTCTGATTATAACACATATTGACTAACAACAACAGCAAAAGATTATTTCAAACGTGAAACCATAGTTCTAAGCTTTTTCTATCAGAACAGATATATTGAGCATAATTTTTATTTCACCTTTTACAGAAGATGTCCCTTTATAGTACATTTAATACTATATTAATACTATATTAATGTACATTTATAGTACATTAATGACAACAATTAAGCTATTTTAGATATATTAAGTATAGAATTCTTTTGTAAAACCTCATAAAACCAAATAAATTTATTTTTTACCTGTGGTTTAGTTCTTTTCTCCCAAAGATCAAACCCCAAATTTGCAATTTTCTGGTGCATGTCCAACCCAAGTGTTTTTATATATGCAGACTGAGTTTCTAAAGATAAAATTATGCTTAGGGATAGTACCTTCTCTATCCCAATCCAGCCACTGACTTGGTGATACAGCTGAGCTATGTAAGATACAAGCACTTCATTTGACTACAGCAAATGAACTATAGGAAGCATCAAGAGGTTAGGAGGATAAAACTCAAGTAGAGCCAAGTGAAGATTTTGTTATAAGAATAATGATGTGAATTATTTTTATATTATACCTTATATGTTTTTAAAAAGTGTTTCTCTTATTAAATGGTCTTCACAACATTTCTGCAAAGCAATCAGGTATTATCTCCGTTTTGAAGATGAGAAAATTGAATTCAAGTCAATAAAATAACAAATGTATATTGAGCACTGACTGTAAGCCAGGTCCCCTGTTAGGTGCTATGGTTGGCAGTGCAGGGATAGAGACACTGTGGTGTAATTAGGGTGTATCAAGTGCCCTGATAGGAAAGTACAGGGTGGAATAGATGCACAAAAGCAGCTCTTAGCCCAGACTCCTGGAGAAAGTGAGAATAACAACCAGACCGGTGTGTTTTAACCAGGGGCAATTTTGCCCCTCCACACCTCATCCCTGGCACATTTCCCAATATCTAGAGACATGTTTGATTGTCACAATTTGGGGGAAGAGGTACTACCGGCCTCTAGTGAGTAGAAGCCAGGGTTGCTACTAAACCTCTGTCCAAGTCTCACCCACATGGTCCCCCCTAACAACAAAGAATCCTTCAGTCCAAAATGTCAAAAGTGCTGCAGATGACAAACCTTGATCTAGGCTGAGAACCAATATACGAGCAGGAGTTGAGCAGGTGGAAGGATGAGGGGACAGTGTGCAGAGGTGGAGGAATGACAGAGAACAGTGTTCCGGGAAGTGAGAACTGATTTTGTGAAGGACCCCCACACTGATTCATCCACCAAGTTTTTTGTATGGTAAAATATACATAACATAAAATCTGCCATTTTAACAATTTTTAATGTACAGTTCAGTGGCATTAAGTACATTCACATTGTTGTGCAATCATTACCACCATCCATCTCTAGAACTTTTTCATCTTCCCCAACTAGAACTCTGGCATTGAACAAGTACCCATTCCCCTGGCAACCACCATCCTGCCTTCTACTCTCTAGCTGACTACTCTACTCTCTACTCACATAAGTGGGATTACTCAGTATTTGTCCTTTTACGTCTGGCTTATTTCACGCAGCATAATGTTTTCAAGGTTCACTCATGTTGTAGCATGTGTCAGATTTTTCTTACTTTTAAGGCTCAATAATATTGCACTGGAACTGTAGACCTCATTTTGTTTACCCATTCACGTACCAATGGACACTCTGGTTGCTTTCACCTTTTGGCTATTGTGAACAAGCTGTTATGAACATGCATGTACAGGTATCTGTTTAAATTCCTGTGGTCTGTTCTTTTGCATATATACCCAGCAGTTATTGACCAATTATTTTTAGGTACCAATTAATTTCTTGGAATTGTTCTAGTGCCTTTATATGGTAAGAATAATAGCCAAGATCCCTCTGCCATGGATTCTACATTCTGGTGAAGGAAAGCAAAATAAATAAACCAACACACAAGATCATTTCAGGGAGCACTGTAAGGAAAATAAGGAGAGGAGATGTGGAGTGACTATGAGTGGGCCTTAGAGGGCTAGGGAAGGAGTGGAAAGCCTTATCATGCAGGACAGCCAGGTTAGGACTCTGCATTTCATATTATGGGCAATGAAAAATTCAGAGAAGTTAAATAAATGGCCCAAGGTCACACAGCTGATAGATTCTACAGGCCAGGCTAGAACCCAGTGTCACTGCCGATCATTACTATCTAGACTTTCTTTTGAGCTGAAAAGTTGGATTAGGGCACATGTTTATCACTCACAGTAACCTGTATCCTACGTCTCAGACCTCTGATCTTTTCCTCCTGCCTTCATGGTTCTCTCTAGAATCGACTCTGTGAATGGCAAGAGGACATTTGTTCTACTTGCCCACACTCATTCTATACCCAGCTCTGCCACTGGTATTCCTTTTTACTTGTTGAAAGAGCTTTTCTACAAGTACAGGATAAAATAGTATTGATTCTAGAAAGAAATGTCCTACTTCCCCATAGCCCTGCTTTAAAATAAACAACTTCTATTCCATTCAAAATAAAAAATAACATAGGATCTGAGTAAGTAATACCTGACAAAATACAGACGCTTTCTGTTGAACAGTAAGAACACTGTTTCTTCTAACCTTTGCTTTCATTCAAGGTCATGTGCAGCTTACATAAATATTACATGAAACCTGTTTTGCAAAGAATCACTGTCTATGATGATTTATAAAGACAGAAGCCCATTGGCAAAGTCTACCTTTTAAAATATTACAAGCTTTTATTTTCTAGCAAGAGGAAGAAAGTGATCCTTTCTTGCTAGGTAAATAGACATATCCTTTCATGTAGGATTAAGACCTTAACACTGCTAATGTGTACGGTTACGATTTATCACCTCTTCTTTATGAAAGAACGTGTCAGGTGACAAGAAATGTTGCAATCCAGTTCAGAATCCAAACCTCATTGGTTGGATGAGCAAAAATATGGTTATGATACAAAGTTCATATCAGGAAAAAAGGTAAGATTCTTTTCCTTTTTTAAAATTCTCATTTAATCTTTTACTGTTATGTGAGCTGTTGTAGAATCAAGTAGTGAATAGATATTTTTAGGATTTAAAGTGTTTTATAAAAAGTAGCCAATTTTGCTTAATATATTTGCTCTATCAACAAATAGTTGCTGAATAACTATTATGGGTAAAATACTTTAATAGCACTATTGAAATTGTAACATGTCATTGTGAGGCTAAACATTTTCCTACAGATTGGTCTTGTATAATCAAAAACACCGTGTGTGAAAACATTTAACATGTTTAGAAAAGTTTTACCTTATTAAGAATCCCATAATTATTGCCAGGGGACCTTTTATTTTTGTCACTTAGAATGGACCTCAGATATAGCACTTCATAAATACATTACTTAATATAAGACTACAGGAAGTAAAAAGAATTTTTCATTCCCTTGCTTTTCACAGAATCTTCTTCTACCTCTCTCATATTTAAGAGGCTACCTCCTCAGCCTCATTTTTAGTTATTAAATAACACTTGTATTAAGTGTCACTTAATAAAAATAGTTAACACTTTTATTAAGTATCAGGCACCATGCTTGGCATTGAAGACACAAAGGTGAGCACGAAAGACAAGATTGTTGCTGTATGATGTTTACAGTCTGGTTGGGGAGACACAAAAGTAATGCAATAACATGAAGTTCACAGGCACCATGATGGGGAAAGTAAAGATTACTATTAGGGCACGTAGCAGGAGCATCAAAACCAGTCTCCAGCAGAGGGTAGAGAGATGGAAAAGGAGAATGGCAGGGAAAATATCCCAGAGGAAGATGCATTTATCTCAACTCTCAAGAACTTCCCCAAAGTCTCATTGTTACCAGGGAAGAGCCAGATTTTAAAACTGAATTTTGAACCCAGTTCCATCTAACTCCTCTATAGCATGCTCTGAGGCATCCCATTGCCCCCAGCTGGTTCATTCTTGATTGGTCTGTTCCTTAAATCCGTTTGTGACAAGGCTGGGAGGGTCCCAGGGATTGTACCCCCCATGCTGTGATGTTATCTTCACCACACTCCATTTTTTGTTGCCTTGGCTTTAGGAGTGAATTACAATTTCTGTTGAGACCAGAGCACTCTCCTAACCCCAGGTGGTGTGTCCATGACCCTGATTCTCTGCCTAGATTCTCCCACCCCCACCCCCACCCTTCCTAGGGATCAAAGGGCCCAGCACCTGGTAACTTCAGCTGCGGGGTGAATCCCTACTCCAACTCAGACAGAAGTCCTAAGAATCGCATTTCATCTCACCTCACTCTCAAATTGAAGCCCCAGAAAACAAACGCCATTTCATGAGGAAGGTAACCTCATCCCAACGGCCAGTTGTCATCTCACTTGGTATGGGAATGTGTATCAGTTAAGGTTCTTTGGTTGCATGCAACACAAATCATTTTGAGCTTCTTTAGTGGAAAAAATAAAACAAAATACATTTGAAAAAAGTTGAGTAGTTCACAAAGGTAAATGAAAATCCAAAGTAGCAAAGTTCAGAAGGCCAGAAACCAGAGCTATTCCGGGCATTGAGGAAGCAGCAATGAAGGCACAATCTCTTCAGGAGGCCTCTACAGGAATGAATCCACTTTGAACACATTCCCCAAGACTTCTATTCCAAGGAGACGGCATCTAATTGGCCAAGCTTAGGCCATGTGACTGCACATTGGCCAGAGGAAGACAGGTACCTCTACTGACCCAGTAGAAGAGGAGTGGTTCTCCAAAGCACAGTTGGGATGCTGTTACCACAAGAAGGGAGAATAAACATTGCACTTCAAAAAAATTAAAATGTCCACAATAGCAGTCAGTTTTGCTTCTGGGTGATCTCTCAAAGGTCCAGTCCTGAAAGTTTCCAGCTTATAACCTACTCTGTGTTTTCCTGTACATGGTTTCAGCACAGGCATCCACATGGGTTCCAAGGCCCTCAACATACAAGCACCAGAAGTCTTTGAATATAGGACTCTCAAATCAAAATCAAGTTTTGTACTTAATTTTAAACTGTATTTCTCCAGAATTATAATTTTTTTAGTACTAGCCATGTATGTAATAATCGTAACCCACTAATAAATCCTTTTGTTTTTTATATATATATATATTTTCAATTCTGTATGTTCTTACTATTTAGAGCAACTCCTTAAAGAGAAAAGTCATGCCCTGTGTATAACTCAAAAAAAATTCCTCTTCCTCTTGAGCTAAGACTTTTTAAAGCTATTGTTCTACTTACATTTTTGATTCCTCCAAATAAATTGTCATGGAGGGCAATACTTAAAATTATATCTTTTCCATTGTTCTCCCCCCATTAACTACAATGCAAATACCCATACCTGGTGGTGTCAGCTCATTTTGTCCTCCTATCTATTTCCTCCAGCTTGTCCCTGAAAGAATTTGGCATAAAGGCACAAAATACTGACAGCCTTTTTTTCATGCTCCTCATCCTTGAGTGCCTAAATGTTGGTCCTGGTGGCACTCTTCAGAGTGAATTTTTTCAGCACTTGAATATGGAAGGCCTCATAATTATCACTTTGACAAAGTTCAGTATGGATGATCCTGAAGAAGAAGATGATGACGATGATGATAATGATGATACAGTTTTTTGGTTTTGTTTTTTTGTTTTTTGAGACAGAGTCTCACTCTGTTGCCCAGGCTAGAGTGCCCTGGCATCAGCCTAGCTCATAGCAACCTCAAACTCCTGGGCTCAAGTGATCCTACTGCCTCAGCCTCCCGAGTAGCTAGGACTACAGGCAAGCGCCACCATGCCTGGCTAATTTTTTCTATTTTTAGTAGAGATGATATCTCACTCTTGCTCAGGCTGGTGATGATGGCATTAATGACACTAATAGCCAACATTCAGGAAGCCCTCACTGTGCACAGGCTCTGTCCTAGGCACTTTGTGTACATTACGTTTTCATACTGGTGGGAATGATCTAGCAGTGAAGGATACTTACAGGGAAAACAGAACAGAGAAGCAGTAATTCCTGGAGCCAAGTCCCTGAGTAAATGGAAAGGATGAGAAGATGAAATCCAGAGCTCAAGCAGAGAAGTTGGCCTTAAAGAGGGACAGGGACAGTCTGGCCATAATAACATTGCTAAGAGACTGGTAGACTTGGTTTTGGAAATTCTCTTATGAAGAAATTCTCTTAGGAAAAATTTTAGTTTCTCAGTGAAATAAGAAGGCAATGGTAGGAGAGAAGAAGGTGGGTAGTTGTTGGAGGGATGAAAAAAATGGTAGGCAACAAGGCAACAGAGTTGCTGCCACTAACTTGAGCAGACATGAAAGACTCTGTCACTGTAATATGGAAAAGAGGAGGAAACTGTAAATTTCATGTGGAACAGATGCAAGATATCCCCAAGGTTGTAGAGAACTCTTAGAGGATGGCTGTAAGTTCTCATAAAACAGGCTGGGGCAGGACCAAGAGAAGCAATCTGTTGTAAAAAAAAATTGTAGCCCTACTTTTAAATCTCACCTAGAGATGGAATTTAAGACAAAGAGGTTCTGTAATATTTTTTTCTTCAATTCTTCCTAATTCAATACCTGAGGAAGGAACACTACACACTTCTTAAGATAGGGTTTGCTGTTGTATTCTGAGTGGTAGGCACAATGCCTGGAGTGTAAGAGACATTTGATAATTATTTTATGAATGAATCAATGAATAGACAGATGGGTATATGAATAAGAAATTTATGAAATTTTATACATAGTCCCCACTCCTGTATTTTCCTTATAAAATTCTGTGTCATACATGGTGTATGGTAATGTCATACTTGGCTTTTGACCCAAGCTCCTACTCAGAAACCTAAGGAAATCTCAGAAGAATTTTTTTACGAGGACTAAAAATAAAATAAATATTATGTATTATCTATAGATACTTATAGCCACCTAATGTTCCATAATAAGTGTTCTTGCTTATCACTTACTGGCTTAGTATGAGAAATATTTTACTATTAAGTTCTTCCGTGAGGCAAGAGTCCTCTCTGGAATGGTCACTCCAGGACATGTTCTACTCACTTTCCTCTAAGAATTTACCCCAGTGAAGTGTGAATTCAGGTCACATGATTACTCATGCTGTCCTCTGGTTACCTGGTTCGATATCTTCAGTGAAGAGCTATTCTCTTTTGGATGAGGATACTTATTGTACCCTGTTGATTGGCAAAAGGGGCCCAGGTTTCCTTTCTAATTTCTAATCCCATCTATACAACCAGAGGCCACAGCTGATGCTACAAGATTTCCAATCAGTGATGTCCTCTATTAATCTCCCCTAAACCTCCCTCTTTCCAGATAATCTTTGCACACACAGAAACTCATCCTCAAAGGAGAGCTTGTGTCTTATGTGATATCTTCAGTACTTAGTATGGTGTTTGTTGAAGGAATGAACAAATGACTCACTAATGAACAAATATTGAATTATTCTAACAGAATGATGCACCCTACCTAGTTCATTGGAATTCAATTTCTGCTGCATGATATGAGAGAGGCAGCAACACTAAACCTTTCTCTCAACATTCAGAGTCCTGCCTTTCAACTATAGAGCTGAGCATTCTTTCCTCTAAGAATTAGCAAGGCACCACGATTATCCTCCTAGCCCACTTTTCTCCCACTGAGCAGTGGGCGAAAATCAAATCACTTAGGGTATCTCAGTGTCTAGCATTGATGGACTGTTCCCAACTAAGACACAGCAAAATATATTCCCTGCTTCTCCCAAATTCTGCAATCTTTAGAAGGCTGCTTTCAATTTATCTGGAGCTATTCCTGACTAATAGCCTTATGGCATCTCCTGTACATGAATCTTCTTTCCAACATTTCTTCTGTAGAGCCTATATTGAGTTTGAAATGCTTTTAACCAAGTGCCTGGAGAAGCAGGTGGGTACGAGCCCCTGGAAAGTATGTCTGGCGCTACTTCTTTCCAAAAGTTGCAGATTTTCTCTGCTTTTGTTAAATATCAAAATTAAAATAAGCATTATCCAGCCCTAAAATAGGAAATAAAAATGATCCACTTTTTTATTTATTTTAAACATGGACCGCATTCAATATTCTCCCTAGAGAAGCAAAGTACAAGAAGGCCAGATTGATCATAAATTAGTGAAGGCAGATTCTATTCTAATAGTCAATTTGCCTAGATTCTTGGGGAAAAAAACCACATAAATTCTCTCAGCTTTTTCTACACATTAAGTGAAAATCAGACATTTGCTTCCTAACTGAGAAAGAATTGTGGTGAGTGGTGAGATGATGGGCGTGAAGCACTTGTAGATCTTAATAGCATCAAGTATCAGTTTACTTAACCAGTAATAGCTTTTTGGCATCTCCTGTACACGACTCCGCTTTCAAACATTTTCTTCTATAGAGCCTACATTAAGGATGAAAAGCTTTTAACTAAGTGTACGGAGAAGAGAGGCAGCCTTTTTAATCATTTATAGAGAGGAATTAATAACAAACATTTTAAAAACATCCATAATTAAAACAATTCATGCTCTAGGGGAAAAAAAAAATTCCATTACTCTCCTAGGGAGAGGCAAGAAGCCAGACTGCGCAAAGTCCTACGAGCCAGGCCTTCTCCCAGGCCCTGTCCATTGCACTTTTCATTTGAATTCCCTTTGATGCCTTTTGCCCTTTTGCCCTTTTGATTCCCACTTGCCCTTTGATGCAGTTTTATTAGATCCATTTTATATAGAGAGACTAAATCTTCATAGACCCAACATAGCATTTTAATAAAGTACAATTAAATATGTTAATACTACCATTTTCAAAGGTAACATGAGTAAGATGTCGAATCTTCTGTAATCAGTAATGTGGCTTCTCTTTCTAGGTTGGATCTAATATTATGTCCCAAAGGAAGGGGTCAAGGTAGGTCAACCTCAAGGAAGGAAATGCTCTGTTACAGAAAAGTCACTGTCAGAAAGGAAGAGGAGAGAGCCCACATGGAGAGTGCCCAGGGGAAGGAAGCCACAAGAGGGAGGGAAACAGTCATCTATCGTCAGGGTTTCCCCTTCGGTTTTCTGCTGGTGTCTCCCCACGCCCCAGACTGACTCAATGTCCCAGTGAGGTCCTGAGGTGAAAGCCAAAAACACTGAGATCATGAGAAATTACATACTGGAGAAGCCAAAAAGCTATTAATATTACTTGTTAAATAAACTGCTACTCAGTGTCGTTAAGATCTACAAGTGTTTCATGCCCATCCTCTCATCAACCATAATTCTTTCTCAGCTAGGAAGAAAATGCCTGTTTTCACTTAATGTATGGAGAAAGCTGAGAAGTTAGGTGTTTTTCCCAAAGATCTGGGCAAATTGGCCATTAGAACAGAATCTGTCTTCACTGATTTATAAACGTATCCTCTTGTACTTTGCTCATTATTTCCCCCATGCTACACTTGTAGCTGGAGAAAGGAGACTACATCGCCAGGTGCGCCCCTCCTCCACCTACTGTGGTCAGTTGTACAGCGTAGTTAAGCTAAGAGAAAGTCTGAGTTGACGACCCTGAGTTGTGCTTGCCTTCCACGTAGTGTGAAGAAGACTCGGAAGGCCCTGTATATCTCTTGGTTGTTGAGCAAAGTGATTGAGACTCTCACCAGGAAACTATCCTAGAGGGAGTTGCTACAGGAAGGGTAAAGTCACATTATCACTGGAGAGGCTAGTGAGGCTGTGGGACTCAGATGGGGCCACTGACAGGGAGGGGCCTCTGAGCCCAGAGAAGGGGCCGAGCTCACCGGCTCCAGATGCACCAGTTGTGAGCAGTGGCCAGGTAAACAAGGGGCAGTGTCATGGCACAGGTGAGCAGGGACCCAGAGGGTCACCCACAGACCTACATGCAGAGCCATCGTAAAAATGTTCACTCACAGGGAAAAAACTCTCAACATTTATCTACAAGTGACAGCCTTTTCAGCCATTTATATTGTAGAATGGAATTAATAACAAATACTTTCAAAACATCCACAATTAAAACAACTCATGCTGCACACACAGAGCAACTGCTCTGTACACAGTGACTCTTAAACCCAGCGACACTGAGAAATCATTCAAGGCTTTCTCTGCAACTCAGTAGGGCACATGATGATGATGATATCTGTTTTAGGAAAGAAACTACTTAGGAACCAAACTATGTTTTCCTTTGCACATTTCAGCCATGGCATGAGTAAATGTGCATCCCAATTACAATATGATTACAAAGACAGCCAATGAAACATAAAGTCCATAAAACAAAGAGGCTACTTGGAGATTTCCTTCAATCACCAAGATCATTAGCTTCAGACAACTATGTCAAAGCCAAAACATGAATACATCCTCACTGCTTTCCCATAGCATGGTTCAGTGTTATAAAACATTCATTCTCAGTTCTGTGGTCTTAGCATTCTTAGAAATGAGACTTTATGATAAAGAATATCTTCTTCAAGAACATATTGTAGACAGTCAACCCTTCCTAAGTGTTCTATCAAATTTTAACCACTATACAAACTTTTTTTTTCAAGGCAAGGTAATTTACATAAAATAAAATGTTAAGTAGATTGTGATCCAATGGAATGGACTTCAAAAATAAGACTTGCTTTGAGTAGATGATAATTATCCTCCAATCACAATTAAAGGAAGATTATGTGTTTATTAGAAAAGGTGAGAATTTTGCTGTGTACTATATATATAGGATAGGAAATTGTTCTATTCAAATTGTGAGATGTGAAAAGAAAGCAATGGTCCAAAGAGGAAAAACTATAGACACAGGCATGCCTTATTTTATTGTGCTTTTCTTTATTGTACTTTACAGGTATCGTGTTTTTTTACAAATTGAAGGTTTGTGACAACCTTGTCTTGAGCAAGACTATTGGCATCATTTTTCCAACAGCATGTGCTCTGTGTCTCTGTGTTACATTTTCATAATTCTTGCAATATTTGAAAGATTGTCATTTTTATTATATCTGTTATGGTGATCTGTGATAAGTGATCTTTGATGTTACTATTGTAAATATTTTGGGGAGCCACAAACTGCTCCCATCTGAGACTGTGAACTTAATTGATAAATGTTGTGTATATTCTGATTGCTCCACCAACTGGCTGTTGCCTCATCTCTCTCTTCCTTGGGCCTCCCTATTCCCTGAGACACAACAATATTGAAATTAGGCCAATTAATAACCATACAATGACTTCTAAATATTCAAGTAAAAGAAAGAGTCATACCTCTCTCATTTTAAATCAAAAGTTAGAAATGATTAAGCATGTCAAAAGCTAAGATAGGAATAAAGTGAGGACACTTGCACCAAACAGTTAGTCAAGTTGTGAATGCACAAGAAAAGTTCTTACATTAAAAGTGCTACTCCATTGAAAACATGAATGATAATAAAGCAAAATAGCCTTATTGGTGATATGGAGAAGGTTTTAGTGGTCTGGATAGAAGATCAAACCAGCCACAACATTCCCTTAGATCAAAACCTAACCCAGAGCAACATCCTAACTCTTCAACTCTATGAAGGGCTGAAAGAGGTGAGGAAGCTACAGCATAAAAGTTTGGAAATAACTGAGGTTGGTTCATGAAGTTTAAGGAAAAAAGCTGTCTCTTTTCTTCTTATTTATTTATTTACTTTTTTAGAGATGAGGTCCCACTATGTTACTCAGGTTGGTCTTGAACTCCTGGCCTCAAGAGATCCTCCTGCCTTGGCCTACCATAGTGTTGGGATTATAGGTATGAGCTACTGTTCCCACCCCAAACAAGCTGTCTCTGTAACATAAAGGTGAAAGATGAAGCAGCAAGTGCTGATGGAGAAGCTGAAGCACATTATCAGAAGATCTGCCCAAGATATTTGATAAAGGTGGCTGCACTAAACAACAAATCTTCAGTGTATATGAAACAGTCTTCTATTAGAAGAAGATGCTATATAGGACTTTTATAGGGAAAAGCCAATGCCTGGTTTCAAACCTTCAAAAGACAGGTTGACTCTCTTGTTAGAGGCTGATGCAGCTGGTGACTCTTATGTTGAAGCCAATGCTCACATACCATTCTGAAAATCCTAGGGCCTTTAAGAATTATGCTAAATCTACTCTACCTGTGCTCTAGAAATGGAACAACAAAGCCTGGATGATAGCACATCTGTTCACAGCAAGGGTTATTGAATATTCTAAGCCTACTGTTGAGAACTACTGCTGAGAAAAAAAGTTTCCTTTCAAAATATGACTGCTCATTGACAATGCACCTTGTCTCCCAAGAGCTCTGATGGAGATGTACAAAGAGATTAATGTTGTTTTCATGCTTTCCAACAAAACATCCACTTTGCAGCCCATGGATCAAGAAGTCATTTCAAATCTTACTATTAAAGAAATACATTTTGTGAGGCCATAGCTGCTATAGATAGAGATTCTTCTGATGGATCTGGGCAAAGTAAATTGAAAACCTTCAGGAAAGTATATATCATTCTATATGCCATTAATAACATTTGTGATTCATAGGAGAAGGTCAAAATATCAACATTAACAGGAGTTTGGAAGAAATTGATTCCAACTCTCATGAATGATTTTGAGGGGTTTAAGACTTCAGTGGAGTAAATAACTGCAGATGTGGTGGAAATAGCAAAAGAACTAGAATTAGAAATGGAACCTGAAGATGTAACTGAATTGCTGCAAATGATAAAATTTGCATGCCTGAGGAGTTGCTGCTTATGAATAAGCAAAGAAAGTGACTTTTTGAGATAAAAATCTCCTGATGAAGACACTGTGAACATTATGAAATTGACAACAAAAGATTTAGACTGTTACATTAATTTAGTTGATAAAGCAGCAACAGGGTTTGAGAAGACTGACTCTGATTTTGAAAGCAGTCAAGCAGTTATACTATTGGTAAAATGCTATCAAACAGCATCACATGCTACAGAGAAATCTTTCATGTAAGGAAGAATCAATGTTGAAAACTCCATTGTTAAGTTTTCTTTTCAGAAATTGGCAAAGCTACTCCAACTTTCAGCAACCACCACCCTGATCAGTCAGCAGCCATCAACATTAAGGTAAGATCCGACACTAGCAGAAAATTTGTAATTGCTAAAGGCTCAGATGATCCTTAAGATGTTTTAGCAATAAAACATGTTTAGTTACAGTACATGCATTGCTTTTTAGACATAATGCTATTGCACACTAATAGACTACAATGTAGTGTACATATAACTTTTATGTGTATTAGGAAATGAAAAAAAAATTATGTGACTTGCTTTATTGCAAAGTTCACTTGGTATAGAATTAAACCTGCAATATCCCCAAGGTATGTTTGTATTTTTGTAAGTTCTAGGAGATATTACTCATGTATTCATCCAATGAACATTTATTGAACCCCTACTTTAATATGTTCCAGGTACTTCTCTAGGCACTAGCAGTGCAGCACTATAGATATAGAAAGCACCTGCTCTGAAGGAATCCATGTTCTAGTTGAGGAAACAAACAATAAATAATTATACAAAATATATGTCGGAGAGTAATAAACACTATAAAGTTAAAATGGAATAGGATCAGAGGAGAATAGGGACAGGGCATGAATGTTATAGAGAAAAGTCCTCTCTGACAAGTTACTGAGTAGAGATCCAAATTAAGTGAGGGGGAGATTCACGATAAGACCAAAAGGAAGAGGAACATTCCAGAAGTACAAAGGTCCTGAGGGGGACATGACTGTGGGATGTTTGGAGAATAGCTAATAGGCCAGCGTGGCTGGAATAGAGTAAGTGAAAGGGTGGTAGAAAATGAGGTCAGAAGGTCGCCAAGGTTGGTTCGTGTGAGACCTTGTAAGCCAAAGCAAGACATTGCATTATATTCTGAGTGTGACAGGAAATCATTGGCAGGTTTTAACAAAGAAATGACAGAATTCTATCTCTATTTTGTTTTAATCACTCTGACTGCTGTCTGGAGAATAGGTTGGGATGGGACAAGGTTGGAACAGGGGAAATAGCTAGGTGGCTATTGCAGCGGCTCAGGAAGAAAATGACAGTCACTCAGACCAAGTGCGGCCAAGAAGGTGGTGAGAAGTGGTCATACTTGTGATATATTCTTAAGATTGAGCCAACAGAACTTGCAAATACATTGATGTTGCATGTGAGAGAAAAAGAAACCAGATTGACTCCTGGGATTTACATAAATGGTGATGTTGTTTACCACAGTGGAGAATGCTCAGCGAGGGACTGATTGTGAAGATGGAGGAATGTGCGTGGTTTAGATTTGTTTAGTTTGAGACATCTGTTAGACTTCCCAGTAAAGATGTCAAGTTGACTATTGGATAAAAGAGTGTGGATTCAAGAGAGCCAGGTACTGGAGATAAAAATTTGAGTGTTCAGCCTGCGGGCCTGAGTTAAATCACATGGAAAGGGAGTGCAAATAGAGGAGAGAGGAAGGTGAAGGGCTGAGCCCTGGGCCACCCACACGGACAGACTGGGGAATGAGAAGGAACAGCAAATTAGACCGAGAATCGGCAGCCAGTGATGTAGGAAGAGATGGATTAGGTGTCGTTCCAGAAGCTAAGTGAAGAAACTCTGTCAAAAAGGAAGGCATAATCACCATTACCTAATGCTGCTGAGAGGTTGAGCAAGCTAAGGATCGAGATTTATACATTGGCTTTGGCAACAGGAAGCCTGTTCATGACTCTGATAAAAACAGCTTCAGTGGAGTGGTCAGAACAAAAGCCTGATTAAATGGGTTAATTTGAGATTAATACTAGAGGTGTTAGTTTGAGCATACAGATAAGAAAAAGAAATAAAACTGGTCTTTCTTAATGGATGATATAATTGTCTACATTGAAAAACCAAAATAATATGCAGTCAAAGTATTGTAATCAATTAGAGAAATCAGCAGTACTGCTGGATACAGAGTCAATGTACAAGAATCAATAGGGTTACCGTACACAAAAACATAAACGTAAATTTTGTTTACAAAAATAGGCAATTTTCAATAGCAACAAAAAATAAGGCATGTAAGAATAAAATTGTAAAACTTCATTGAAAGACATTAAAGGCCTGAATAAATCAAGAGGTAAGCCATGCTCATGAATAGAAAGAGTTTTGTAAAGATGTCCATTTTTCCCATTTTAATGGGATACTTCAAAGAAATTCCAATCAAATTCTCAATAAGGTTTCTCATCAAATATAATAAGCCAATAGTAGATTTATATGGGATGCAAAGGATCAAGAAGAGCCATGATGGTTTTGAAGAAAAAAAAACAGGTGGCAAGACTCATAAAACTGTAGTAATTTTTAAAAGGTATGGCAATGGCGCAAAAGGGACAAATAGATCAATGAAACAGAATAAAGAGCTCATAAGCAGACCTGAATATGTAAGGGAGACTTGATATCTGACACACGACATGATTACTGATCAGCAAGGAAAGAATAAACTCTTCAATATAAAATGCTGGATCAGTTAGTTATTCAACCTGAAAAAAGAAGTAAACTGGATTGTTACCTAACTATGTGTAAAAATCAACTGCAGACACAATGAAGCCCTAAATGTAAGAGGCAAATTTTAAATCCTCTAGAATAAATTATGAAAATATACTTAATATATTTATGATCTCAAGATAGAGTAGGATTTCTGAAACAATACACAGAAAGAAAGAAAGAGAGAGAGAAGGAGGGAGAGGAGGAATAGGAGGGGAAGGAAAGGAAAGAGAAGAGAAGAAAGAGGAAGGGAGGGAAGGAGGGAGGAAGGAAGGAAAAAATTAACATATTTGACTCATTGAATTTTAAACTCCTATGATTCAAAAGATGCCACAAAGTTAAAACATTTGTCACAGTCTTGAATAATATATTTGCAATGAATATATTTGATAAAACATTATAATATATAACAAATCCCAATATGTTATAAGAAAATCTAATAGAAAAATGAGCAAAAGCTTTATATAGACATTTCAAAGAAGAGGGCCTCCAAAGGGCCAATAAATATATAATTAGAAGCTCTATCTCACTAATAATCAGAGAAATGCCCATTAAAATGTACTATAAGACTTCTTACGCATGATATTAGCAAAATCAGAAAGTTTAATACTACCAAGAGATGACAAGAGTGTAGAGAAGCAAGAACATCTCATTCACTGCTTGTGAGAGTGAAAATTGAAACCAACCCTTTGGACAGCAATTTGACAATACCTTGTCAAGTCAAAGATAAGCACATGCTAGGACTCAGCATTTAACTCCTGGTTATATATCCCTGAGAAACTCTTACAGAAAAGTTGGTACAACATAAATGCATGTGAACAGGAGAATGAATAACTAAATTATAGTATTTTTATATAATGTATTAATACAGCAGTGGAATGAATTATGAGCTACCTATTTCAATATAGATAAAACTTAAATATCCTTGTGAAAAAAAAGAACAAGTTGCAGAAGTCTGTGTACAAAGTTTAATAACATAAAACAACAATATATGAAGATATAAAAGAAAACTCAAATCAGGATAGTGCCTGTGTTAGACTGGTTCTGCAAAAAGCAGACACCAAGACAGATTAGTTGTGCAAGAAACTTATTAGGAGAAATGGTTGTGAAGGATATAGGGGAAGAAGTAGGAGGAGGCAGGAAGAACCATCACACTACAATGCAGGTCTGATCCCCGGGAACGAAAAAAGGGAAAGAAGAAGGTGGCAGGAGTCTCAGACTGCAGCAGGGGCAAAGAAAGTTGTGGCCAGGCTGATGAGGAGTCCTTGAACCAAAGTCACCTAATAGGGAAATCCTGCGTGGGACAAAAATGGACCTGCACTTGTATCCCCATTTGCTTAGTCCTTGCTGGGAGCATCCAGGGGGAGGCAAATACAGTGGTAAGTCCAGCAAGGAATCAGCTGGGACAATCACCAACTTTGCTCCACGCAGTGGGAGATCTGAGTGTCCCCATTTTCATCATGCCACATGAGTACTCTCTGGGGCAGGGAGTAAGGGGAGGGCGGCAGTAGATGGGATTCAGGAGAGAGATAAAAGAATCTAAATGCATTTGTAATATTTTTTACTTTTGGAACTGGGCAGTGGAGACAAAGATGTTCACTATAACATTCTCTTTATTTTGGGGGAGGGTGAGAAAGGAAGAATGGAAAGTTAAGAAGTTGAAGCAAAGCTTTCATGCAATTTTGCTGTAAAGAGGAATCCAGCAAAAGGATTAAGGAATAAGAGTTACTGTAGCCTTCTTGATGCTGGTCTGGTTGATTGGGAAAAATTTAATGCATGAGAAAGAAGGAAAGTTGTAGGACCAAAGCCCTTGAGTGCTGAGAGAGGATGAGCCCCAGTACACAAAAGGAAAGAGCTGGCCTTAAATAGGAGCAAGGAAAGATTATCCACCCTTGAAAGGCTGAATTTATGAATAAAGGTGAAGGTAGAAGAACGGATTTTGCGGTGAGAAAATAAGGAAGTTCTCAAATGGCTGTTATTTTCTCAGCAAAATAAGAAACACACTGATTGGCTGAGGGTATGAAAGAAGAAAGTGGTTTTTGAGGATTGAGGAGAGTGGAATTGCCAGGGAGTTCCGAGGGTTCACTTGAGGTTTGTGGTCAGAGTTTTAAAATGATACCAGTCAGCAAGGCTGTGTCTTTTCTCTGGCCATGTGCAGCCACTCAGACGCAGTCATGCTGCTGGCCCAGAGGATGGAGACATGGGTTTAACCAACGTGAAGTTTTACCAAGAAAGTATGAGGAAGGGAGATAAAGGGGAAGGATTTGAGAGTTCTGGGAAAGGCAGAGTTACAGTCATGGGCTTTGGGAAGTGAGGATACAATTGTAAAAATGGAGAACAATTGGCAAAACAATTGGGAAAGTTAAGGGATTGGAGGTCCCTAGCACAGAGTCAAAGAATTATTGGGGACACTAGAAAGATAAATGGTGGTTAGAGCATGGGATGTTCAAAATTGTGATTTCAGAGGTAGTAGAGTTCAAAGTTTCAGACGTGACCATGGAGTAGGGGTTTGAGGTGGGTTAGAGGAAAGGAATATCACAGATGAGGAAATGAAGGAACCCAGGGGCCAGGTTAGCAGAAGGTTGTGTGAAGTCATTTCCCCTAATGACGACAGTAGTGGTGGAGGAAATAGGGAAGCAAGTGCTCAAATAGTGAATGAGTGGACGTGATTAAAAGAGCTATGGACAACTTCAACAAAAAAGGGGAGTGGGTAGGATTAATTGGAAAGTATAAAATGTTTTTCTCTGAGAGCAATTTTGTTGTAGTTATTAGTCTTATCTGGAGATGTTTGAGAATTATTTCTTGCTTAACATTTTATTATGAAAATTTTCAAATATTAACACTAGAAAGACTAGTATAATGAATGCCCAAATACCCACTTCTTAGATTGGAAAATTGCTAAATATTGGTGTATGTGTTGTTTTAATTTTATTTGTTTATTTTTTAAATTTTTTGTTGCACTAGATTGAGATATTTTACAGTAAATTTCAGACATCAAGCATTTTACTTCTAAATATTAATGTATCCATGTGTCTCTCTAAAAATAAGAACATTTTCCAATATAACTATATATCATTATCATACCAAAAAAATTTAACAATTATTCCTTAACAGCATCTAATGCCAATTCCATATTCAAATTTCTCCAATTGTTGCAAAAATATCTTGTACAGCTTGTTTGCTCAAAGCCAAGTGCACTCAAGAGCCAGGATTGCATTCGAGTGCCATGTCTTTTAAATTTCTTTGTAAAGAACAGTAATCCTTTTCCCTTTCCCAAAACACACACACACACACACACACACACATTCTTTTTTTTTCTTACAACATTGATTTGCTAAATAAAAATCCAGGCCAGATCTCCTATAGAATGTCCCACCTTCTGGATTTATCTGATTGCTTTCTCATGGTATCATTTAACTCTTTTTCCTTTCCCCTATATTTTATGCAATCTGGAAGTCATATCTAAAAGCTGTATTAGTTTCA
Source organism: Varecia variegata (assembly GCA_028533085.1). Lineage (NCBI taxonomy): Eukaryota > Metazoa > Chordata > Mammalia > Primates > Lemuridae > Varecia > Varecia variegata. Next base: position 10,999,144 of record CM052445.1, read on the forward strand.
GCTAAAAATTTCTGGCAAAAATAGTTCGTAGGTGATGCTGTGAATTTCGTATTGCATCACATCAGGAGCTGCGTAATATCTAGTTGTCCCACTATTTTTGATGCTAAGATTAATGTCCATGAGAACAATAAATAACCAGGATGGTACCTTATGAATATCCTGAAAACGTCTTAGGTTTGTCCAAAAAAAAAAGTCCAGTAATCAAAAGTATGAAGCAAACACAAAAGGATGGAGATGCACTGTTTCAGAAGATTACAGAATTTTTGATACTGAAGGACTCACAAGCCAGCGGGTATTTTTATAGTCATTGTTATTAGAAGCACAAGACCTTCATGTGAAAATTTTGGAGAATAGGAGGAAGTTATGCATTATTTTATCCCCTTCCATTTTTAATCTAAGCCTGAAACTAAAGGATGACAAGAATATATTATAGATCCACCACACCCCACCCCCAAAAAAGAATTCATGGACAAGGCTGAGTATAATTTTATAATAATACTGTATGCTGGCAAAAAGACTAGGTCTTGGGTTGCATCTTAACAATAACATCCAGTATTTGTAGAGGCTCTTGCTGCTTTTTGTAAAAAGCCTGGAAGTGCAAAGGCCAAAGAAAGAAACATAATTAAAATGCATTTTATAGAGTATGTCCAGGAGCTATTGGAAAGTAGCAATAGTTCCTAAAATACAGAAGATGATTTCAGCCTTCACTTGGCTAGCATAGACAGCAAAAATTAACTTGCAACACACATTTTATGTCCCTAGATTTTTGCCACTGGACAAGCAAATATGAATTTAATCAACATAATACAGAGGTTTTCTACCTGCTAACAGCGATTACCTGGTGTATTTTGACCACTTATTTTAGGAAGTAGAAGGAGGCTTTCTTACCTTAAGGGGTACCTGATCCTGTCAACATCAGTACAATTGTCAACAGCCAGGCCAGAGAGATGCTCAGAATCTCTTGTCGGGCAGATAAGTGAAAGATGTCCACTGAGCATTCCTCAATCCCAAGGCATATCAGAGATGATCAAGAGTCTCATATGCTTGCACTGGGCTGGTTCTGTTCTATATTCACTGCATGACACAATACCAACACAGGCTGTATCTGGACCAAGATCTGTTTCTAAACCCAATTGCATTCTGAATTTCCAGGGAGCTAATAAAAATTACAAATCCCCAGGCTTCAGATGAATTTGATTATACTGACAAATTTATGCAGGTGCAAGCCCAGGGTGGAGTCTTCTGTGTTAGTGGAACCTATTAATCAAGCAGACCCCCACCAAAAATAGGATGGTTTACCTCCTCTCCTTTGGGTTTTCAACCATAGGAACCATGACTAGTTATCAGTGCAGTTCCTGTCCCCTCTGGTCAGACTAAATGCTGGAAATGCCCAAGGAAGATTTTGTAACCTGGACCACTTCTCTACAAATGGAAATTATTGCTGAAACATCTTGAACTGCTCATGAGAATTCTGTTATGCACAAATAGGCAGTCTGCACTGCACTAAAAGAGTAAGAAATATAGCATCTTAAAAAAAATCAGAATTATATTTGACCTTTCTTTGTCACTTAGATTCAGTGGGTCCTTTAAAAGCAACATGTTGCTGGATTTATTGTTTTTTCCCAGTTTATTAACCTCCATTTTTCAGTAGGTAAATTCAGTTTCCTCACAATTGTCTTTAAAAGTAATATACAGTTGTCCCTTGATATATGCAGGGAATTGGTTCCAGGACCTCAGCATACACCAAAATCCACATATACCGAAGTTTTGCAGTGGCCCTGCGGAACCCACATATAGGAAAAGCTGGCCCTCCATATACAAGAGTTGGAAATCCCACAAATACTGTATTTTCCATTCACATTTGGTTGAAAAACATCTGCCTATATATAAAGGGACCCCCACAGTTCAAACCCATGTTGTTCAAGAGTCAAATGTAGTTCATTTTACTTTCCATCTTCTTTATGTTTATCACTTAGAACTTCTGTTATTTCTTTTTGTCCACTTTGTTACTTTTGTAGTCTGGGTCAATATTTTTTTTTATTCCCTCTCCTCTCCCTGTTAACATTAATTTGGAAGTTCTATGCTTTTCAAATTGGCACATATTATACATTTTCAATGAACATATAAAATTTAATAACTATTACCTCCATCAAGATATTTTCATTGCCAACATTGCCCCAACTCTGTAAATGAAACTTGAGATTGCTTTTATTCCCAACTTTAATGCCCTTCCCTTACTTCTACCCTCAACTTCTTCCTGGGTGTTACTAAGATGGTTTAGAATTTCAGCTCTAGGCCATTACTTAGTTTTTTCTTATAGGTCTCTTCTGTTTTAAGGTTTACCTAGCACTTGCATTATCATTTTCCATTAATATTCTCATTAGCCATTGAGAGAGAGAAAGAGAGTGAGAGAGACATTGTCAATTGACCTTCTTGAGAAAAGAAATAAATACCTTCTTTACCATATCACTATTATTTTCTAGTTATCCATTCCACTTTTATTTTTGATAATTTTCCTTCTCAAAAATTTTCTTCAGATAGTGTCTGTGAGTGGTATACCCTCTATTTGCCCTGATAGACAATATCTTATCCATATATACAAATCTTAGATTATTAATACATTCCATCTCTCTCTAAAGACTTCATGCCAGCTCTCACTCTAGCAAATGGAAATCTGATGCTAGTCTTCCTTCATTAGCTACTTATTCTTTGGATCTAGAAACCTAAAACATTTTCTGATAAAAATGGTATGTCCAAGTGTGTGACATTTTTATTATTATTAAACTAAGCCTGAGCCCTGAAAATTTTTTCAATATATATCAAGTCTTTTTTTTACTGCTTTTCCTAAGTATAGAGAAACTGTCTTCTAGAAATTACTTGATTTTTGCTCCACCTCACCCTTATCCACTGTTTGGAAGTCCTATTACTCACAAGTTAAGCTCCCTGAACTCATCCTCCAAGTCTGCATATTTCCTTCCTAATTTTCATCTCTGTCCTTTTGCTCTATATAGTGAGATATGTCTTTCATTTACCTTCCAGAATTCTCAGCAATGAATAGTTTCTTTTTCAGTTCACCTAGTAAATTTTTAATTTTAGAAATTATGGAATTTTTTAATATACAGAACGGTTTTTTTCTATGATATTTGTGATTTTATTGCATCGCCTTCAAGGTTTTCATTATTTTTTATTGTTGTTGTTAAAGTTTATTGTGTTTTTTCCTTTTTTTCCGCCCCCCCCCTGCCCCCCCACTAGTCTTCTATTAGCTCCTGGTCACTGGAACCACCTGCTCTGGTTACTGAGCTTGGACTTGTTCCCTCAAGTCACCATAGCCTCTTAAGAAGTGCAGTTTTTTTTTGTCTTCTATTAATACATCTCCAAAACATACCCTAAATACACGCACTTCTCACCATCCCCACTGCTAACACCATAGTGCAATTTGCCGTCATGTCTCGCCCAGATTTCAACAGTAATCTGGATCTGGTCTCCAGCTTCTGCGTTTGCTTTTCCCCTCCCAATAACAGCCAGAATAATCCTTTGAAATCTGAAGTCAGATCATGTCACTCCTCTCCTCCTTTCCCCACAAAGGCTTCACTCACAGTAAAAGCCAAGGTCCTTGCAGTGTCCTGCAAAGGCCTACATGGTCTGGCCTAAGTTATCTCCCTCTTCTCCTGTTGCTTTGCCACAGTCCTCTGCTGTGACCAGAAGTGATACACCCTTGCTCATTTTAATTAAAGATACCAGGGAGGCCCTGCGGGAGGGTCTTTGCACTGGCTGTTCCAATTTCCTGGAGAGCTCTTCTAAGTTATCTAACTCCCTCACTATTTTTAATTCTTTGCTCAAAAGGCATCTTCCCAATTAGGCCTGCCCTGACTAGTTTAGGCTGTAATTTATACTGCCCCACCTCATATTGGTATCTCCTTTTTAAATATAAAAGCATTCTTTTATATTTTATCCTTTTTAAGCTGCTTTATTTGTTCTATTTTCATCTTTACCATCTTACATAAATTACATATTTATTATTTTTATTATTTATTTATTGTCTGTCTCTCCTGCTGGTATATAAGCTCCATGAGGCAGAGATCTTTGTGTTTTCTCCACTGATGTGTCCCAAGTGCCCACAACAGGGCCTGGAACACATTGGCTGTTTAACATATACTTGTTGAATGACTATTGAATAAAGGAATTTTTAAATTAATCTTTGTGCTATTTATTTCCTCAAATATCTGGCAATCCTAGGATATCCATTCATATTTATGAATGAAGACAGCTGGGATGGGTTTTCTCTGCAAGTAAAAAGGTGTGTGTCTCTTAACGGGAGAGAAAAAAGCAAGCAAGTGTTTATCAGGGTGCTTGGAGGTGGGCTAGACAAGTACACGTGGACCCCACCCAACCCCCACCTCAGCCTACACAGCCTCGCTCATTAGGCAAAAATGATGAGGGCTGGATCCTTCTGTGTCTACGCCAACACAACACCTCAACAGAGCAATTAATTTCTGTAAAGTGCAGGTCTAGGAGTTTAGCCTGAGAGTTTTAATATAAGACTAGGTGCTCCGTGTGCTTGTTGGTGATGGAGGGATACAAGAAGGAAAGATGGAGGAGGCAAGACTAGCATATCTCTCCTCAAGATCTCTCTTCAACTAAGCATTCTAGTAGGTTCCTCGCAACTTCCGTTCTATCTACATGCTGTCTCCGAGTCTGTGAGTGAGGAACATTCTCCAGAAGGGATAATTCTCCATTTCATGCTTCTGTGCATGTTTGGGATGAAATGCCTTCCGTTCTGATTTATTCCTCAATACAGTCCACCTTCCAGGAATTCTCCACCAAATGGTCTGTTTTGCTGATGCTCTAGCCCACACCACCAACTTTTCTTCTTATAATGACTTTATTCCCTTTTATATGTTTTAACTAGCAACACCAAAGAATTGAGGGAGAGGGCTACATAGGAAAATGTTTGTCCACTATCTAGAGCCAGGAGCCAGAGGATCTCTGAGGAAACAGTACCACTTATTAGGAAAAGAAGAAAACATTTTTCTGACATAGATAAAATTCTTAAGTTTCACTTCAGTTTTTTTTAAATACAAGTGAAATTATATCTAATATATTGAATTTAAATTGAATACTTTTAAACATCCAAGAAGAAACTTCCTATGTGCTCACTAGAAAATGTAGTCACTGTGATTCCTAAGCCATTCTTACACAACAGACTATGGTCACCATCTATGCTGTCTTCAAAATAGTGGACGAAAAGGTGTGAGACACAATTAAGACATTAGAATGATTCTACCATTCACCCACAAAACTATGTCCATAGTCACACATTTGATGTACCTGTCATATAAATTCACATATCTGGTTTACTGCAGATTCCTTTATAAAGATTACATAAATCCTTTAGTTTAATATGGTCTTTGTATTTTCAATACTCAAAAGACAACGGCAAAATTGATTTTTATAACAAACCCTTCCATTTAAAAATACAATGTATTTTATCCTTAGTGATAACCACAAAATGATAAACTGACAGTTTTTAAATGTATGTCAAATTTCTTTTGTGATCCAACAAATTGAAAAATATTTCTAAATGCATTCCCTGGTGATAACTGATAGCGGCTTTGGTGTTCTCAAATCTCTGATTCAAATACATCAGAAATCTAAAGAAATGCACTTCAGGATAAATTTCTTGAAGGTGAATAATTTCTTATAGATTTAATTCATCCTAGTGGTTCAACTGCTCCTGTTTCCCCAAGTTAATTGTAAAATAGAATAAACATGAACTGTATTACATTACAACAAAAGTGACACCAGAGCCTATGATGTTATACATGAATACTAACTGCAGGCACAGTCTCTCTAGGAAAAGCACAGGTTGCTGCAATGAAGATAGAGACTGCTCTTGAAAGAGAATGTAAAGCTCTCCAAGTGACAATTTATAATGTTTCTTCAAGGCATTGGTCGAAACTATTCTTACTGAAAACCAATGAAACAGCAATGTTCATTAACAAAGTAGGTGGATGCCTACTTGGTTTAATTTGAAGGTTACTCTAAGCTAGTTCTCCCTTTTAATGTAGTGCTATGGTGCTTGAAATTCACAAAATGCAACCCATTCCTTTGAATCTTTTAGGAGGCTCCTAATAAATATTGAAAAGTTTCTTGGGAAAAAAAAAATGCAGCTTAGAGCTAGGAGAGATCTTAAAGATCATGTATGCCTGATTTTTGCCCCCGGTTATTAGCTATATATCTAGCAAGTTACATAACCTCACTGTTCCATTTAAGGCTCTTAAAGTAAGACCATGTGGTATTTTTCTTTCTATGCCTGGCTTATTTCACTTAACATAATATCCTCCAGGTTTATTCATGTTGTCACAAATGGAAGGATTTCCTTCCTTTTCATGGCCCATTCATCCATCTATGAACACTTAGTTTGTTTCCATATCTTGGCTACTGTGAAACAATGTTGCAATGAACATGTGGGTGAAGACTGCTAAATTTCTTGGTCCCATGTCCAGAGAGAAAAAAGTTATCTTTTGAAAAGTGGAAGACAGACCATCCACTCAATTCCTGGGTCACTTGCAAGCAATCCTGCGCCCAGTATACACCTTAGCCCAGTACCTATAGCCAGGGGAAGCGTGGCCACACAGGCAGGAGGTCCTAGCATCAGTGCAGCAGCAGGAAATGAAAGTCTCTAGTATACTTTCTTAATCACATTTTCTTCCCATCTGCAAAATCAGCAATCTATTTCACAAATTTTCCTTGGGATTGAGGTATTTTATTGACTTTCTACTTAAATAAATTTAGAATGGCATATTGCCCTTCAGTGCTTTTTCAGCAAATGCCAGGGACTTAATTCATTTAATATAATGGACATCACTGATGGTGATTGTCTTCACATTTAATCTTCATTTCAATATTAGCATACATGAGAGTTAGCTCCATAGTACATATGGATTGCCTGACTTCTTGGAACACCTTATTGAGACCATCTTATTTTAATGGCTCATATTTGCAGAACATTTTACAGTTTACAAAGTGCTCTAGCATTGACATCATAATATCATGTGATAATCTGCGGTGGTAGTGGACATTGCATAGGCTTCCCTGACAAGGCTTTGCATTCCTGTTTCTGCTGAATCTCTGTTGCTCTGAGGACAGAGTTCTATTCACCTGGGCCTCAGGTGTACCAGTGCTGCTTCTCTAAGGGCGAAGGCCACCAGATGCATAATTCATGATTTGATCTTTAAAATGATCAAAATCATTTTAAAGAAAAAAATTGCTTGATGATATTTGTTAAAGTATGGTAAGGCAGACTTTATTCAGGACCATCATGATAGGTACAGGGACCACTGTAATGGGATTTTTCAATGGGGGACAGAGATTAGGCTCAACTCTGAGTGCAGCATGGGCAAGGGGGAATTAATAGCCAAGGAGCAGGGTGGAGGTCAGAGAATGGAAAGTTACCAAGAAGAAATATCAGGGGGAAGGGGGATTCTGGCTAAACTGACCTCACAGGATTCTTGCTAAAGCCAGTCCAGGGTGACCAGACGTCACCTGGGAGATGGTGGAGATTGAGGAACCTGATTAGATATTGAGGGTGGGGAGTTCTTGCTAAATTGACTTAGCAGGGTTCTTTGCTAAAACTGTATTTTACAAGGAAGCGCACAGATGGGCTAGGAGAAGGTTCAGGAGCCTAACATTTGGTCAAGCAGGCAATCTTTGCCATTACTGGGGGAAAAAAAACATTCAGGATAGAGATGCTCTGAGAAGCCAGGGGACTGGAGAAGCAGTGCCTAATTCTAAAACAAAGGAAGAAACTGAAGACATCAGTATAGTTCAGAATCTACCTTGTAGTTTCTCTATTATCCAAAGAGCAAGAGATTTGCTCTTCCTTATTTCAAACCTCTCCGTATCTCCCACAATTGGTAAAAATCTTGGGTAATTATTACCATATTTGCATTACCATAGAGGTGAAAAAAGTAGCTTGTAGTCTTCTTACAGCTACTTCCTAAGACCAGATGCCCTGCAAAAGGGGAGCTCTTTAAAGACCCACCCACAAATTGTTGCCATCCTTTTCCTCTGTGGGTTGCTCCTATTTAGAAAAGGAACACCACATATAATTGGACCCATGAATTCTTTCCTGGATTCTCCTTTAAGTATAAATTTTAGGGCCGTAGTATAAAAGCCATCTAATAGCAACTCGTGTTGGATGTGCTTCTTATCAGCTTCTCAGTTTCCGAACTCATCAAATATTGAAGTTCTTGGAGGAAAAACCAGCCCTCCAGAACCTGAAACATTTACTTGGAACTACACTCAGAATAGAAAGAGGTAGGACAGGAAAGAAAAACAAGTTGATATAACCACAATGTTCTGTTTCTCCCAGAATGTGTGTTCTAAAAAGGACATGCTGAGGGATGGTCAAATGATGTCCTGCCTCTCCATGTCTTTTTTTCTCCAGCCCTTAGGCCCTTCAGAATAGCTCTGTCTCTGGGTAAATGGTAGCAAGTGTCAAATTACCGCCCACTGCAGGGAAACTGCTCTCTGAGGACTCAGAAGTAATGAGAACCAGAGCTGAACGGCCTCTGTCCCCAGATAATTGTGCAACTTGTGCTTGTCATCTAACCTCTTGATCTTAAAATGGGATCACACAGTAATACCTAACCTGCTTACTTCAATACACCATTTCAGGTACAAAATAGGATCATGTATGTGAAATTATGTTGAAAAGCAAAGAGCTGCTATGCAAAATCAGGAATGAAGTGAAGGTAGGATATTTTTGTTCAAATTCCAAGAATGACATTATTTCTGCTCTGAGCCACTAAAGAGAAGCCTCTAATCTAAGTAATTTTCTTTTCTTGGTTATAAGCACTTTGGGAAAGAATGTTCGTCCTGTGATGTGTTCTCTCACCATCATCTCAACAGGCCCCTTAGGCTTCTGCTTACACTTTCCTCAGTGCACCTGAAGATTTTACTGACATTTTTCTCAAGGCCCTTTTGCTTTCTGACCGCAGCCCAGTCACAAAGCTAATGCTACATTTTAGGGTTCTGTCACTGCAGCACCCCACTTCCAGGCACCAAAATCTTTTCTGATTATCCACTGCTACATTAATAAACCACTCCAACATCTACTGGCTTAAAACAACAGCAAACATTAATTTTGCTCACAAATGTGCAATTGGGGGAAGGCATGGGAGGGACATTTCATTTTTGATCCACAGGATCCTTTGGAGCTATTTGATTGGAATCTGGAGGACTCACTTTCAAGACGTCTCACACACATACTCAGCAAGCTGGTGATGGCCATCAGCTACGAGCTCATTTAGGACATGGACCTGTGTGGGTGGGCCTCCCCACAGCCTGCTTAGGCTTCCTCATGGTGTAGTGGCCACGTGCCAAGAGTGAGCATCCCAAGAGACAGAAATTTCCTAAGGCTCAGGACCAGAAACTGCCCTACTGTCCTTTCTACCCTCTTCTATCTTTCTCTTGTCTTATCACTTTGCCAGAACCACCCAGAATGATGAAGTATTATTAATATAATAATGATAGTAAAGATTCTCAGTTTATTCTTCACTGTAATGGGAATGCTTCTGATGTTTCCAATGGAGCATAATGATGGAATTGTCATTGACATATATTTGTTTTATGATGATAAAGAAGTATCCATCTATTTCTATCTTACTAAGATGTTTTATCAAGAATAAATGTCAAATTTTTGTCAGGTGCCTTTTTGGCAGCAATGAAGATGATCCTAAGATTTTTCTCTTTTAATCCATTAAAATGAGGAATTATACCAAGATAATTTCAACTACTAAATCCTTCCTGCATTCCTTCCTAGAACAACCTGATTTGGTAATGGTGAGTTATTTTTTTTTAATATTGCATTACATTTATTTATATCATATTTCATTTCGTGCATCTGTCTTTCCCACACCAAACTAAAAGGTGCTTGAAAGCCAGAAGACATTTATTGTTTATTGTTTTCCCCAAGTCAAGTACAGTGACTGGTATACAGTAGGTTCTTAGAAATATTTGTTAAATAAATTACAGGAATTCAATAACTATTTATTGAAGTCTTCTCAGCCTCATTTCCTGGAAAGGCATTGCAGAGTGATTAGCAGAATTTTGATCTATCACTCCCTTTTCTCTGCTATGTGCATTGTTTGGTCAAGTTAGTGTATCTGCAACCACAACGCTGCAAATGGGCAGATAGACATTGTGCACAGGATTTATTTATAGGAGTCATAATATTTGCAATCCATTCGTTACACACACACACACACCCTTGACCTGGCAAAGAATTGTAACGGCACCCCTTATCAGATAGCCAATGGCACCACTATGTCAATGGCCAGTAGCTTCTAATTATTCCTGCTAAAAAATGTCCTTTAATGTTTTCATTCCTACTATCTTTCTTAATACTATAGGGTTCTGAATCCCTGATTCTGTTATCCATGCCTCAGTAGCCCAGCCGCAAGGAACTAAATTCAAATTGCAAATATATCTGCCAGATTTCAGTGTGTTTCCATGGCGGAAGGTATGCTGATGAGCTCCAAAAATAGCCATAATCACAAACACTCACATTAACCATTTGGGAAAGACATTACCACTGTTTATACTTTCAAAATAAATACATTTTTCAATATAAATAAGGCAAATGAAAGCCACATAACCAAATTCAAGCCCTGATTCCAGACCTTTATTCATAGACTGACACATAAATGTTCAACACCACTGCAACTTCTGTTGCAAACAAAATATTTTCAAATGATTAATAAAATTCCTAACAGGAACTAAAAACCAGAAATTAAGGAGTTTCTAATACATGCTTATAGAAAAAAAAGTCTATCTGTAAATTTTAATGAGATTCTTCAAAGAGGCCATATAAATTATTATAAAATTTAGAGTTGCTGACCTAACTTTTAAGCAAAGTAGGCATTAAAACCTAATTTCACCATCTGGAAGAGTTAAAGCCTCTACAAACAATATATATCTTGCATATGACAGACACTCAATAACTAAATAATCCTAGAATTGAAGGGGAAGATCCCTTAAGAGTACCAAATGAGAGAATATGGATGAAATACATATATAAGAGCCTAACACAGAAACTGGCATGTTGTAGGTGCTCAGTATTTGAATCGAATCTAGCTCAGTTGTCATTGATTGAAAATACATATTCAGGTAAAATCTTTGCAGCAAGAAACATTTTTCACCATAATTCAGAGAATACAGATATGCAAATATACATATAATATATTAAACACACAGTAATAGCATTGTATAAGTAGACAGAGAACAGCACCGGATTTATAGTCAGAAAAACTAAGTTCAAGTCCCAGTTCTCCCACTTATCAGCTGTCTGGTATTGGAAACTTCACATAACTTGTCTGAACTTTCATTTTATTATTTGTAAGAATGGGAACAATAGCATCTTATCATATATTTTGTAGAAAATCAAGTGAGATCATTCTTTGGAAAGAACGACATAAATCTAAGATATCACAATCGTTGTTATTGGACTGGTATAATTTTACTCTCTAAACATTCTGGAGAGTAGCTGTGGAAAATGACATGTAAATTCATCTGCAGTATTATAGAAAATTTCAACAGGGATATTAAAATTAATACTCACTTGTATTAATAGTTTCCAGAATACTATATTATAAGAATAATAAATCACTGAAAATCAGATACAACAGATACATTTTGCACTTAACACAGTGAATGATTTAGGGTCCACACAATTTTCATCAGAGAAGTTCACTTACGGCTCATAACCAAACAGTTCCACAGTAGCAAGTGGAGACCATTATAACAATGACCTTAAAAACAATTCAGTAACTCACTAGAGAAGTTCCTCAATTCTGGAACAGTTTTGCAAACATTTTAAAAATAACAGACAAATTGGCTAATATGTGAAATATAAATCAGTTTTGGGAAGGCTGATGCAAATAATTTTGAAAAGAAATTAAGTATGTGTCACCTAATTCATCATAAAATAACTTTCAGGAAAACATGCAGAGGCTTTAAACATAAAAGGCTAAATAACACACCAAGATAGCTCTGCAATAATTGGTCATTTTATTTTTCACAATAAAATGCTAAACTATGAAGCATGGTTTCCTAGTAACAACAGTAATACTAGGTAAATAAAACAGAATTCAGCATACAGCAATCAGCAACCATTCAACTTCCAACGAAAGGTTGAAATCATTTGGATGCTTGCTTTTTCATTTCCATTACTATGAAAATGAAAAAATGAAATTGACTTTCTAAATGTAGAATTATTTTTTCAAAGTTTGGAGGAAACATTGAAGTGGTGCCCCAATGTTCACAGTCTGAGCCCTTCTTAGTCAATGTGTAATTATCCCCAACAAGGTCATTCTTACCCAGTGAGTGAAGAAGGAGCCTAAACATGGCATAAATTTTGAAGGGTTAAGGCCAACCTTACCTCTATTCCCTGCTGTCTGAAATGCTACACTTAGAAGTCTTTGGTTTTGTTTGGGAGTGTTTTGTTTTGTTCTTGTTTTGAATGTAAGGCTTTCTGGTCCCAAAATTGTTAAATGTTAATATTCCAATATGCACTCTAGTATCCTAACTGTAAACCATTTGACCAAATTAAGTGTTGGACATGTGTAAAAACTGTACTGAGAAAAAGAAGCAGAAACTGGTATATAAAAGGAAATATTTATAAATAACTAAACTTGGTAGCTGCTACTATTGAAATGCTATGGGCCTGTATTGCTCCATAATACTAAAGTCATTTAATGCTAAAATCATGAAAAAATAAAATAAATCTATAGATAGAATTTCTCTACTATACCTAAAAAAAATCTTTGGCTGGGCACAGTGGCTCACACATGTAATCCTAGCACTTCAGGAGACCCAGGCAGGAGGATCGCTCGAGGCCAGAAGTTTGAGACCAGCCTAGGCAATAGCAAGACCCTATCTCTACAAAACATAAGAAAAATTAGCCAGGCGTGGTGGTGCACACCTGTCATCCCAGCTACTCGGGAGACTGAGGCAGGAGGATCACATAAGCCCAGGAGTTTGAGGTTGCAGTGAGCTACGATGACACCACTGCACTATAGCCCAGGCAAAAGAGAGAGACCTTGTATCAAAAAAAAAAAAAAAAAAAAAAACCATCATTGACCGTCATAGCCAGTCATCAACCACCCATCACTGGCGGACAACAAAATGGTAAGTAAAGAAATAAAGTGGAAAAACTCAGAAATATGATCTCTTAAAAATGTTATGTTTATTGCTTTTGACATGTGGAAACAGGCATAAGTATCATATTTTCTGTTATAAAAATTGTTCCAGGGATGCAATAACGAAACTGATACAAACATCAGAATGCATGATATTGTATAGGAGGTGCATCATTTGGTCGTGTTTGAGAATTACTGCCACTGGCATAGCAAGCACTATTGGTTATCTACCCCAGATCCATTCCTCCCCAACCTCCTTCCTTCCTGGAAGATCACTGTTTTGTTTTGTTTCACTTGTCTACTTTACCTCTGTGGTCAAGTGCTTAGGAAAGATATTCTAAGTCCTAGCTGAGGAATAAATCTTGATGAGTCTATGCCAATCATGGTAATCCCTAGCCCGTGACTCATTTTGGAATGGGCATGTGGTACAATTCTGCTCAATAAGATATAAGATACAAGTCTGCTGGGTAGCCTTCTTCACTGCTTTAAAAAAACAAAAAGACACAGGAAAAATACCCTTTTCTACTAGACAGTGTTTTCAGGGTATGAAGGCTAGAACTATTGCAGCTGTCATGTGACGGAGAAGAAAACTACCCTAAAGATGAGCCAGTACACTAAGGATGGCAGAGCATAAAAATGGAAAGACCCCAGATCTTTCATGTCATTTATTTGCTAAATTAACCAATCCTGGAGCTGCCCTACCTCTGGGCTTGTCATTATGTAAGATAATACATATTTTTACTAGTTAAGCTGATTGAGTCGGGATTTTCTATTATTCGCAGCCAAAAGCTAACTACTATAGAACTTCTGTTAATCACAGAAAAGCATTTGAGAGGTCTCTTGTAATATCCTTGTGGACTGAAAGATAATTTAATTTGGTAGATTAATAGCTGGTTAAATAATAGAGGAAGTCTTTAGTAGTGTGTCTCAGAATTCATTTTGCCTTTAGCTTCTCCTGTTGAATATTTTTATCAAACTGATAAACATAGAGATGACATAAAATATGTAGATGACTTAGCAGAGGGGGATAACTAATATGCTAGATGGTAGAATGAAAGTTCAAAATAGTTTTTTCCAAGGAATAATAGGAATCCCCAATGCTTCTATCCTACCCCAACATTTTCTCTCCAATTCTTACACAACTCAGATGTCTTACCCATGAAGCTTTTACTTAGCCCTCACTCCTAGGCACGGTTTAACATACATACCCACTCCTGACCTTTGTTGTCTACCATTATCAAAGCACCCACCACACCATAATATTTGTTTACTTATCTGTTGTCTGTGACCTCCTAGAAATCAGAAACCATGCCTTATTCATTTTTGTCCCTTGTTTGGTGCTGTTGATGGAATAAACATATGCATGAAAAAATAAGTGAATAAATGCAAAAATGAATGAATTGATTTAACAAAGCCACTTCACTCAGTTGAAGCTGAAAGAAAAGAATAAAAAAGCAAAATTGGGAAGTTAATGGAAACTGTTAACTAAAAAACTATTAACTAAGGACCAGGAAAAATCTGAGTTCAGATCCAAGTCAACAAACAACTAAGGAAGATTTCTGAGGCGGTTTGCTCTCCTGATGGAAGCTTGTGCTCTTTCACTTTTAGCTTGTTCACGTATGTGACTATACATGCACTAACACACAACAGAACACTATAGATGGCCACCCTTTTTCACACTCTTCAAGACTTTCTTTGCAAGTGTGCTAAATAGCTTGTATTATGCTTTCAACAGCAATCATTGGGCATTTTCAGTTAGGAAGCTGCAGCCTGGTTGGAATAACTTTGTACTTCAGCCTCTCTGAAAAGTCCTTTGTTAGATGGAGACAATGTAAAGTACCTGGAATTACAACAATTACAATTATCTCTATATATTGTAATTTTTTGTTCCTTTGAGGGACTGTTTAAAATATTTTACTTTCCAATGCCACTCCATGTCCACTCTTTCACTACTCATGCATGTAAACATGTTAAAATCTGACGTGAGATTTATGCTAATTCTTAACCCTTTACAACTTACTGTCAATTATATGGTTTCTGGAAAACTTAACAATTCCAAAGATAGTATATATGTTAAGAATTAAAGAGATATATCCAATTATCTTGAGGGGGAAATAGAAAAATAATTGTTTTCAGAGAACAAAAAGAAAGCCAAAAGAATGATCTACCAAGGCTTGGTTTGAACTCAAGGTCCCATTTACTAGAAATCACAAAGAGGCTAATATAACAGTGGGCTAAATAATAAAAACCGTAATATTAGGATTTTATTTCCTCATCAAAACAAAGCTCCAGGGTAACTGCTGTGCATGGAATGAGCCCTTGGTACACATTCTTGAACCTTCTCGTTGAGGTTGTGTTGTAAAATTAAACTAAAAATTGGCATGAAATATGAACACTTGAAAATTCATGTGTCATCCCTAGAGATGACAAATTTAAACTGTAACTTAGAATTTAGAAAGTGTGACTATCAAGCACTTGAGTAGTTATTTTCGTCTACGCTTAAATGATCCCGTCAAGAGGTCACTAGCCTCTGTTCTCCCAGACTACTCCCAGTAACCACTGCCTCCTTGAGCTCTGAGTGGAAATTGTTTATAAGAAAGATAGTGTTCAGAGACATCCAAGATAACAGCTTCTCTATGCCATGACTTCTGTGATTCACAGGAGTCTTCAGCTTTGTCACAGTGTGTTAAATACAGAGAAGGGAAGAATGATCATTACACAATACTAAATGTATAAGTGTGATGGAATATAGGAAAGAATCAAATATTAAATTTTTAGGCAATAACTCACTGAGATCACACTCTATGTACTGTTACATCTTACATGTTATGTATTGATTTTTTTTAAAAATCACATTTATCAGCAGGCAGTCAAAAAATCTTATAATATCCTCTTTTTTTGTTTGTTTGCTTTTTTTGAGACAGAGTCTCACTCTGTTGCCCAGGCTAGAGTGCCGTGGCGTCAGCCTAGCTCACAGCAACCTCAAACTCCTGGGCTCAAGCGATCCTCCTGCCTCAGCCTCCCGAGTAGCTGGGACTACAGGCATGCGCCACCATGCCTGGCTAATTTTTTCTATATATATATTCTTAGTTGTCCATATAATTTCTTTCTGTTTTTAGTAAAGACAGGGTCTCTCTCTTGCTCAGGCTGGTCTTGAACTCCTGAGCTCAAACAATCCACCCGTCTCGGCCTCCCAGAGTGCTAGGATTACAGGCATGAGCCACTGTGCTCAGCCTATAATATCCTCTTAAGGGAAATATAATTGAATGGTTATGAGAAATGGTTATAAATCTATTTTCTACCACAAAATATTCAACATGAACTATTCACATCACAACGCTATGGACCTTGGGTCTGAGTCTGATGCCAAATGCAGTGAAACCTTTGGGGAGCCTGTAAGTAGAGTCTGCATATGGGAGTCTGGCCAGAAGGCAGATTCTGGAGGTTTTAAAATATGGCTCCAAATTCTTTAGCACCTCTTCTGTTCAGAGGGGTCTTTGCCCCTACTCCATGAATTTGAGCAGGCTTGTGGCTGCTTCAACAATAGAATACCGTGAAAGTGATGCTGGGTGACTTCTGAGGCTAGGTCAGAAAAGGCCATGCAATTTCCACCTGGGTCACTGAACTCTTGCTCTCTGGATGCTTCCTTCCAGGAAACTCCCTTTGGGACCTCAGGTGCCACATTGTGAGAAGCCTAAGCCACATGGCGAGGCCATGCATAGGTGGTCTGGTTGACAACCCAGATGGAATGCATATATGTGAGTGAAGAAGCCTCTAGATCACTGGCTCTCAAATCTTAGCATGCATCAGAGTCAACTGGAGGGCTTGTTACAACATAGATTACTGAGGCCCACTGCTAGAGTTTCTGATTCAGCAGATCTCAGCGGGGCTGGACAATTTGCATTTTTAAGTTTCCAGGTGATCTGGAAAAAATGCTGTAGATGATTCAAGCCACCAACCCTTGGTGAGACCCCAACATCATGGAGCATAGATAAACCATCCCTGCTCTGCTCTGTCTGGATTCCAGGCACACAAAATCTAGGAATTATCCCACCTTTACCCATTTCAGAAGGTATATTAAGATGAAGTAAAATGACATTATAAGAAACTCTTAATTCATTCTTATGATTTTAAAAGTGCAGGATCATAAACTTTCATTCTTTATTGACTAGTTTTAATTTTGCATGTGATGTAACACATCTCACAAGTCATCACAAAACATCACGGCTTTGTAACCATATCTAAGAGCCTCCCCTTGTTTAAGAGCATGAGCTTTGGGATCGGTCAGCGCTGTATTTGAAGCTCACCTCTGCTACTTACAGATTAGCACAGCAATTAATGGGGCAGGGGAGGGGCTTGTTGGAGTTTGTGTGCCTTGGTTTAAATTCCAGTTCTACTACCTTCTAGCTGTGTGTGACCTAAAGCAGGATACTTAACCTTTCTAAGCCTCTGTGTCTCCATTTCTAAAAATGACCTGAGAAGATTGCTGTGGTCATTAAATGAGATAATGCCCTCAAAGCAGTGCCTGGCACCGAGAAGTCACTTCATAAATATCTTATGAAATGGTATGCGCCCTTAGGTTTTTTTTTACCTACAAAAGCAGGATAATAATATCTACCTCATGGGGTGATTGTTAGGATTAAATAATAAACAAATAATAAGGTCTCAAGAAATAGCAGCTATTATTATTATCATTATTACTATGAAATAGGTATACTTCCTGGTATAGAAAGCATAAGTCAGCAAGTTTTACTCTAATAAAAGAGAGCTTTCCTGTGGGGTGCAGGGTGGTAGCAATACACAAAATGTCTTAGCCTGGCACTGATCAAACAGTAAGGGAGTAGATGATATTCAAAGATCCATGGTAGACTCAAAGGGATTTCTGAAGTCTATTCACATATGCTCTCAAGCCAGAGTCAGAACTGCACTAAATTATCATAGGTCCCAGCACCTGTCCTGGTAGTGTCAGGTCCGAGCAGCTGTGAACCAAGCAGAGTGTACTTTTGTTGTTATTCGGCTTCCAGCTCCTTCTCCTCTTTGTCCTCTCTGTCCCCAAGTTCAGGTTCCAGGCACCATTCCTACTAGCCCCTGTGCTAATTAACGGATCATAAGATGAGCAGCAAATCCTTTGGAATAGCAAACAGTAATGCATATGCTAGCTAATAACTGTGAAAAGATAACTTTCATTAATGAAGAGGGGCTTTTAAAAAACTAAGGACCTTCAGGGCCCCCCAGAATATATCTATAGTATTGTAATGATGGGTGAGAAGATTGCCACTTTCGAAACAAGATTTTTTCGGTTCAGTTAAAGCACAGCACATAAGAGACTACTTTCTCCCTAGCCTAGCCTACTACAAATTTTATAAGGCATAGATACAGCTTTCTTTAACAATATTTTCTTATGATATGGTCCCTTCTTCTTATAACTTCTATAATTGGAAGAATGCTGGAAGAAAATTTAAGTAAATATTTTTATTCCCTCTGATGGGAAAGAACTTTCTAAACATAAAGAAATATAAGGAATCACAAAATAAAAGACACACAGATTTGACTACATAAAAATTGAAACCTTCCATATGCCAAGAGACACCATAAGCTAAATTAAAACTGAGAAATAACATCATCAATGAAGCATTTATATTCATAACATACAAATAATTCATACAAATCAGTGAATAAAATTCTAGCATCCCAATAGAAATATGGGCTAAAATATAAACAGATAATTTACCTTCTTAATAGAAAAAGAATTGCAAAGTATATATCTTTTCCCCCTGTAGTCAATTAGCGAAGATTTGAAATACGTTAATATTTTATGTTGGTAAAGTTTCATTAAGGCTAGGATTCTTATACCTGCTCATGAAATTGGTCTAATTTTTCTGGACAGTAATCTGTATAAATAAATCGGAAGTTGTAAAAATGTTTCCAATTCTCAACCCAGTGAGCCTACATCTAAGGAAACTTGGAAAATTTTCCTAGGAAGTAAGCAGAGCTTCTGTCACAATGTAAGTACAAAGATGTTGACCACAGCTTTATTAATAACAGCAAGATGCATGGAAAAACATACCCCCGACACTAAGGGTTGGAGTTTTATATATTTATAGGAATATTATTGTACAATTTTATAATTTCAAACAGTTCTTAATGATTTGGGAAAATGTATACCAAAACAAAAATTGGTGGAGAAAAAAATTAAGATGCAAAACAGGATATATGAGGGATAGCTTTGGAAACGTTTTTGTAGTGGCTATTTGAAGATCTACACTGAAGGCTATTCTGAAATAGCATCTGGGCTCAGTAGGAAAGAAGTCTGTGATGACTAAACATCTGCCACAGGCAGGGAAGGTGGGGAGTGACCACACACGCACTCTCTGTGCCATGCTGAGTAGTATATACAGTCTGGTTCCAATCACTTAGCATATACACGTGTGGAGGGTGTGTGTGTACGTGTGTGTGTGTGTGTGTAAAATCAATACATTGTAACACTGATCGTCTTCAGATTGTGAAATTAGGGTGATCTGGTTTTCTTGTTTTTTAACATTTTGGGTATTTTTCAAGTTTTTTATGATGGGATATAGGACACATTTGCCCAAAATATTGCACCTGGACATGTTGAATATTTTAAGCTGAAGGAATCTGAGAAAACAACAGAGGCAAGAAGGTCCTTCTGACCTTCCCTTGCCCTTCTCTCTTAAAGCGGGTTATAAAACCTAAGCAGGACTTTCTGACCTTCCCCTGAAGCAGGTCATAAGACATGCCTGTAACAGGTACCCTTTCTGTACCCAAAGTAGCAGTCCCCAACCTTTTTGGCACCAGGGACTGGTTTTATGGAAGACAATTTTTCCATAGGGTCGGGGGTGGCAGAGCTCTTGGTATCAGTCTGCGGCCCAGGAGTTGGGGACCGCAGCCCAAAGGAAAGGAATATCCTTATCTCTGAAGGTAAAGGGACACAAGAGGCATCTGAATGCACAGGCCTTGCTGAGTCCCCCAGTTTATTATACTTAGTTCATACCCCTTTGTCCTGTTGTACTTCTCCACAACTTACCACTCTTCATCAAACCTAGCACAGAAACACTCAGGTCTAACCACTGCTTCCGGTCTTCATTTATTTTATGAAAGCTCCTGCGTCACATAAAACTTTTACATTAAATAAATTTATATGTTTTTGTCTTGTTAATCTGTCTTTTGTTACAGGAACCCTAGCCAATGAACCTAAGTTAAGTAGAAAGAAAAGATGTTCTTCTTTCCTTCCATCTATATCGAGCACATAATGGTTGTATATTAATTTTTTTTAGTTCTTCAAATTGTTCAAGTGATGTTTTAATTGGAGTATTACATTCATTCTGGGGAAGGCTGCAGGAGTGGGAGATAAAACACATGCAAATAAATTTTGTAGAGATTTTTTACATGTGCTTTTGTTTCTTTTTCCAGAAGGGAAATGTATTATGAGAGTTAGGAATATCTTTCCCAGTACAGGTTAACTCTAAATCTCTTTAAATTTGGCTATGAACAATAATGTGACTTTTTGTCTCCCATAAAAATCCAAGCACTTGAAAGAAAGTTTCTGTGAATGAGCTAAAAAAAAGAATTAATTTTGTCAGTATAAATAGCCAAAGGGCCTGGAACTAATAAGGCCGTATTTGAAAGTGCCAGTCTTACGGTGAGTTTTTAACATTTTGAAGCAATTAATGATGCTATTAGTGTCTTTTACTCGTTTGGATACCGCTGAGTCATTCCCACTCTTGGAGCTGATTTTGATATTTTCGCAGCTCAGATTTCTTTGCCGAGCGTATTTACCAGGTGAAGAAGCAAGTGACTCGGTTGCAAGGCGGAATTTCTTCCACCTGTGAAGCCATCTCGGATTGGAAACCACAAGCTTCTGGGAGTCAGGGACAAAGGGCCCAGATATAGCTCTCCCTTTAATTAGCTCTGTGACAATGAGACAAGTCATTTTCTCTGTTCTCTTTCAGCTTTTCCATATTTATAATATGAAAATATACTGTTACTACCCTCCAGGGAATAACATATGAGGATAAACTGAGTAAAAGATGTGAGATCTATAAGCTGACAGAAGGCAGTCTTTCTTACCGGGTCTCACTCCCAGATGACCGAGTACAAATCCCTCCTAAGGTGTGTTAATGATAATTAGGATGTTAGCTAGCAGCCAAGCAGTCAGCGATATCTGAGCTTCTGAAAGTAAATTAAGTGGGCCTTTCCCAAATTTCAGAGTTAGACAGTATCAGCAAGACGTCCAGTGCTGACTCCAGGGAGCTCTGAGGGAGGGCGCCCACTGCAGTTCCCACAGCCTCACCTAATTCTCTTCAAGCTAAAATCCATGAAGACAGTTATCCATTGCCTTCTACTAGTTCACATGTGACCATGGTTGAGTGAATTTGTCACCTTGCTCACAGCTGATGTTGGCCTTCCCCTGCACCTTTGACATGCTCTCAGTTTCCCAGAAACTCCAGAGTGAGTGTTAAGAAGAACCACCAGTACCCAGAGTGGGAGCAGTCTTTGAGAATTAGTTATTGGAGAAGGTCCATATAACTAGTGTTTTCTTGACAAAAACCTAAACATGCCAAGATACTCAAAATCTATAGGGAAAAGTTTGACAGATATGATTTTCAATCTAAAGATTTTTTTTCCTGTGGCAAAAACACTATTAACAAAGTCAAAAACACAACAACAAACTCAAAGTAGTCCATCAGGGCACCCATAAATTAATTTTTTTGAGAAGGCTTCACTGACCTCCCGCAATGTAAATCAACCCCCCGTTACATTATTCCATCACCCCTTTATCTTTCTTTCCTTACATATATGTGTACCCCTGGCAGCATTTGACAAATGATCACTCTGGACAGATACTGAGCTACGTGCTACCTATTCACACACAGACAAAAGAACAACATGACAAGTTATGCCGGGCGGCATTACATCACTTTTGGAATGATTTCTATTTCCAGATTGTAGACTATTTTTTTAATTATCTAAACTCAAATAGCCGAAAGCATGGAGAGTCTTGTTTTCTACTTATTTAAATTTTAATGAAATACATAACCCAGATAATTTGGTTATATATATATAAAAATACTTTGATTACATTAAAACTATTAATATATTCTATTTGTCAAAGGCTTGCTTTGAACAGATTTTAGAAATGCAATGTAAATACTGAACAAAAATATACACATGTAAGAAAGCACGCGATGTGGCATTTTATGTAAAATTAAAGATATTGCTGAAATTTGATTATCTGTCACCAAGGTAATTATTTCTTGGTGACTAAAGTTTAATAACATTACCACGGAGCATTAAAAAGAAAAGAAGCTTATCCAAAGTAATGAACCTTTAAAAAAAATTAAATATTTTCTGTGCATGTGTGTCTTAAAAAAGAAAATATGTATTTTCACTAAAATCGATTATTAGAGACAAACTATTCTCTGTTTTGTTTGACAGAAATAATATTTTTCCAGTTGTGCAGCCTTCTGAACAGTGGATATCATTCTCCACACAAGGATAGTAAAACCTAAATTTCCCCTCTTTTTTGTTTCTCTTAACTCCTAGGTATTACTATGATTTCTGGGGAAAAAAAAAATGCTAAGTCTTGTATCATCTTAGGACCAAGTCACAAGCAATTCAGAAATCATTTTATGTCAGTTACACTGCATTCATTTATGTGATTCTATACTTGCAACAAGTTAAGTGACTCTGCATCAGGCCAACCAAGCAAGGGGTTAAACTCCCACCCCAGGTTGTTCTGAAACTGCTGCCAACAAGGCACCAGTTAGGCTCCATGGAACAGCAGGAGCTCCCTGCAGCCATACAGGTGAGCATAACCGGCAGCAGGGCAGGTACAAGTGTACAAGCCAGCAGCAGGGACATTAATGGCATAAACCAGAAGGGGAGTAGGAAGGTACAGACAGGTGTGAGGCTGAATCTGGGCTTTGGGGCATGGGTTCTTTATGTGAATGACTTGATCTGGTGGCAACTCTTGTCTCACCTTGGACTGGCATTTTTTCAGCTGATGTGCAGCAGCCTGCTATGCCCTGGTATACTGTATAAAGCCACAAAGATGGGCTTTCTTTTCCAATGTGGCCAAATGTCCACTCTTTATAATAGGCCTCCTTTGTAGTAGACTTGGAACACCAGAAAGGCAGATTGAAGGAATTATCCAAACAATTCACACAAAGGCAGTCTCTCTTACTTGCTGATATACCCTCCCCTCCCCATTCAGCTCCCTGAGTGAATATAAAGGCAGACTTCACCATAACCATAAATACCATGCTAAATTTTAGTTTGACAAATTTGGAGAACAAAGTCAATGCTTTAGGAAGTAGTCTTCATGTGAGTCTTTTAGGACAGTATGGGAACGAGTCACACATTATTCTTTCCTTTATCACATCTATCTAAAAGTAAAGAAAGAATAATGGAACATTTAACATATATATATATATATATATATATATATATATATATGTATTCCCACCAAAAAAGCATGTATCGGGCATCCATGTACTATGTGCCAGGTCCCATCCAAAACTCAAAGGTCATTTGATTTGGTAGTAGAGATAGACACATTAGTAAAAATGTATTTCCACTGTGGGTGATGAGTACAGCCTTACAGGTAATAACAAGATACAAACAAACACACCAAAAAAGGAGTGGTCAGATCTAGCCCAGATGTTTGGGAAGGCCCCCCTGGGCAATCTTTGACCTGAGTCTTTAGGTTGAGCAAAAGTCTGCTTTGCAGATGAAGGTGAATGGCAACTCTAGGCAGAGGAATGGCGCATCCAAAGGTGCCGATGAACGGAGCAATAACAGTGTACTCAGTGACACCAACATATACTCCTATCCAATGAGGGGATAAGGTGCAGTGTAAGGAGGAGAAGGGGTGGAAGTTTTTGTCACCAATCTAAGCCTTTGACTGCTTTCTGTAAGCAAAGGACAACTATTGAAAAATTTAAACATGGATTCAAACTGCAGATTAAAATGAGTATTGTGGAGTCAGAGAAGGGGATAGATTGAAGGGGACGTAGACTGGGTACACGGAGGCCAGCTAATGGGCCAACTGTTAAAGCTCCTGGGGAGATGTTGGGGGCCTGAGATGACTTTAGATGATGAAAAGGTGATTTCAAAGGAAAAGCATTGGGTCATTAGGTCCCAAAATGAGTTGTAGTAAAGCTGAATGCTATATGGGGTTCAAAGAAAGGAGAGCAATGGATTAGAGAGACTGAGATGCTGTCTGCATAAGGAGAGGAGAAGGGAGAGAAGGCGAAGGGGATACATGGCAAAGGCATTATTACATCGCATCTAATTGGAAATGATGCCCTCTCCTTGGAACTACACTAAAATTTGTCATCGTGGTTTGCACTGGAAATAAATGTAGTAATAAATTCAAATGTTGAAGAAAGAAAAAGAGAAAAAAGGATAGAAAAACTCGTTTTATGTAAATGAATCTTTTTTTAAAGATGGAATCTGTGTCACTCAGGCTGGAGACCAGTGGCATGATAATAACTCACTGCAGCCTCAATCTTCTGAGCTCAAGGATCCTTTTGCTTCAGCCTCCCAAATAACTGGGACTGCAGGCCCTCTTGTGCCACCATGACTGGCTAATTTTTTTATTTATTGTAGAGAGGGGTGGGGTTTCTCACTATGTTGCCCAGGCTGGTCTGGAACTCCTGGTCTCAAGCAGTCCTCCCGCCTTGGCCTACCAAAGTGCTGGAATTACAGGCGTGAGCCACCGCACTCAGCCTATATAAATTAATCTTGTATCCTTGGAACACATGTTCTGCTGCTGGGATACCGGGACTAAAACTGTGCACTCCCAGGTCTCCTCTGGCCAGATTCACAGCACCTATTCAGCTTCCCTGTAATGCCTCTGGGAACAGAATGAGTATCAGATCTTTTAGAAACATTTTCACAGTCAACCCTGCCCATTCCTTTAGGAATCTGTCAAAATCCTCCAGCAACATCTCTTTGGGAGTCCTTGGGTTCTGATCTTCCCCCCTTGGCTCCAGACTGGCATGCTCTTTTCCAAAATGGAAAGATGTCCTATGGGAATTCTCTCCACCTGGACCTGAAAGAACCAACCAGGCCCCACCTGCTCCCTGGTCCTCACTCAGATCTGTTATTTTAGGAAGCTCATTCTGGATACTGAAGAGAGAATTAACTGGAAAGAAACAAGAGCAGTAAGCAGCCAGTGGTTGTCTAGACTAGATGGTGGCTACAGTGACAAAGAGAAATGAATAGTTTTGAAAACTATTTATCAGGATCTCAGGGGCAGATTGTATGTGATGAGCAAGGAGCAAGAGTCAAGGAAACTCTCAGGCTTTTGATCCAAGCACTTGGGTAGATGGAGTTTCCATTTATTGAGCTATGGGACATAGGATTCAGGAAGTTCAATTGCAGACCTCTAAGCAGAGATGTTCAGCAGTTCAGATATAAATGTCTGGAGGTCTGGAGAAAACTCTGAACTGAAAAAAATAATTCTCATATCCTTAGCATATAGATAGCACTGTTAGAATCTCCCTGGGAGAGTGAACTGAGTGCAGATAACCAGACCCTGGAGGAACACCTGTATTTTAAAAGTTAGAGAAGAGAGGCCTTTGGCAAAGAACAGGAAATTCTACTGGAGAGGCAGCAGACAGACCAGGAGAGTAAAACTCACAGAAATACACATGAAGGGGGCATCGTCAACACTGTAAAGTGCTGCTGAGAAGTCAAGATACTACTAAAAAGTGTTTATTAGATTTAGGGACACAAAGGCCACTGATGACCTTGGAGAAAGCAGTTTCAATGAAGTGGTAAGAGCAGAAAACAAATTACAGCGCCTTGTGGGGAAATAGTGAAAAGAAGAAACGGAGAGACCAACGGTAGACAATTTATTCCCCAAGTTTGCCCATGAAGAAGAGGAGGGAAAAAGAATCAGTGAAGAAGGACATTGTCTTACTTTATTTTCTGTTGCTTATAACAGAATACCTGAAAGTGGGTAATTTATAAAGAAAAGGAATTTATTTCTTTCAGTTCTGGAGGCTGAGAAGTCCAGGATTAAGGGGCCACATCTGGTGAGGGCCTTCTTGCTGGTGGGGACTCTCTGCAGAGTCCCAAGGTGGTGCAGGGCCTCACATGGTGAGGGGCTGAGTGTGCCAGCTCAGGTCTCTCTTCCTCTTCTTATAAAGCCACCAGTCCCGCCCCCTGGTAATGCACTAATCCATTAACCCATTAATCCATTAATTCATGAATGTGTTAATCCATTCTTGAGGGCAGAGCCCCTCATGACACAATCACCTCTTAAAAGGCCCACCTCCCAATACTGCCACATTGGGGATTCAGCCTCAACATGAGTTTTGGAGGGGACATTCCAATCACACAGACATGTGCTAAAGATAGGTGTGACTGAGAAGACATGACATAACAACAACAATAATCAGAGAGCAATGTGAGAAATCAGAAAAGGGAGCAACGGTTGTGAGCTTGGGTGACTGGGACTGCAAAGCAAGTACCAAATCTTCATGGAAGTCAGGACGGTTGAGTTCAAATCCTTGCTCTGGCACTTACCAAGTTTCCTCACCTGTAAAATGTGGATAATTCTTACTTTTTTGAGATCATCTATAGAAAAGTATACTTGCCATCCAGTAAAAATTTACCACACATTCCTTTCTCTTTCGTTCCCCTCCTTTTGTAGGCTAAGACAAAGTGGCAAGACAACTTTAGTACAAGACCATGGAGATATAAAACGTAGAAACTTCACATATGAAAGAATGTTTGTATTTTCATATTTAAAATACACTATTTGCTATGATAACGTCATCTCATGTGTATTTTACACCGCTTCAAACTTTGTTCTGTTGTTTCATTTTCATCTCACAACAATTCTATGAAGCAAGTAGGGCAGGTATTCTTATCCCGTGTTAGAGAGAAAGAAACTGGGGCACGCTGAGGTTAAGGGACAGCCCATCCTCCGTTGTTAGCAGTGGAGGCTGGGCTAGAACGATCTGTGCAGTCAGTGCTTTCTTTAGGAGCCCTGTAATATGCAGATAAAAGCTAATTTCAGTATAAGTAGCACATCTAGAACAACGATAGGTGGGAAATTTTTTGCAACTTACTTTTGAATTTTTGGAAATAAATTTATCAGTTTAAGTTTCTTTCAGCTGGATTTCATATCATTATCCCCACAATGACTAATTCCCCAGTACTGAAGCCTCCTAGTTTCTGAGACTGGCCAAGTGTTAGCCTTTAAAGCTAAGGAGCCATAAGAGCAGAGAAGTTTAGTTCTGTTATCCCTGCAGCAGGGCCTGAGCCCCAGCGAAAACAATAAAGAAAAGAAAGCAATAAATCCATCCAAGAGTGACACAGCAACCAAAGAGAGAAAGCTTAGGCAAAACATCCAGGAGAGAGGAGTTTTAGCAAAATGGAACTGCAAAAGAAGATTGATATTAACCCAAACCAAAATACGACTCCAGCAAAAGATTGATATTAACCCAAACCAAAATACTTCTACAGCTGCTGCTGCTGCTACTACTACTACTACTGCTACTACTGCTACTACTGACAACAAGAACAACAACAACAGTCACAACAATACAGGGGACAATTCAACTTCACACATACCAAAAAAAGGTGTGGACAAATTCGGTTTCTGGTGAGGGCTCTTTTCCTGGCTTGCAGATGGCTGCCTTCTTGCTGTGTCCTCTTATAGCCTTTCCTCTGTGCTTGGAGAAGAGAGAGAGCTCTGTGTTGTCTTTTCCTCTTCTTATAAGGACACCAGACCTATTGAATTAGGGCTCTACCCTATGACCTCATTTAACCTTAATTGCCTCCCTAAAGGCCCTATCCCCAAATATCATCATCAACACATGAATTTTTGTGGGTGGTATCACAATTCAGTCCATAATAGGAACCAAAGTCTATAACTTTCAAACTAAAAATTATAATACCCGAAAGAGTAACCTGAAAGATCAAGTGGAAGAAATTGTTAGAAAAAAAGCAAAAGGAAAAATTACAAGGGGCTAGAAATTATGAGGAAAAAACATGAGACTAGGCAGACAGATCTAGGAAACACAGCATGAGAATGACAGAAGTTCCAGGAAAAAGAAAATTATAGGTTGAGGGGAGGCAATGATTATTTGGAGGAGAGGCACAAAAGAAAAACAATGTCCCTGAGTTGATGGAAAAGTATAGATTTTAAGCGCTCACCGAGTTTCATGCAGGACACACAGGTAGCATGTCCAGGTAAAATTCCCAAAGCCTTAAAAAAAAAAAAAACAACTCTTATAAGATTTCAAATGATGGGATACTATCTAGGGAGAAAAGGACAACCACTACATAATCCTAAAAACATCCAAGATACCATTCACTAGCTAGGTTAAAGATAAGATATTTGCCAAATGCAAGAATTCAGAGAAATCCCATTGAGAAGAGTATTGGAAATATAACTACAACCAGATAACAAATTAATAAGAATAAAGACCTCAAGAAAAGGAAAGATAAAGATAAAAGGAAACAGCAGTGAATACTTAACCTTGCAACAAGAATATTTTAAGATTAAATGGATGATAACCTAGGAATGTATAAAATATGTCCTAAATAAGGATTCTTACAATAAAATAGTTATGCTACAAGGGAAAGAGTATAATAGTTTGGAAAGTAAGAAATTACCTCAACAAAACCTAGGAAGTAGGGCAGTAGTGAAGAAAGGAGTGAGGTAAAGTTTTCTGGAAGTCACTTCTATATGTAGGAGTCAGGAAGGAGGGAAGTAGAAATATTCTAAAAATGCCTCTTTGGGGGCTGAGTCAAAAGCCTTGCAGTAACTGGGGAAAATAGTTTCTTGTTGTAACACAATGACATATATTTATGAGTGTTTAGGAAAAGGATGATAACTACTAGTTGAATGGAAAATTATAGGGGGAATTCTAAATTAAGTGGGGAGCAGAGGTAAGAAAGGAATTAATAGTAACATTATCAAATCACAAAAGAGAAGTAAAAGGAAAAAAGAAACCTCAGAATAAAAAGTAATAGTTATCACAGATGAAATAATAAAACATAATAATAATATGGTATAAAATCTGCAGAAAAGTATCAAACATGAATGGAGATGTAAAAATTCTTGTAAAAATATTAACAAATAGACCTTAGCATTATATCAAAAGAGAATAATTTTCTCTGATCAAGTGGTGTTTATTCTGGGGTTTTAAGTATTGTTTAAAATTACTAATATAGTTCTTTACATTAACAAATTAAAGGAGAAAAACCAAACTATTTTATCACTAGGTGCTAAATATTCTTTGATAAAATTCAGCAGCTATTCTTCTTTTATTCTTAATAAAAACTCTAAGTAAAATAGCAATAAAAGGAACTACTTAAATATGATAAAAACCACTCACCAAAATGAATTACAAAATATCATTTCAAAGCTGTGAAATGACATAGCCTTCTACCACCATTATTATGTAACACTGTTTTAAGATTCTAGAAAATTCAATAAAATAAAATTGAATAATTCTTATAAATTAAAAGAGAAGAGATTAAAAACTTAGTTTGTATATACTGATGACATTATTGTATACCTAAAGAATATAAGAGACCTTAGTAAAACACTACTAGAATTTAGTAAGAAATTTAGTAAAGTAGTTGAACACATAATGAATGTACCAAAGGCAGTTGACGTTTTTCTCTATTAGCAAAAGTTGGTAGAAATATTCCATTTATAATGACTATGAAAACTATTAAATAAACATTTAGATATAAATTGAACAAAAATAACATAGGATCTGCATAAAGAAAACAATATAATGTTATTAAATGACATAAAAGAAGTTATAAATAAATGCAAAGTGATTTTATATCCTTGCACAGGAAGACTTAGTATCATTGAAATGTCAAGTCTCTTCAAATTAATATATGCAGGAAATGAAAGTCAAATTATACTTCTAATTTTAAAAAGATGAAAAGTTTGAATAATATGATACTAAAGTCAATACGGATGAATTCATGTCCAAGAATAGTGAAGAAAATTACTTACAAGGATAACGAAGAAGAGGGCTTATCTAACGGGATATTAAAATATATCATAGAACCACTGTAATCAAAACTGCATAGTACTGACACAGCAATGGACAAATATATCAATGAAACAGAAGAGAAAATTCTGAAATATATCCCATTATACAGGAGAATTTAATCCATTATAAAGAGCATTTCAATTCAGTGAAAAAAGGATGGTTCAAATAACCAATAATGTTGAAAGATTTGATTATACATCGGGAAGGAATAAGCTAATACCCTATTTCACACAATTCTAAAACAAAACTCTAAATGTATAAAATACTTAAATATAAAAAATGATATAATAATTATTTTATAAATGGGAAATTTGGCTTATACATACAAACCAGGGATTGGAAAGACTTTTAAAACCAAACAGAAATCCCAATACTCTAAAAGTAAAGATGAAAATATTTAATCAAATAAAAGTTTATAAGGCAAAAAATATGATAAGCCAAGTCAGTGCACTGATGAATAGATTTTTTAAATTTGTACAGATATAACAGATTAATATCTTCAATAAACAAAAATCTCACAGATATTCATGAAAGCATGATGGGAAAAGGGTATGAATAGACAATTTATAGAAAGGCAAATCCAAATCCCCAGTATGCATATGACAGGGGATTTTTTTTCATTTATTTTTACATGTATATATTCATGGGGTACAAGTGCAATTTTGCTACATGCATATATTGCATTGTGGTGAAATCAGGGCCTTCAGAGCATACATTACTGATGCAATGCACATTGTACCCACTAAGCAACTTCCCATGACCCAATCCCTCCCACTTTCCACTCCCCAAGTCTCCATTGTCCATCATTCCACACTCTGCTTCCATGTGTACACATTATTTAGCTCTAACTTATAAGTGAGAATATGTGGTATTTGTCTTTCTGTATCTGAGCTGTTTCACTTAACATAATGGCCTCCAGTTCCATCCATGCTGCTGCAAACGATATGATTTCATTCTTTTTTATGGATGAATAGTAATTCATTGTGTACATATACCACATTTCCTTTCTCCAATCCTCCACTGATGGACGCTTAGGTTGATTCCATCTTTGCTATTTTGAATAGCGCTGTGATAAACATATGAGTTCAAGTATCTATTTGATATACTGATTTCTCTTCCACTGGGTATATACCCAGTAGTAGGATTGTGGGATCATATGGTAGTTCTGTTTTTAGTTCTTTGAGAAATCTCCATACAGTTTTCCATAGAAGTTTCATTAATTTACATTCCCACCACCAGTGTACAAGAATTCCTCTTTCTTGGCATCCTCACCAACAACTGATATTTTTTGTCTTTCTAATAATAGCCATTTTGATTGGCATAAGATATCGCATTGTGGTTTTAATTTGCATTTCTCTGAAGGTTAGTGATGTTGAACCTTTGTTCATATGCTTGCTGGCCATTTGTCTTATTTTGAAAAATATCTATTAATGTCCTTAGCCCACTTTTTTGTAGGGTTATTTTGTTGTTGTTGTTATTGTTGAATTGTATGAGTTCCTTCTGAATTCTGGATGTTAGACCCCTATTGGATGTATAGTGTGCAAATATTTTTTCCCATTCTGCAGGCAGTCTGTTCACTATGTTGATTATTTCTTTTGCTGTGCAGAAGCTTTGTAGTTTTATTAAGTTCCTTTGTCTACTTTTTATTTCTGTTGCCTGTGATTTTCAAGTCTTAGTCATGAATTCTTTGCCTAGACCAATATTCAGAAGAGTTTTCCCTAAGTTTTCTTCCAGTATTTTTATAGTTTCAGTTTTTACATTCAAGTCTTTAATCCATCTTGAGATGATTTTTGTATATGGTAAGAGATAAGGGTCCAGTTTCATTCTTCTGCACATGGCAATTCAATTTTCCAAGCACCATTTATTGACAAGGGTATCCTTTCCCTGGTGTATGTTCTTGTCAACTTTGTCAAAGATTAGTTGACTGTAAGTATGTGGCTTTATTTCTGGGTTCTCTATTCTGTTCCACTGATCTATATGTCTATTTTTATACCCGTATCATCCTGTTTTGGTCACTATAGCCTTGTAATATAATTTGAAGTCAGGCAATGTGATGCCTCCAGCTTTGTTCTTTTTGCTTAAGATTGCTTTGTCTCTTTGTCTATTCAGGATCTTTTTTGGTTCCATACGAACTTTAGAATTGTTTTTTCTAATTATATGAAAAATGGTATTGGTATTTTGATAGGAATTGCATTGAATCTGTAAGTTGCTTTGGACAAATGGTCATTTTAATGATATTGATTCTTTTGATCCATGAGCATGAAATGTTTTTCCATTTGTTTATGTCATCTACAATTTCTTTCATCAGTATTTTGTAGTTTTCCTTATAGAGATTGTTAACCTCCTTGGTTAAATGTATACCTAGGTAATTCTTTATAGATATTGTAAATGGGATTGCTATGAGGGTACAGTTATTAGTTGAGGCTATGGCGAGATTTTGCTGGGGATTTGGTCATCAACTGAACCACATTCTCAGGAAAGCATTCTCCAATCCTTTAGCCAAGGTTAGATTTCCTTATTATTTACTTCTTTACATCTTTTCCCTTTATCACAACTCTCATGACATGTTATAATTATTATTTTAATTGCTCATCTTTCCTACTAAAGTATGTTTTGTGCAACAAGGACTGTCTGCCTTATTCACTCTTGGCTACTTGCATAGTTTCTAACATTAACTTGTGGCTCAGAACTCAATTAATACTGATTGAAGGAATGAATGATTCCCTTGTAAGGATCTCAAGGACAGGGGCAACATTATTTTCTTCTCTACTCTAGAGTCTATCACCTCAGCAGGAACTTATTGAATGAACAGATGAATAGATGAAAGAAATATTACAATTATGATACATGAATGATGCAACCACTTCCTACATTAGACTTAGATAATTTTGAAGATGCCAGGCCACTTGGTGGCATTAAAGGAGAAGGGAGCTAGTGAATAGGAATTTTAGGGATGGGATTTACTTATTTACATCTGATTTGAGACAGATGAATCATATCATTTTTCCTCTATAGATTACTTGAGTGTTGAGGGATAAATATATTGATGCCTAGAGATATTCCTGAATACATGGGTTTCTAAAGCCTTATATAGCACAGACATGCCCACCCCATCTATGGCTGCTTAGATAAGGCATTAACATTGACCCAAAATATGACTCATTTTATTCTCTCTTTCCAATTTGAATTTGGGAAACTGAAAGATTCTAGAGCTAAAAGAGCATACAAAATTGGAGCCAAATCAGTACTACAAGTGGACAAAGCCAATGACAAGCATACCTGAAGAGAACAGACAGGCCCATGCATACCAGAGAGGAAGAGATGAATGGAGCAGGCATGCAGGGACAGCAGACTGCCTGGTACCATGAGAGATGAAGAGAGCAGGCACATTTATCTATTTTATTTACCCATTCATCCATTCAAATATTTGCTGAACCTACTAGGAGTCCTACATTACCACCAGTGCTGGGGATTCAACAGTAAATGGGACGATAAAAGTCCCTGGTTTCATAGGGCTTGAAGTCCTCTAAAAAGGACTGATAGGAACTTATTATGGAGTGTCACAAATGTTATGATAAGGAAAGTTCACGATGCTATGGGAACATAAAACAGGAAATCCAACCTGGTCTAGCCTTTGGCAGACTTTTCAGTTCCAATCCCTGTGTAGCCCAGTTGTATCTCATTTCCTGTCCTTCAATACCTATGAGATTCCTTTTCATCCCTGCAAGAGTAAAAAAAGAGCAAGAGCTCTTTTTTCATCAGCATACAATCTGACACATTTTGTCTGCCCAGTACATGTTTGGGTACTATCATTTTAGGAACAGTCCCTCCTCTTCCTGGTGGAGGTATTGATCACAAGATTCCACCTTTCCTGCCCCTTAGTCTGACTAATCAAAACACCCCATGTCCTAGCTACAATGGTTGGTGCAGGTGTTTGCACATAATCTACTCTGGGTGACTCAGAATCCTTTTGTGGGGACTGATGGGAATATTGGGATAAAGTGCCTCTGCCTTCTGAGATCTCAAGCACAAATGTCCTTACAAGCTTGGAGCTGTTGGGATCATTCTTGCCAACACTTGAAGAGGGCTTACCTATACATGAAGGTACCACAGAGGTTGGCAGAGCCAAAGGGTGCTGAAAACTAGAAATATTTCATGATGGTGATTTTTTAAAGTACTTCTTAGGCTTTCCAATTCCATGAGCCGATAAACTTATTTTTTTCCTTAAATGTGTTGCTTTCACTCACAAATAAAAGTGTCCTCATTAATAGAGCTATTCTGGACAAATTTCTGTTCCATGTACAAATAATCCCTAATCAAGATGGTTTAGCAGGGATGGGGGTGGAGAGGACAAATCCACCTTGCCCTATCTTTCCCCTACTCTTTGCCAGGTTGTCATAACTCGTTTGTATAATACTTTACCCAGCAGTTCCTCACAGTTTCCTATGGCCCTCCCGACATTTCTGTGACGTGGGTGTTATTATTCCCATTTTGCAGTGGTGTTCTAAGGTTGCTTAGCTACAAAGTGGCTGATCTGGTACTTGGAATGTCGTTCTGGCACCACTGTCTGGTGTATTCCCCTTCTGCCGTGCCTCCAATTCCTGCTCGCCCGGAATCCAGTCCTCCCATGCCAGTGCTACTATATTCAGCCTCCAGCTTCAGCCCTAGTTCCTTGGTGTGCCAACTGAAAAATGCCCACTGGAACATCATAAATCCATTTAATTATTTTTTAAGGAATTAAAAAAATAACATAAATTTTATTACCCAACTAAAGTCTAATTTTCATATGCAAATTTTTATAAATTAATAGTATCATCAGATTGTCCAAGAGCCTTGAATCATGCCAACTTACTTTTTTAATGCTGTGAATAAATGCATATTTTTAGAAACTTGGCAAAAATCTCTAGAAATAGTTAGGATAATAATCAAACATAGGTATCCATCAGATGATAGAAAGATCATTTTTATACAGATTCTCTCTTCTCTTAGATCTACAGCAGTCCTGAGCTAAAAATAAAACACAGAAAACTGCAACTATTTTTTAAATGAAAAATTCCTTGTACTGCTATGAGATTAGTTCTTAAAGCTGTAGAATTTAAGAACAGAAATAAATTTTTGTTCTATTGCCCTAAAATATTAAACTGGAACATTTAAAATACTATTTTTTAAAAAATTTTCACTGATGATTAAATTGATGTTAAATTATTACACTTTATTTTCTTAACAACCTAATAAAACTAAACTCTTTCTTTCAAACTTCATTATATTTCTAGTTCTTTAGAATTTCATTTGGATAGCATCTTGTTATTTTTGTGTCAGCCTTTGAAGAATGATCCCAGCAATTATACACTAGCAAACCTAGCACTAAGTTAACATAAGTCAGAGGCCATCACTACCAAGTAAAGCTTTATTTAAGAATATAGGCCAGGCATGATAGTTCATGCCTATAATCTCAGCACTTTGGGAGGCTGAAGTGGGAGGATTGTTTGACGCCAGGAGTTCAAGATCATCCTGAGCAACATACCAAGACCCTGTCTCTAAAAAATAAATATTTAAAAAATAGCCAGGCATGGAGTTATGCACCTGTAGTCCTAGCTGCTTGGGAGGCTGAGGCAGGAAAACCACTTGAGTCCAGGAGTTCAAGGTGAGCTATGATGGTCCCACTGCACTCCAGCCTGGAAACCCTATCTCTAACAAAATAAAAAATGAAAATATAAATATTGCCATGTGCACACATGAACATAGGCTGAGGTTATTTATTAAATCCCCACATTTATGTTTGTGAATCATAATTTTAAAATTTTTTGTTTGTTTGTTTGTTTAGAGACCGGGTCTCACTTTGTTACCCAGGCTGGTCTTGAACTCCTGGCCTCAAGCAATCCTCCCACCTTAGCCTCCCAAGTAGCTAGGATGACAGGTGTGAGCCACTGTGCCCAGCTCATAATTTCTTCATTGAAATATTACCTATTTAATATATGAATCAAAAAAAAAGATGAAAAATTCTTTCCCATTCTAAAACCATTTCTTGGTTATCATAAGGCAAACATATATAAGGATTTGTCTGAACTTATTTCCATCTCACCTACACGATTAATCATGAAACAATATACACATACAGTAGACTGAATTCTTTGTGCAGACTAACGGTTTATACAATATGATTTTGAAGATTCCTCATCTCTCGAACTTGAAATCACTTAATACTATACAATAACAGGGACCTTCGTAGCTCCTCGCACTGTTATTGTCAACTGCTAACACTTGGCCATAGATTAACAAATCGGATTTCCTAATTTCCTATTAGCGTGAAACTCTAAAGGAATGGAACAGAGAATCAATGAGTTTTGTAGAAGAGAGGCAGGAAGAAAGGTCCAGGATGACTACATATTGCTCTGAGCAGCCAGGAGACACTGGAAAAGTACAGGACCACCAGGCTCCTGGGAGCAGGGAAGGCACTAAATAAAAGGTAGAGAATGTTAAAGAACCGAAAGAGAAACCCACAAGTTTCACCAACTGCACATTTTAGATAGCATTAGTTCTATTTAGTAACATTTTCAGAATATAACATCAGGATCATGACATTGAAAATAGGCCCTGCAACTAAGGAAGGGGGGGAAATGATTCCCTTAATTGAGCGCACAGAGATAGTTGGCTGACTTTGGCAATAAAATTTAATTTACTCTTTTTCTGTTCTCTCTTACGCACACTCTGTTACACCTTACTGAACAAGCTAAAAATTCAATAAATAAATGCATTCATTAATGATTTAGTATAACCCAAAAGGAAAGCAAAGTTGCCAGAGCCACTCCACAGGTCTCCCACTTTGCCAAAAGCGATTACGGTGTGTCAGGACTGATGGCGTGAACCCAGCTGTGGGAGGCCAGGGATGCTGTGGAGGCTGCTGCTCCTGCAGCTGTTGCTGTTTGAGCAAGACTGAAGGCCTTGGAATTTGCACACCCACAGTGACTGAGAAATGGGAAATTTGAATATGTTCGTGTGAAGGGTTCTTCCTTCTTCCCCTTCATTATGCACCAAGGGATGTTCTAGTAAAATTCAAGACATCAGCTTAGAATATGTTAATGCTCATAAATTAAATTGCTCACAGAAGGTGATCAATTTTTAATGTTTATACTCAAGATGTTCTTTTTAATTAACACTTAGCTACATTTGTACTCTCTGTTCACTGTAGAAAATGTCTGAACTTGCAGAGCACTGCAATAAGTTGTAAGACAGCAGACTGCAGTAATTTTCAAAGTTGCACACTTCAACTAAAGAAAAAGGACTTAGCTTCAGAGGGTTGATATCATAAAGGGACCTAAGTTACTCTTCGGAAGTAGTGGGAAGTTACTCTGCATGCATAGATATTTTTGGAAAGTTACTTATATTCTTGATGTGGAGGTGGAAATTATCCATCCACAACGCCTATGGTGTACATGTGAAAATTAAAAGTGATTTCTAATGTCAGCAAAAGCTCATTAATTTAGAATCCATTGATTTGTAATTAATGTTAATTGGCCACTTGTTAGCGACACAGAACTATTTAAAAAACAGATTGTTTACTAGCTGTGTGACCTTGAGAAATTGACCTAACTCCTCAGAGTAAAAATGGGAATAATACTCACACGATGGTTTTTGTGAGGATTAAGTAACACATGAAGTGCTTCACATATATCATTAGATGCTAAATAAATATTTGTTTCTTTCCTGTGTGTATTATCCTATTTACTTGCATTATGCTTCTTGATACTTTCTCCCTAAAAGTGGGGATAAGACCAAGCACAGTGGCTGACGCCTATAATCCCAGCACTTTGGGAGGCTGAAGTAGGAGGATGGCTTGAGGCCAGGAGTTCAAGACCAGCCTGGGCAACATAGTGAGACTGTCTCTACAAAAAAATTTTTTTAAAAATTAGCTGGGCATGGTGGTGCACACCTGTAGTCCCAGGTACTGGGAGGCTAAGGCAGGAGGATCACTTGTACCCAGGAGTTTGAGGTTGCAGTGAGCTATTATGACACCACTGCACTATAGCTGGGGCGATAGACTGAGACCCTGTCTGAATGAATAAATGGAAAAATAAAATAAAAATAGGAATAAGAGCTTGTCAGGAATATATGTGTACCTCACTGTGGGAATGTTTTTTCTAGTAGTGTCTAGGGTCCTACTCCAAGTCAGAAACAGTTCAGGGAAGCAGACCAAGACTTTGATGTATTCTACAAAGGAAAAAGTATTATGTGTCATTTAGAGAAAAACTAGTTTCCATAGAAAACATATATTCACAGATCATTATGGGCAGAGTAGCTTTCATTGCCAATTGTAAGAAAATAAAATTTGAAAAGTATAAATAATTATTAAAAATATAATGGATTCTTCCCATCCATATATTCTCTTTCAACTGTGTTTTTGTTTTTGTTTCTGGTTTTGTTTTTGTTTTAAGGATCTATAAGAGTGTCTCCAGCATAGAGATTTCCACATTTTCTTGGCTTGATGATAGAAGAAATTTCAGGCTTAGATGAAGATAGTAACGAAGAAGAATTGGCACTAGCAAGGGGGGGTGGGGTCAAGACAGATTTTACAGACTGATGAAAGTGTGATTTTGGCAAAGGAGATGGAAATTTTCATATCTTCATATGTTTAAACTAGCTGTTGGGCTGGTAAAATATCAAATTAAAAATGTATAATTTTTACTAGTGGTGCACTAATTGCCTAGGAAGATCTCAACACATAGCTTTGGGATTGAGCATCCTAAAATGTGTTTCTAGATCTATAAATAACTACTATCTACATGCAATTACAATAATTCACGTAAGCATTGCTTTCAGATGTCTGTGGAAATTTCTGGTATATGACTTATTAATATTATTATGTAAACCCACAACAAGTCAATGGTGCACTAAACAAGACGATGAGAGTATACATCCTTGTAATATTTAAAACCAGAGTTGTGAGAGAGCTTCCTGGTCCACTATTTCTGGGATAGCCATTATAATTTGCCACATGTTGAACTAGAAGGATTGATTTGGCTTTAGATGACCCAAATTTAATCTTCTTATATATTACCCAATTTCCCAAATATTTTCTAACCCTTGCAATGTAAATAAGTTTTCTAACTGCAGGACAGGATATAGCTCTCTGGAGTTTTATTTTCTGAAGTAGATGATTCAAGAATGTTAAGGAAGTAAAGCAAAAAAAAAAAAAAAAAAAAAAAGACTCCAGTGGCTTTTTTGTTAGCCTGACAATAAGGTTTTTTTTGAATCTGAAGATTTGTGAAGGAAATGATTCTACTTCATAAACAAGAAACTTGGACTTGTACCAGCAAGAATTCTATTGACTTGGGACTTTGAGGGCTCACCCAGTCTGAATTAACAGCCAACCTTCCTTGAAACTTTTAATTTTTTTATTTTGTAAAACTACTTCAGATTTACTTTTTATGTGATATTTGAGTCACTATAAGTCAAACTGGGTAGTGACACCATCTGACCTCTAGAAGAGCAAATAGCTTGAGTGTAAAATAATAGCCCTGATCAATGCTTCATAATCCTGCTGCACATTCAATTCAGCTGAGTAGCTTTCAGAACCATACAATACTCGGGTCCCAGGCGGGTCATGTCCCATTATTAGTAACTTTAAAAACTACTCAGTTGATTTTCATGTGCAGACAGGATTAAAAACCACTGCTTCAGATAAAGCCTTTTTTTAGATGGAAAAGAGCCCTTCAAACGGCTTTATCTATGTCCATCACAGTTGTTCCCTAAATATGGAGAATGTTCAATAAATTTCAGGTCCTTAACCATTTAAATCTATCAGGGGTCAGCAAACTTTTTCCGTAATAGGTCAGATGGTAAATTTCTTAAGCACTGAAGGTCTCTGTCACAACTACTCAACTCTGCTGGTCTCTGTTGCAACTACTCAATCTCGTCATTGTAGCACGAAAGCAGCCATAGACAATACAAACTAAATGGGCTTGGCTATGTTCCAATAAAACTTTATTTACAAAAACAGGTGGCAGGTTGGATTTGGCCCACTAGCCATAGTTTGCCAACCCCCTGCTGTACATCACCTCTCAATTTAGCCTCTTGCAACCTTTTGCAATTATATCATGATAGCTTTATTTTATAGTTTAAAAATATTATTATATTTATTTCAAAAATATTTCCATGTTGAATAGAAATTTTTCAAAAGAAGATATAAGAATGGCTAACAAACATATGAAAAATTGCTCAACATCTCTAATCATCAGGGAAATGCAAATCAAAACCACAATGAGATATCACTTAACTCCAGTGAGAATGGCCTTTATCAGAAAGTCCCAAAACAATACATGTTGGTGTGGATGCGGAGAGACAGGAACACTCATACACTGCTGGTGGGACTGTAAACTAGTGCAACCCCTGTGGAAAGCAATATGGAGATTCCTTAAACAGATTCAAGTAGATCTACCATTCGATCCAGCAATCCCATTATTGGGCATCTACCCAGAAG